>CM031949.1:1775114-2227614 GCA_018749465.1 Paracanthobrama guichenoti | reverse complement strand
AATATTAGGTTTGTATTAGGTTCATATGCCTGATCGGTGTATATAAATTAACATATATAAAGCTCTGCTTTGTTGAGTCATTATTCAGTTTGTCTTAATAAACCTTGCTTTTGTAGTTACTTTTTGGGGTTACATGAATTTCTTTGAATTTCAGATAATTTTTCAACTGCATTCTTAATTCAATTCTGAATGGTGCACAACCAAGTGATCATTTAAGCAGCCTTTCTATCCCACTGTTATGTGATTTAAAAGGCTGCATTATTTGCAAATAGTTTTTGCTATATTTTTGCTAAAATTAAATATGCAATTAGTTAGAGACAAGCTCTTTTGACTTGGGACAGCAAGCAACTACCTAGAACACCCTAGCAACCACCCGAAACACCTAAGCAACAGAACACCTGGCGATCACAACTTCTGCATGAGCAAGCACCACTCACATTCTCTTCAGAAAATGTAAACAAACTAGTTTCAAGAGTAACATTTGGCATTCATCTTTCCCCTCTGGCTCTCACACATTCCCAAACATGCATCCACAATCACACTCAAACCGATATCAAATGCAAGACCTCTGGATTTATGAGACCTTTACACAGCACACTCTTTAAACATATGCATGGCCACCCAGCATCCTGTTTTATTGCATTGACCCCTCCCTGACACCGGTTTTGCATGAGTAGTTGGCACGTCACCTACTGAGTTATTCTATTATCGCTCAACTGCAGCTTCGACCACATCTCATTGGACTTATTCTGGCCAGAGGCACAGACATCATGAGTGAAACAAGGCTGCTTCCTGCTTGTTCTGAGTTATCTAAAAAATAGGCATAATCAATTACAGAAGACATACGTGATGGATGTGCCTAGGATAAGGGGTAACAGTCTTCATCAGTATTGTCTTCTAGTGTCTAGTTGGTGCAAAAGTTACTTGGAATCATAAGTGAACGAGTAAAACGCGAGTAAGAACAATAAGATATGTTTATCCCCAAAGTGTGCATGTGCCTATCTTGCATAATGTGATAGAATAATAGACCGATAGACAGAATGATAGAGAACGACAGACAGACAGACAGATAGATAGACAGAGTGATAGAGTGATGGAACAGTAGACAGCAATAGAATGATAGAGCGATAGAATGTTAGAGCAATAGAACTTGATAGGTAGAGTGATAGAACGAGATGGATAGAACGATAGACAGAACGACAGATAGATAGGTAGTGCGATAGAACAATAGCGTAATAGAACAGACAGATAGACAGATATAACAGTAGACAGAGCAATAGAATGATAAAGTGATAGAACGATAGAATGATGAACAATAGAACAATAGATAAAGTGATATAGAGCGGTAGAAAAACAGATAGATAGGAAAGTGATATAGAAAGTGATAGAGTGGTAGAGCGAGATAGATAGAGCGATAGAATGATAGAACAATAGAATGATGAGCGATAGAACGATAAAGTGACAGAGCGGTAGAACAACAGATAGATAGAGCGATAGAGTGGTAGAGTGACAGATAGAGCGATAGAATGATAGCGCAGTAGATAGAGCGATAGAACGATAGAGTGGTAGTGACAGATAGAGCGATAGAATGATAGCGCATTAGATAGAGCGATAGAGTAGTAGAGCGATAGAACGATAGAGTGGTAGAGCGACAGATAGATAGAGCGTTAGTGATAGAATGATAGAACGATAGAGTGGTAGAGTGACAGATAGAGCGATAGAACGATAGAGTGGTAGAGCAATAGAGTGACAGACAGATAGAACGATAGAGTGGTAGAGTGACAGATAGATAGAGCGATAGAATGATAGAGCGACAGAATGATAGAGCGATAGAGTGGTAGAGCGACAGATAGATAGAACGATAGAATGATAGAGCGACAGAATGATAGAGCGATAGAATGATAGAGCGATAGAGGGGTAGAGCGACAGATAGATAGAACGATAGAATGATAGAGCGATAGAGCGACAGAATGATAGAGCGATAGAATGATAGAGCGATAGAGCGACAGATAGATAGAGCAACAGAATGATAGAGAGATAGAAAGTTAGATAAAGCGAGAGTGATGAACAACAGATAGAGCGATAAAATGATAGAGCGATAGAATGTTAGAACAATTGATAGAAAGAACAATAGAATGATAGACCGATAGAGTGGTAGAGCGACAGACAGAGCGATAGAATGATAGAGCGATAGAATGGTAGAGCGACAAATAGAGCGATAGAATATTAGAACAATAGAATGATAGATAAAGCAATAGAAAGATAGAGTGGTAGAGTGACAGACAGATAGAGCGATAGAACAATAGATAGACAAACAGACAGAACAAAGGTGCCAGTTCATTTCAGTACTAATTGTAATTGAAAAGGCATTTATCTATTTCAGGGTTTCTGCAGATTTCATGAAGATTCATTTAAGACATAAAGACCACTTTAAGAAAACCTAAGAAATAAATTGAAGGGAACATGATATGACAAGGAGTTGCATTAGAAACAGTTCAGAGTTTGAAAATAAAACTTCCAACAGATACCAATTACTTTATACTTTACAGATAAACATTACTAATTGTGAGCAGAGCCACATTTAATGCCATGCTGTGATGAATTGAAGACTTTCTGCTCTGATTTGACCTGCAGAATCCCTGTACTTGCTGAAAAGTCTGTTGTTGTAAAAGGTCAAATGAGCACTTCTGTACTCCAGTCTCCATAGGCTGGACCAGAACCCTTAAAAACCATGTGACAGCGAATCGTCCTGGATCTCTCTGGGTCATTTTTAAACAGACTTAGCATTAGAGTGATGGCTAAGCTTCTTCGTGGTGTAATTTAGAACCCAATTTCACAGGCGGCTGCCTCCACTGCAGTGAGAAAGAGAGAGAGACAGAGAGAGAGAAGAGAAGGGGGATTTCTGTACACACTATCATTCAAAATTCTGGAGTCAACAAGAAATTAATACTTTTATTTAGCAAGTACACATTAAAATATCAAAAATTACAGTAAAGAATTCAAATAGTTATATTATATTAGTGATAGAGTGGAGTGACAGATAGAGCGATAGAATGATAGAAATGATATATATATATATATATATATATATATATATATATATATATATATATATATATATATATATATATATATATATATATATATATATATATATATATATATATATATATATATATATATATATATTCCATGGTTTCAAAAAAAAAAGCAGCACAACAACATTGTTTTCAACATTGATAATAACAAGAAATGTTTCTTGAGCACCAAATCAACATATTAGAATGATTTCTGAAGGACTGGAGTAATGGCTTGTGGAGTAAATAAGTGTATATATTATAATTTTTAATTACTGTTTTAATTTGTTTTTGGCACACAAAAAAAAGTGAGTTTGAAACAGATTTAGGCCACGCCCACACCCGGGGCTCTCCATTGATTTTGTATTGCGTGAAGCGGTCGCCTTGTCATTTCTTACTTGTACCAAAAAAACAGAACAATGTCTAAAAGCTGATGTGACAGGGTGTACAGCAAACAAGCTTAAAAAAATAAAAAAAACATTTTTATAAGCTGTCGACCCAAAAAAACAAAAGTTTAAGGAGACAAAAGTGGATACAGGCAATAAGACGTGAAGCTTCAGCAGGAAGAATGGGTAAATTTTGGAATCCTGACAATATTATGCCTAGTATGTCTACGTGTGCAGTAAACATTTTGTCAGCTGACCAATGACAAGCGAGTAGAGACCTGACTCGTTTCCATAACAAGAAAAATGGAGAAGGTAGCAGTAGCGGGTCTTCAAACTGACTTTTGTTAAGTCTAAAATATGCTGCAAACCGCACATCATCCAACCGGAGCTCGAGGACTCAATTATTGTAAGCACCATACTTTTTTCTTCCCTGTATATTGTCGTGCACCCACATCCTCCTCCCCGTTAAAATCCTAAATGAAATCAGAATTGACCCTATTTACTTTGTTAGCACATATTAAAGGTCTAAGGGTGAACAATTAATTTGTGCAAGTTAATACACAGACAAAAAATAGTTTGTCGCGGTAATCTTTAATCAAAATCTGAAAAGTAACTTCCGGGCTGGAAACGGCGTTCCTTCTCAGATGATGTCAGTTTGACGGCTTGGGTTTGAAAATGCTTAACCACTCCCCTTCGACCGTTAGTCTGCTATGAGCGAGAGATGGAGAGGAGGAGCGCTGAAGTGAAACCCTGCCCTCTATTCAATATTCCCTTTCACTTGGAAATACATCACAGCACTGAAGAAAACTCACGTGCTACTTCCGGTTCACTGGGACTTTAATGTCAAAAGTCAATGCAAGAGCCTGCTCTCTCTCGACATTTGGTATCTCTGCACCACACAGCACTCTTGTTGCTGCTGTTGTTATAGCAACAAAAGACGCACTCGGCTGCTATTGGAACCAAACGCTGCCAGCTTTTTTTTTTTTTTTACTAAAAGAGCACTCGTCAATTTTTTCTTGTCAAAAAAGACATCAAGTGTGAACACAGCCTTAGTGTGACTATCAAAACTGAACTGATAATTACTGTACTAAATACAACTAGAATGATCAGAATCAAATTTTGTAATAAGCAGTAATATTTTAGCTTAAAATGCCCAAAATAATCTTTACATGATCTATCTGAAAGCCTGGCACAATGTGACAGCATTGTAGTTACTTGTTAAATACAGTTGCAATACCATGGGTGTCGGAAGCAAAAAAAAATGTGGGTGGGTCCTCTCAGAACATTTTTACTGGAGTAGATGCCATTTACATTAAGTACAAATATACCACCTTGTTTGCTAAACGTCTGGTTGGGAAAGACAAAATTACGCAATTCACTGTATCATTTACTGTGGCAATAGTGTAGGGGTAAGACAGCCTTTTGCCGAACTCACTCTACTCCCTTTTCCCATCACATATCAGATCGGAAAGGCATTTATTTTCAATAAAAATTAAGAAAATATTAGAAAAGTAGAAATAAAGCGTCTAACATGTGTTTAATAATAGCCTAAGTGTTTATCGGTTAGGGGTAGGTAAACAGAGATGTGCTGATGAATTAGAGACGATAAAAGTGACTGGGTCCAATATCATTGGTCGTAAAAAGTGGGAGGGTCTTGTCCCACCCACACACAATGGTTCCGACGCCCATGTGTTATACTACTGAAAAATGTTATCACGATTTCTAGCTAGTATCCCCACCAAGCATTTACACATTTATTAGTAGTGAAAGAATTCATCTTTGCAATCATCGGCCATGTGAATCCAGTTTCCCCTTACCATTTCCTGAAATATAGCCTAAAACACTGCTTTCTTAAATACTCCCCAAAAAAAAAAAACTTCTACAAGCTGACATCCACAACTTCTAGTCCAGCGAGCAAAATGAGCACAGGCTCAGCATGTGTACTAGAGAAGCTCTCGTAAAACACGCTGGTGATAAAGAGAGTCAGTGCAATATTAATGCTGAATGAGGCCAAAATGCAGATCGATTCATTAAGCCATGTGGAGCTGGGGCAGAATTACATGAATGCAACTAATGAAATGCTAATGAAAATTGGACAGCAGCACTCATGCACATTAAACGAATAGCCCCATAAACACACACGCATACACAGATGAACGCTACTTTTTCCCCATTTACATTTTTCTAGATGGAGCACAGAATTCATATAATTACAGTTCAAATAACAATAAATTAAATGTTAGGTGACTTCTGCCTAAATCCTTTAAATGCTTCACCGAAGAAAAAACAAAAAAAGTAGAAACATGAGTCAATTAAGTCAAGAGTTTTAGAGCATGCGGCTGTAATTTGTTTCTTGTGAACATCAGAGAACGGTGTTCGTCTGGTCCAGAGTGGCCATCTCTGCTCTACTGCATCAGCAGTATTCAGCCACCGCCAACGTCATGAGCATTCAATGAACAATCCTCTCATTTACAGTACTACGATATCAATCCAACTCCCAGGGGCTGTGTAATCTACTTCTCGCTCACTCAATTCAACAAATCCAAAGCCAGAAACATTACACACACAAATGCTTCCAGTATAATGAATTCCATGTCTGAGTACTAACCTTATTACTTCACAATGCAATACACAGTAAACTATTTTGTCTTAATAATTACCCCTGTTATATTTAACTATTTAGGGACAGACTAGAGACATGACAGGAACTGATGAAGGGGAAATGGGATCAAACTACTGAAAACTGAGCATTTGATCACTGGATTTACAGAAATCAAGTGAAATTATTATTTGAATTATCACTCAGATAATGAAGAATGGAATATATTTTCTTTCTCTTTGTTTTTATATTAATATTTTATTTTATAGTTTTTTATATAAATTTTATATCAATATTATCCTATTTAAATCAATGTGATAAATGACTTCATAATTAGATTAGATTATTTTAAATGTGTAATGTAAAGTAACTAAAATGAACACTCACCAAGCACCAAATGAGAGTAAAAATCGGTGTTGGCGAGTATATGAAACGGTGTCTCTCACCAGTTGGCCAGTAAGATTTATATGAATTGTAACAATGCATGAATGTGAACAAACGTGAACGATGCTCGGTAAAACATGTTTATGGCTGGCACCCATTGAGGCATGGACTCCACTAGACCCCTGAAGGTGTGCTGTAGTATCTGGCACCAAGATGTTAGCAGCAGATCCTTTAAGTCCTGCAAGTTGCGAGGTGGGGCCTCCATGGATCGGAATTGTTTGTTCAGCACATCCCACAGATGCTCGATTGCATTGAGATCTGGGGAATTTGGAGGCCAAGTCAACATCTCAAACAAGTTGTTGTGCTCCTCAAACCATTCCTGAACCATTTTTGCTTTGTGGCAGGGCACATTATCCTGCTGAAAGAGGCCACCAGGGAATACCGTTTCCATGAAAGGGTGTACATGGTCTGCAACAATGCTTAGGTAGGTGGTACATGTCAAATTAACATCCACATGGATGGCAGGACCCAAGCTTTCCCAGCAGAACATTGTCCAAAGCATCACACTGCCTCCGCCGGCTTGCCTTCTTCCCATAGTGCATCCTGGTGCCATGTGTTCCCCAGGTTATCCATGCACACACGCCATCCACGAGATGTACAAGAAAACGTGATTCATCAGACCCGGCCCCACCCTCTTCCATTGCTCCGTGGTCCAGTTCTGATGCTCACGTGCCCACTGTTGGCGTTTTTGGTGGTGGACAGGGGTCAGCATGGGCACCCTGACTGGTCTGCAGCTATGCAGCCCCATACGCAACAAACTGCGATGCACTGTGTATTCTGACACCTTTCTATCAGAACCAGCATTAACTTCTTGAGCAATTTGAGCAATAGTAGCTCGTCTGTTTGATCGGACCACACGGGCCAGCCTTCGCTCCCCACGTGTATCAATGAGCCTTGGCCACCCATGACCCTGTCGCCGGTTCACCACTGTTCCTTGGAGCACTTTTGATAGATACTGACCACTGCAGACCGGGAACACCCCACAAGAGCTGCAGTTTTGGAGATGCTCTGACCCAGTCGCCTAGCCATCACAATTTGGCCCTTGTCAGACTCGCTCAAATCCCTATTATCGCTATAATCCCCATTTTCCCTGCTTCTACTAACACATCAACTTTGAGGACAAAATGTTCACTTGCTGCCTAATATATCCCACCCACTAACAAGTGCCATGATGAAGCAATAATCAGTGTTATTCACTTCATAAACTAATTAAATAAAACTTTTTGCAATAAATATAGCACTAATTTAAATGGATAGCAACAGATTACATTAAAGATTTAACCCTTTAAGAACATTTCCTCATTAAATAGCACTGTCTCTTAAAGAGCATGTCAGAGTGTAAGGATAGCAAAGTTCAAAAAAAAAAAAAAAAATTTAACACTGCTTAATAAAATCGCTCATTTATCAGTAATCATGTATAAGATGAAATTAATAATTAGCCTAAATTCCAATATTGGTGCATCTCTAAATGGCATTAGAGTGTGTGAATTTTTATCTTGTTGATGCTTTATGAAAAATCTAATTAACTCAGGTGTTACTGTTTGAAGAGTACAGATAGCAAAAGATTAATAAAAACAATCTTCTTTGCTTAATCAAAAGTTTCTACCTCTCCTTTCAAAGATAAAATTAAAGGCAAACAAAAAGATCCGTTGTGTGCGGGCAACCATTAAAAGACATTAAGATAAATGACCATAACACTACACTAAACACTATTGTTAATAAAGCATAGATTGTGCAATAAATCTAGACACTAGGGGAAAAACTGTTTGCTCAGTGTGGTTAGAGTGTGAAATAGTCTGATTTGCATATGAATACAGACGAGTAGTAAATGCACCATATTGTACAAGCATATTCTAATGAGGCAAGCCACATGTTTCCATGATTCATTTTAGCAGGACAATGGATGTTTGAAAGATTCATTGTCGATCGGTGACAGATCCAGGTAAGTGTTCTGGGAAACACAAGTGTAACAAAAGAAATGGGAAATCATGATGGAGTCAAAATCTGAGAATGTCAGGAAATTAAGAAGCTAAAACCTATTATATTTTGCTCAAAAAAAGTGAGTTCTTGCAATTTAGCTCAATACAAAATCTATTTTTTAATGCATATTGCGTAGTGTACTTCAGAGAATGTGTACCTATGTGTGTGTTTGTTTGTGTGTGTGTCCTTTATATTATAGTGTGTTTTTATAGGTTTTAGGCCATGCCTCCTACATAAACTTTTTAAGGTTTTCTGTGATGTTTAGGTTTAGGGACTAGAAAATATAATTAGCTCAGTGTAAAAAAAAACAAACAAAAAAAAAACAATACACTTATGAAATGTCCTCATAATGATGTGTGTGCGTCCTGGTAAACCCTACCCCTGCCCCCACAAAGATGGCAAAATCCAAAATCCATGACCTTGTGGGGATATGTTTTGGTCCCCATGAGGAAAACAGCTTATAAATCATACTAGGTGATTTTTTTATTATTTTTTTTAAAATGCAGATTGTTTTCTCTGTCTGTGTGTCTGTGTCTGTGTCTCTCTGTGTGTGTGTGTGTGTGTGTGTGTGTGTGTGTGTGTGTGTGTGTGTGTGTGTGTGTGTGTGTGTGTGTGTGTGTGTGTGTGTGTGTGTGTGTGTGTGTGTGTGTGTGTGTGTGTGTGTGTGTGTGGCGGGCAGCTGTAGGCTGGCTGTGGACGGAGTGAGTGATTGCAGCTGTCCTCTTCTGCGACAGGTAAGACTGCTATCAAGAGATAATGAGGCCCAAGATGGGATCTGCCATTAATTTAACTTGACCATCACCACACACAGCAGCTCATAGTTTCCCAAATGTGCTAAATATCAAAACATACTTTAAATCAACCTTAAGTTGAAAGTTTAAACTGCCAAGATGAAAGTTTAAACTGCTACATGCACTGTATGTTAATTTAGAGCACTGGCTCAAATAAACGGCGACATAAACACTAAATCATTTTGGCTGTTGGGATGGCTTGAACAGCTGTTAAAGTGATAGTTTACACAAAAAAATTAGATTCTGTCATCATTTACCCAACATTCTTCAAAATATCTTCTTTTGTGTTCAACTGAAGAAAGAAATTAATGCATTTCTATGACTTGAATTCCATGACTTTCACCACTATGAACGTATTTTAGGGACAGTCCTCCTGGAGCAACCTGAAGTTAAGTGCCTTTCTCAAGGGCACAGCGATGACAGCTCAAGATCTGCCCCTTGAGAGGTTCAAATAACCTGCAACCTTTCGTTCCCTGACCTTTAACCACTGGGCTAATGCTAGTGAAGGCATTTACACAAGACCTTTGTCCCTATCACTAAAGGACTCATATCATTATCTGCCAGTATAAATATATATATATATATATATTGTAGAACAATGACTACTGTGCTGCAGTAATTGCTCATTATATGCCCAAAGTGCACTGTAAACTACGACTGGTGAAACCTTTAAAGAACTGCTAGGGGTGGAATGATTTCATTCCGATTGCAAACAGAAAGAGTCCATGTAAACTTAGCTAATGTCTTACTGGCATCCATCACTAGCTTGATGATAGTGTCATCACCGATGGACACTTTAATATCCAATGAGGCCACAGGAGAGGATTTATGAACTGATGCCATAGGTCACATGACAGTGACAACATGGCATTTTATGCATACTACACACATTCATACTGTATAGAACATACATTTTTAAAGATCGTTGAGTCATGAGTTTTAAACCAAATGTAATACCTACTATACAGTACGCAGTTTCAGACACAGCGATGGTCTTTCAAAAGCTTTAAGTGACAGTTTAGACAAAAAAAAAATTAATAAATAAATATCTCACTCACCCTCATGTCTTTCCAAACTAGTATGACTTACTTTCTTCTATGTAAACAGTGAACACCAAATACATTTGTATTGCAACGTTGCTCTTTTGCATGAAATTGAATGGTGACCATGGCTATCAAGCAATAATTTCAGTGAAGAACTTTGAGAACCAAGCTACAATGAAACCAATTGACTTCCATTGTATGGACACAAAAACACTGATACTTATCTCAAAATATCTTTGTATGCATTTCACAGAAGAAAGAAAGTCAGTTATATACACTGTATACCTAACGCTCTAAATAATTAAATGGTTTGAGTAGAGCCAACTTAAATTAAACACATTCAAATGAATTTTTATGGGTATTTAGAACTTTAGTTTTCTTTTGAGTTCACAAAACTGACACATTTTAAGTAATCTGAATTGTTTCATTGTTTTGAGTTTTATTAACTTGTTTCTTTTCATTTAGACAAACTTAAATTTAACTGAAACTGGGCTGGGATTTCTATTTCCCAGCACGCTTTGCCATGACACTCAAAATGGAAAGTAAATGCTAAAATTAATATGATGTTATATGATACCATCATGGTGATTGGTGATGAGTGGAGCATGAGCATAGTTAAAATGTTCTATATTGCTGTACTCATTCAGCATATGCTAATGCTAACACTATCAAAGCATTTCGTTACCAATTAGCAAGGTGGTATTTATTGAATTAGCAAGTTAAAGCTAGCCAACTTTCCACTGCTAAAAATATTTAAGTTGATAACTTTAAATGAATGAATTAGTTTACTCAAGTGTCTGAAGTTAAGAGCAATTAAAATGTATGAGTAGAAAATAAAAGTCTGCAAGTTCTGCTTAAACTTAACATTTCTTAATTTAAAATGTTTTCGGGTTTACAGCGTAGGTTTGGAACTATTTAAGATGTGTAAATAGTAGGGTGTAACGTACACACAAAACTGACGGTTCGCTACATACCTCGGTTTTGAAGTCACGGTTCGGTATGGGTTCGGTACAGCAGGGCAGAGAAAACTAAATATAAAATTGCTTTTTCATTATTAAACAGTGGTTTACTTAACAAATTGTGTCTGTCCCTAAAATAATTCAATTATAACTAAAACTTTCTTAAAGATGAAAAAATTATCTCTGCTAATGCTGTAAAGTATAAACTATAGGGAGCCCTTATTGCACATTACTATTATATAACAGCAGAGCCCAAATTAGCCTAAATTCAGTAGCTATTTATTTTTAGATATAATAATCAACACTCAAATAACACACTGTATGCAAACACCTAAACTTCACATTAGGCAGTTTTTGCATTAACTTCTAAATCAAATTATTATAAAATTATGTTTTTACTCCAATTCGTTGTTGAAATTTTCATGACAGATTTATTTAAACATACATTAAATAATCAAGACATCACTAACATGTTAAGTAGAATATAATGAATATATAAGATAATGTACAGCTGTGGACACTTCTGAGGTAAATGCTATGTGACATTGTTTACAAGCTGCTTTATTGACGTCTTTGTCTTTCCACCATTGAAACACTGATTGAGCGATTGTACATATGATACGTTTCAGTAAGCTGTAATGTATCCACAACATACTGTACCTTCAGATGTTGATTCATATTTATTCTTTGACTAGGAAGAGATCATCGTGTTCACTTGCACACATACACATTAAAGAGCGTCAAAATGGCATTTATCGCTTGAATTTCATGATAAATTTAAGTATGTTCCACATGTAAAAAGCGTACTGTTAAAGATTGCATTCGTAACGCTCGGTACACATGTACACTGTACCGAAAGCCGGTTCAGTACGAATACGTGTACCGTTACACCCCTAGTAAATAGTGACAACATGTTATGTTTTGGGTGAAATATCAGGATAATCGTAAAGCAAACATTTTGAAAGATCATTTCAAGAGTTTCTGATATTTAAAATACCAACAAGATATGAGAGAAATTAACAAAACCTCCAGACAACATAATGAACAAAACATACTTTGATATTGTTTTTGACTTAGTGTCATGATCTAATTTCAGCAGTTTGCAGCTGTAAAAGATCTTAAAACTTCCCTCACTCGCCTGATCCAGCATCCTCACGCTTCTAACATATAACTGAGGTCTGAAAAGCTAAAGCATTTGATGTGATGGATCATCCTGTGACAACCTTTATTTAGCCGCCTTCTAATTCACTTCTCCTCTCCTCCACCTAGCCAGTGGCAGAAACCATCCCTCTCTTTCTTTTTGTCCCTTAATCTAATCCAGTCTGTTTGTTTTGCTGGGTGTTAAAGTACAGATCAATTGTGTGAGTTATGAAATGACATTACGCGGCTCAGACCCGTCTCTCCCTGCCAGACGACATCTCGTCCTACTGAAAATTACCCCCTCTGATTTATCGATTCATTCTCCCTCTCTTTCTCGCACTTACACGTATACACACAAACTCAAGACAGCCGAAAAGTAGGACAGTCAACCACCAGGGAAAAACTTTCTCTGACATTCAAAAAGATGAGACACTTTGGACTACACCACCAATGCCAGTTTCCAAGAGACAGTTTTTACACTATTAGGTAGGATGGACGACGCACCTTTTCTCTCTTCTATTGATGTAAGTGAAGCCACCAGTGCCCCAATATGGCGCTGACATCTTGGGTCTTAAGTCTGCACAGTATCAATTTGGAGCCCGAGTCTGCTCCGTGACTGTGAAGTGGAGCCATGATATCAAGGTCCCGCCCACACTCCTGCCTAATCAATCACATGCCCCTGAACTTTTTGTGAAATAAACAGTTATGGACAATTAAAGTTAAAGAAATTAAAGTTAAAGCTCCAATCTCCTCCTGAAGTTCCCGAAAATGTCTGTTGGTGTCTACTTGACTTGATGTCTCATGAAATAAGTGTATAGCCACACCCCTAATAAATCATTATATGAAAAATAAACTATTACAAAAAGTATAAAATATAAATTAATATAAAAATATCTATACTAAAAAATTGGTGTAAAACCATTTTCATTCAAAAATTACTAGTAAATTTCACAAATAATTACAAACAAACAGCCAATAACTAAACATGAATTTTGATGTATTTTATTGCAAAAAGTACACCAATAATCTTTTATTTACAGTGGGTACAGAAAGTATTCAGACCCCTTCAATTTTTCACTCTTTGTTATATTACAGCCATTTGCTAAAATCATTTAAGTTCTTTTTTTTTTTCATTAATGTACACACAGCACCCCATATTGACAGAAAAACACAGAATTGTTGACATTTTTGCAGATTTATTAAAAAAGAAAATTGAAATACCACATGGTCGTAAGTATTCAGACCCTTTGCTCAGTATTTAGTAAAAGCACCATTTTGATCTAATACAGCCATGAGTCTTTTTGGGAAAGATGCATGGGAAAGTTTTTCACACCTGGATTTGGGGATCCTCTCCAGTTCTGTCAGGTTGGATGGTAAACATTGGTTGACAGCCATTTTCAGGTCTCTCCAGAGATGCTCAATTGGGTTTAAGTCAGGGCTCTGGCTGGGCCATTCAAGACAGTCACAGAGTTGTTGTGAAGTTAATCCTTCATTATTTTAGCTGTGTGCTTAGGGTCATTGTCTTGTTGGAAGGTGAACCTTCGGCCCAGTCTGAGGTCTTGAGCAGTCTGGAGAAGGTTTTCGTCCAGGATATCCCTGTACTTGACCGCATTCATCTTTCTCTCGATTGCAACGTCCTGTCCCTGCAGCTGAAAAACACCCCCACAGCATGATGCTGCCACCACCATGCTTCACTGTTGGGAATGTATTGGACAGGTGATGAGCAGTGCCTGGTTTTCTCCACACATACCGCTTAGAATTAAGGCCAAAAAGTTCTATCTTGGTCTCATCAGACCAGAGAATCTTATTTCTCACCATCTTGGAGTCCTTCAGGTGTTTTCAGGTGAGTCTTGCACTGAGGAGAGGCTTCCGTCGGGCCACTCTGCCATAAAGCCCCGACTGGTGGAGGGCTGCAGTGATGGTTGACTTTCTACAACTTTCTCCCATCTCCCGACTGCATCTCTGGAGCTCAGCCACAGTGATCTTTGGGTTCTTCTTTACCTCTCTCACCAAGGCTCTTCTCCCTCAATAGCTCAGTTTGGCCGGACGGCCAGCTATAGGAAGGGTTCTGGTCATCCCAAACGTCTTCCATTTAAGGATTATGGAGGCCACTATGCTCTTTGGAACCTTAAGTGCAGCAGAATTTTTTTTTTGGAACCTTGGCCAGATCTGTGCCTTGCCACGATTCGGTCTCTGAACTCTTCAGGCAATTCCTTTGACCTCATGATTCTCATTTGCTCTGACATGCACTGTGAGCTGTAAGGTCTTATATAGACAGGTGTGTGGCTTTCCTAATCAAGTCCAGTCAGTATAATCAAACACAGCTGGACTCAAATGAAGGTGTAGAACCATCTTAAGGATGATCAGAAGAAATGGACAGCACCTGAGTTAAATGAGTGTCACAGCAAAGGGTCTGAATACTTAGGACCATGTGATATTTCAGTTTTTCTTTTTTTAATAAATCTGCAAAAATGTCACCAATTCCGTGTTTTTCTGTCAATATGGGGTGCTGTGTGTACATTAATGAGAAAAAAATGAACAAATGATTTTAGCAAATGGCTGCAATATAACAAAGAGTGAAAAATTTAAAGGGGTCTGAATACTTTCCGTACCCACTGTACAACTTCGAAAAATCGTTTCAGTGGACGTTTAATGTAGTCAATAAGATTTGTTGTACTCAATGAATTTTGACTTCAATAATCGAATAGCTTGATGACTGTACTGAAAAAAATGAAAAAACTATTTCTATTTTTGCTTTTTTCTTTATTTAAAAACGTACTCACACTCTTTTAAAAATTTAATTGTAAAATTTGCTATTTTGTACTGACATTTTGCAATTTCTCAGTTAAACAATTGTTTTAAAGTAAGCCCTACGCCTTAACCTAAATCTTATCTTACACCTTACTTTAATGGTCTGTAACGGATGCTTTTATGGATCAATGTCAAACAATCCTTTGCTCACAAAAATCCGTCCTGATTCAGCATCTAATCCTTTTAGATTGACAAGCACGTCAAAGTTAGATATCGGAGGTGGTGGACCAGGGTGACTGCTTTTTTCTGTGGACATGTGTCTCCTACCACTGTGTAATAAGGTAATTGTAAAACTATTGTTCCATAACATTTTGAAAAATGATTTTCAGAAAATGGCTGTACGCTCCCCTGCTTTCACAAGGAAATGGTGGAAATGCACAAACACTTCAGAGGTTTTCAGAATGAAATGGACGACATTGCACAGATGATGAAGGGCAGGATTTTTAAACCATTTAGCAAGCCAGACTTGTAATCATAAAATAATGTGCTCCAGTGACCCAAATCTCAGGTTACTTTGTCAGAAGTGTTGCGTGTACGCACGCACGCACACACACACACACACACACACACACACACACACACACACACACACACTGTATATACAAACACAGGTACATACAGGAAAATCATGCACACGCTCCCCTGCCTCAGGCACTGAGTTTGTTGAATTATTGCCCCAATGTGCAAACAAAAGGGGACAAAATAAAAAACATTTATTATTCCACAATTAACCTGCAAGCGATAAAAAAATTCAGCGACAGCAGAAAATCGCATGCAGGTCGAATTCACATGGGAAGTCCTGGAAGTTTCCAAATTTAGAGAATGATTCTCTTATGTCCTTTTTTGAGCCTGTGGCTAGGTGGCTCGAGTGTTATGACCTACTTTCCCCTTTTCCTATTGGACTACAAATTAAGAGAACTTAAACAAGGAGTGCAGCGCAGGGCAAGCTTTTATAGCCTCTCTCACTGCCAAATCTATAAACACCAATTTTTCTGTATCACTAGGATAGAAATCTATGCAATTATCCACAAGACACCATGCATTACAGCCATTTTAACATGATTTCAGAGGGCGGCAAGCAAAGTAACACCAGTAAAAGGAATATGATAAAAGATACCATTTTTTTATATGATTTATCACCAAGAATAATCACAATAAACAATTATTCTGCAAAGCAATAATTACAATATTAATGTAGAATTTAATTGATGTGCTGCTATTACATTGGCTATTTTACAATGAATAAGCAAACAAAAGGGGACATCATATCAAAATCTGCTAAAAGGAAAAACAATTAAAAGGACAGGATCTGCAGTTTCATGGGTTTAAATAAAAACATTGTTATAAGAGACAATAAAAACAACTGCATCAAAAAAAAATTGGGGTAAAAAATTTATTTGATTTGATAACAAATTTGCAACAGCTGAATGTAACATTTTTGATAAGCCAAAGATGTCAGTCTCTGAGTAATGTAATTTATTTAAGCCATGAAATAAACTTCAGTCCGTAAAATGAGTATAATGAACTACCGAAAAGGATTTAGAACATCTCAATTTTATAACTACCCAAAATTAGTTCACACGCATGTTATCACGTCCATCAAAAACTTAGGCTGGCTGTCGGTTGTAATATTAAAACTAAAAACATTGACATAACACAATCATGGGCATTAATCCCTTTACTGAATACTTGCCGGCTAAGAAATAAATTATTACCTTACGATCCATCGGTTTTCCAAATCCGCATCATTTAAATATCACAACATCAATGTCTGTCAAAAAAAATAACATGCACAGAACACGGTGGTATTTACAAAAAGCAGAGGTCCAGCGAGTGCACACATTTCCGAAAAAAGAGAGAAAATGGCGGCCTGAGGAGTTCAACATGCCGTCTGTCAGAGATGATAATGTGCATAATACATAACATACGTGAGTATAAAGGTGTTCTCTCTTCACACACTGAAACTGAATCAGAATGATCAGGGAACTGAGTGAAATACTTCAAAGATTTAAAGAGAATTAACACCAATCCCAACTGAAAAACTTAGCTAAGTTAGTGAACATTGTTAGACATGTTGGTTTTGATGGACATTTTTAAATTATATTCATTTTGATTCTGATTCTGACAGTTTTCTTACTGTTGACTATTGCTTTTGGCAATAGATGAACTGTTAAATGATCTTGAGATGAGTCCCTGTAATCGTCCAAATCTGACTATGCCGATGTAATATATATAATAACCTTGACTGGACATTTTATAAAATGTAGTTTGATCATCTTCTCAGCTGTTTAAAAGGCAAAAGCTGTTTAAGGCAATTATCAAAGTTTGATTCAATGTTGTTTAATTTACCAATAAAAGACATTTTTACATGATGTGTTGCATTTAATGAGCCCTTATAAAAATAAAATAAATAAAAAGTGCTAATGAGCTTGTTCACATAGGTGGAGAAATACAACAAAATTCAACAAAATTCTACTTGCCCTTCTATAATAGCCGAGATTAATAAAACCCTCATTATCATGTGTGTCTCAAACTTTCGCTTCTCATTCATCGTCAGTCATGTTTAAATAAACGAGGAGTGACATTTGGATTCTAAAATGAGCATGGAAGTTGTGCCATTATGGATTGCGCCTGCAGTATATTATGCATCAATAAACAATACATCATCTCAGCTTTTTCATTTTCCAACACCTGAGCAGGTTTTGAAAAGGGAAATGACTGGGCAGAAAAAAAGGATGCTGACACATCCACTTCCTTTATGTCTAATTCTGGGTCAAAACCAACGATAACTGCTGCAAATGCAGAGCTTTATAGGCAAAGTTAGCCATTTTGCTTCAATGAGCAGTTTCATTGCAAAAAAAAAAAAGTATGTTTAATGAATTTATCCCTCTCCAAAAAGCATATTTATATATTAAAAAGCACAAAAACATCCACTCACCATCCACTCTGAAATTATTATGTCCACCTTTTCCACAGGAAGGTCAATTTCCTCTATTCTGCCCTTGATCAATGTGATGGTGTCTTCAAGTTTATTTGATCTAGAAAACAGCAAAAATGGAAATAAACATTTAAACAGCAATAGTAGATTTCAGTATTTGGGTTTTGATTTTGATTCCATTTCATTTAACTAAATTAAGTGAAACCAAAATTAAACTTTAATTATAAAGTATGCGAGTTTCAAACACCTCATCTGAGACAATGGATGTTAATTATACTAATTTGGCCGGAAGTCAGTTTCCTTAAAGACAGCTGCTAATTATTCCAAATTACACACATCACAGCGGACTCACCGGGACAACAACACTAACAGTCCCAATTTGACAGCACCTCCTCCCATGACCTTTTGCACTAAGGGTCAGCGAACTACTGTTCACCTGAGTGTTTGTGTATATGCATGTAAACGTGCGTGAATGCCACCCCCTTCCCCCCACCTATTTAAATGATTGCTCCCTTTTTGACCGGTAACCCTGAGCATCAATCTCTCTAAATACTCCATTATCATGACAGCTAATGTTACTAGGGACAGAGTCATTACTCAAGACTGCAGAGCGCATTTCTGCCCAAGCGATCCTTATCTCTGCACCTTCGCGCTATCACACTCTTCCAGAATCCCATTGTAGCGCTCCCTCTATCCGCCCCTCCTTCATCGGACTGTCGTGAGCAAGGAAACGCTAATCTCATTACTGTGTTAATTTAGAGGACAATGTCGGGGGGGGGAGACGAAGAGGGGGGATTTGGGACACTTTAATACTTCCCTCCACAGGGATGGTACTTGGTTTAGGGAATATGATCAAAGAATATTGATCCTCTGGGACTAATGATTGGATTTAAGATGTAAAGTGATGATGACAGACTGGATTATCCACCAAATCGCCAACATGATTGGTGTTAAATGGTGTAATCTAGGGAATAAGTATCTAAATTATAGAGATCATGTGGGGATTATATGGCTTTTGGCAGTAAATGCTCCTAAAACATTAATAACACTTATGGAACAAAAAGCCAGGGCAACATTTCACATAATGTAAGTAATTCTAAACGAGTCTTCATTAAGAATGACTTTTAGATTACAGACTAACATACATTATCATACATCTATCAAGAAACTAAATAGTTTTTGTCAATCAGTATTTTCTCCATCATTCTTCAATAAAGACTGTGGGATTTTAAATTATTGTTTGTCATAAAATACTTTATCATTAAGTACAAGATGTAGAATTTACTAATTATTTTCACTCAAATTTTGTTCAATTTCTAGCAAATGTAAAAAAATAAATACAAAGAAACAAGCAATTGAATTAAACAAGAAAACGAAAAGGACTAAAAACGCTGTATTATTCATGCCAGGCCAGTAGTTGGCAATGTCACTTTGTAAAGAAACACTACGTGCCTGTAGACTGAAGATGTAATACGCATGCACATCTACGTTTTCAGTTTTGTAGTTTACATAGACTATAAAGGTATCATTTTTAAATTTTGAAAACCCATTTTCAGGCTCTCAAAATGCAGTTGTCGTGTAAATGAACGGCCGTAACACATAAAAAGCTTTCCGCTTTTAGTTGAAAGTAGAAGCCCCTAAAACTAAAACTGTTAAAATCATTTCTGTTAATTGAAATAAAGCTGAAACAAAATATAAATATTAGCTGAAAAACGTATTGCCTTGGCAATAAACTAAAATAGGTTGAAGTTGAAGCAGTAAAGTTAATAACTGGAAATAATTAAACTAAAACTGTAACAAAATTTATTAAACCTACTCTCTTAAATGTATTGAATGTATTTTTTAAATATTGCTAAAATAGTAAAAAAATAAATAAATGAAATTACTACAAATTAAGCAAAAATTTGTATGAAAACTAAAAATATATAAATAAAAGCTAATTGATATATTGATACATAAATATTAAAATGTGTTTCCATAAATAATAAAGTAAACACTTTTCTGCAATTACTCTTCTGTACTAAAATATTCTTGGCTCTTTCATGAAAAACTGCAACTTCCCCTTATTTTTAGTCACTTTAAAATTTCTGCTTAATTATTTCAAAATAAAAGTAAATGTATAATACTTACAATGGAGGTCTATGGACGAAACTCCATTGTACATGCATTTCTTGCCTCCTTTAATACTGCTTTCTTGTATTTAGCATTTAATTAAAAAAATACATTGAGATCGGTTATTCTCATCTCTATAAAGCTTCATAAAGCATCATGGCTACCAGAAACATCACCTCTGTAAAACCCACACACACTTGGCCCAACAGCGGCCCAGCGAGCTGTAAAATTAAACTTCATTTTCCTTCCATCCTCCTGCCTGCTTCGACTCCTCAGACTTACATAATAACAATAACCATAATCAAAAAAATCTCCCAGAGACACCACATGTGGTGAACACATCTAAACTCCAACAAATAAAACTATATTCCTGCTCCAGGATGAAATGAAAGTGTCCTCAGAGGCGATACATGAGGTAATTTTAATGGGCAGATAGGTCGTAAAAGGAATAAGGAAGGGCAGGCTGGAGTCCATTCGTATGTTTAGTGTGCGTGTGAGACAACAAGCCGGGATGGAAGTAGGGGAGATTGGAAGTCGACTGGGTAGAGGTAAATGACAAGCCTTTAGGAACGTGACTGCAGCTTGCAAATACATTGAAGTCAACCACTGAGACAAAAAAAAAAGAAGAAGAAAAAAAAGAGGACTAGTTTGGGGACGAAACTGCAGGATGATAAAGCCAGCTGGCACAGGTTCAGTGCGAGAGCGTTTCTCGGGCCAGTTGACAGAACTCTCACTTCCCCTTTACTGTGTCATCACTGAATATTTTAGATGAATTGATCATTTACAACCATTATCATGACTTTTGTTTGGTTTTCTATGATGTATTCCACATTGTTGCTGCAAATTCTGCTGATTTGTCACCAATATAATGTTATCTAGCTGGCTAACATTGATCAAAAGTGTAAAATTGACTTGTGGTAGTCCTGAAAACATCAATAACATTTAGAAGACTAATAAACAATCAGTAATTGCATAGTATGCCATAGTTTTCCAGCAAAAGTGGATATCATGCATGCATTTATTTGATCAAAAAAAAAAAAAAAAAAAAAAAGTCATATTGTAAAATATTATTACAATTTAAAATAATGGTTTTCTATTTTAATATACTTTAAAATACAATTTATGCCTGTGATGCAAAGCTGAATTTTCAGCATCATTACTCCAGTCTTCAGTGTCACATGATCCTTCAGAAATCATTCTAATATGATGATTTGCTATCAATGTTGGAAACAGTTGTGACTTAATATTTTTTAATAAGTATTCTTTGAACAGCATTTATTTAAAACAGAAATCTTTTGTAACAATATACACTACTGTTTAAAAGTTTTTCAATCAATGAATCCTGAAAAATTTATCACAGGTTCCCACTGCTAAAAATATTAAGCAGCACAACATGGATAATAACGGAGTATCAAATCAATCATCATATTAGAATGATTTCTGAAGGATCACGTGACACTGAAGACTGGACTGAAGACTGAAGTATTTCTGTGTCAAAAACACTCCTTCAGGATTCAAACAAGTTTCGGAAAGTTTTTTTTTTTCTCAAGTATGCACTTCTCCTGGATGAGCGTGTGTGCACATCAACCAGAGCGAGAGCAAAAGCACGGTCATCAACGAGCTTCGTTTGGGTTAAAGAAGCTGTCGGCAGAGCTGTCATTTTGTTTTTAGACCACGAAATCAACACTGTCACTAAAGAAGTGTGTTTCTGGTTGTGAGGGAAAGATAACCTTGTTCAGCTTCCCAAATAACCCAGTGTTAAGGAAACAGTGGATGCAGTTTTCCCGGAGCAGCAATGGAGTTCTGCAAGTGTGTCTGTTTGTTCCGGTCATGAGTTGAAACCGCAGGCAGTGAGTGAAACTGCATCAAATGTCTGTGTTCATACACGTGTGTGTATGCATATTATATATATATATATATATATACAAAAAGTTGGGACACTGTACAAATTGTGAATAAAAAAGGAATGCAATAATTTACAAATCTTATAAACTTATATTTTATTCACAATAGAACATAGATAACATATCAAATGTTGAAAGTGAGACAATTTGAAATGTCATGCCAAATATTGGCTCATTTTGGATTTCATGAGAGCTACACATTCCAAAAAAGTTGGGACAGATAGCAATAAGAGGTCGGAAAAGTTAAATGTACATATAAGGAACAGCTGGAGGACCAATTTGCAACTTATTAGGTCAATTGGCAACATGATTGGGTATAAAAAGAGCCTCTCAGAGTGGCAGTGTCTCTCAGAAGTCAAGATGGGCAGAGGATCACCAATTCCCAATGCTGCGCCAAAAATACTGGAGCAATATCAGAAAGGAGTTTCTCAGAGAAAAATTGCAAAGAGTTTGAAGTTATCATCATCTACAGTGCATAATATCATCCAAAGATTCAGAGAATCTGGAACAATCTCTGTGCGTAAGGGTCAAGGCCGGAAAACCATACTGGATGCCGTGATCTTCGGGCCCTTAGACGGCCCTGCATCACATACAGGAATGCTACTGTAATGGAAATCACAACATGGGCTCAGGAATACTTCCAGAAAACATTGTCGGTGAACACAATCCACCATGCCATTCACCGTTGCCGCTAAAACTCTATAGGTCAAAAAGAAGCCATATCTAAACATGATCCAGAAGCGCAGGCGTTTTCTCTGGGCCAAGGCTCATTTAAAATGGACTGTGGCAAAGTGGAAAACTGTTCTGTGGTCAGACCAATCAAAATTTGAAGTTCTTTTTGGAAAACTGGGACGCTATGTCATCCGGACTAAAGAGGACAAGGACAACCCAAGTTGTTCTCAGCGCTCAGTTCAGAAGCCTGCATCTCTGATGGGATGGGGTTGCATGAGTGCGTGTGGCATGGGCAGCTTACACATCTGGAAAGGCACCATCAATGCTGAAAGGTATATCCAAGTTCTTGAACAACATATGCTCTCATCCAGACGTCGTCTCTTTCAGGGAAGACCTTGCATTTTCCAACATGACAATGCCAGACCACATACTGCATCAAATACAACATCATGGCTGCGTAGAAGAAGGATCCGGGTACTGAAATGGCCAGCCTGCAGTCCAGATCTTTCACCCATAGAAAACATTTGGTGCATCATAAAGAGGAAGATACGACAAAGAAGACCTAAGACAGTTGAGCAACTAGAAGCCTGTATTAGACAAGAATGGGACAACGTTCCTATTCCTAAACTTGAGCAACTTGTCTCCTCAAGTCAAGTCAAATCACCTTTATTTATATAGCGCTTTTAACAAGTCCAATTGTTTCAAAGCAGCTTCACAGTGTTAACAGGAAAATAATGCAACAGAATTTGTACAGCCGTTCTGGTGAAACAGTGATGTTATCCAGCTAATTTCAAGCATCATATAGTGTCAATGCGGGCAGATTGGTAATATAGATGAAATTCAGGTGTCCCCAACTGAGCAAGCCAAAAGCCAGAGGCAACGGTGGCAAGGAACCAAAACTCCTTTAGGGTCAGAATGGAGAAAAAACACTTTTTTCTGAGAAACCAGGCTCAGTCGGGGTGCCAGTTCTCCTCTGGCCGACGATTCTCTCCTCAGTCCCCAGACGTTTGCAGACTGTTATAAAAAGAAGAGGGGATGCCACACAGTGGGAAACATGGCCTTGTCCCAACTTTTTTGAGATGTGTTGATGCCATGAAATTTAAAATCAACTTATTTTTCCCTTAAAATGATACATTTTCTCAGTTTAAACATTTGATATGTCATCTGTGTTGTATTCTGAATAAAATATAGAAATTTGAAACTTCCACATCATTGCATTCTGTTTTTATTCACAATTTGTACAGTGTCCCAATTTTTTTGGAATCGGGTTTGTATTTCAAGCACATAAATATGTTTCTAGAAAAATAAAATTATGGTGGGGCTAGAAAAAAAAAACACTTGAGAAACACATGTCAGAATAGAAAGCTGGATAGTTTTTGGAGAACTGCATAGGATGGAAAGAAGAACAGGTCACAAAGTGAACAAAGTTGGGAAAAAAACCTTGGGGACAGCATCAACATTAAGTGTAATACACTTTGGAAGCCATAAAAGGACTTTACATTGACAGAGGAGATGTTCAGGAAACATCTCCTCTTAGGTCCTAAGATGGTTTACTGTATTTTTCCAATGGAGCAATACTATGCCTTGTTTTTACCAAAAACAAGTACACGTAACCCAAGAGGGCCTTTCTCATACACCCAAGACACTGTTCATTGCTTCAGTCCAATGTTGACTCACCTGACAATGTCCATGGCTTGGTAAATGATCTCTGATTGGTCGACAGCAATGACCTTCCTGGCTCCCGCTTTGGCGGCAAACATGGAGAGGATTCCCGTACCACATCCCACGTCAAGCACAACCTGCGGGTTAAAGGAGCATGGCGTAACCTTTCCACGCTATGCCAGCTTGTCTGTGCCATCTTGAGTGTGCAGATGTGTAATAATAGCACTCGAGGCATTTATCATGCTGACAGGGTCTAACCCTTATTTGCCAAAGTCCACTGGCTGGAGCTCGATGGCCAAGATAAGCGCCTCGTCACCTACCCCCACACCCTTTTCTTTCCAGCTCAGCGCATCACCTCAGTATCCATGTTCAATTGCGGCCGGCTACAGCTGATCTAGCCAATGTCAGCACAGAATTAATGGTTTGTATATGAGCTGTGGTGTATATTGTGTGTGTGTGTTGAACCACCATTATCCTGTTATCAGCCCTCTGCAGTTGACACACAAGAACCCTCCTTAAAAAAAAAATACTGCTGCTTGGAATAATGCAAGGGGTTTTTAAATCAGCCCTGTCATTGCAATCGTTACTCCGTCGTAGCTTTGTCTACAACACTTAAAAATGCCAGAGTGGCTGGGCTTCAAGAACCCCATACTCACCTTGTCCTTGAAGACGTCCACGTTGTGGTACATGAAGTCTCGATAGCTCTCAGTGCGCACCTTGTCCTGTCGAAAAACGAGACAACCAAAGTCCTAAGTAATGACACAGTGTCACCATTATACTTTCCATTAGGAAGACAGAGCGCACCCATCCCAAAGAGAGAGAAATCGTTGAACACAATCCAATCATTCAGAGCAAAAATTTAATTTTAACGCCTTACCCACAGTTAAGGCTGACAGACAAAAAGCATGCTAGAAATCAAATTAACAATTGTTAAGCAGCATGAAATAAAAATCTAATTTTTAACAGTCAAGATTGAATTAGAAAGCAATTCAAAGGATGTGTGACTGGTAATGAATTTTTTTTGGCGGGGAGGAGGTCGCTGTTGTTGGGAGTGGAGATGAAAAATGAAATTAAATGAAACTGACCCTGACACTTCTTGCTTTGCCAGCAGAAAAATTTCAGCCAGAAATGGCTAATTAACCTGCCAATCATACTAAGTACCACCCAGAACATACATGATGCCGGAAGCTATTTACAATCCAGACGAGAGCAGTTACATTCATATCAGTTTAAGCGTGGTTAAAAAGGCCGTTTTTACATGATTAAACATTCTGCTCTTCCTTGTCAAAAAAAAAAAAAAATCCTAAAGGAATGTTAATAGATGTTTTAGAATTTGGAACATTCAAAGACAAATTTTATTCTGGACATTTTTCATTCGCACTACCAGTCCAAAGTTTGGAATAATTACGATAAAAAGTCTCTTATGTTCATTTATTTGATAAAAAATAGTCAAAACGGCAATATTGTGATTTCTATTTGAATATATTTTCAAATGTAAAATATGTTTTAAAATATATTTTAAACGCTGAATTTTCAGCATCATTACTCTCTAGTCTTCAGTGTCACATGATCCTAGAAAAAAAAATTTTTATTACTTTTTTATATTCTTGTGGAAATCATGACACACTGCCATTCATAAGTTTGGTGAAAGTAAGTTTCATTTTTTTATAATTATAAGAAATAATTAACACTTTTATTCAGCAAGGATGCATTAAATTAATTAAAAAATTACAATAAAGACATTTATAATGTTACAAAAGATTTCAAATAAATGCTGTTCTTTTGAACTCTCTATTCATCAAAGAAATCTGAAAAAATGTATCAGTTTCCACAAAAAAATGTTGGGAAGCAAAAACAGTTTTCAACATTGATAACAATAAGAACCATTATTAAAAATGTTCTATCAATAATAACTGATAATAACTGAGCACCAAATTTGTATATTGAAATGCTTTCTGCAGGATCGTGTTTTTTATTTTCAGAATTTCTGATAATACAGTGGGATCGGATTCTTATCTGACCCATTTAAAAATGTTTTTAAATTACGATGGAAATTCAATGAACTTTTGTACCTTTTAGGCATTAAACCTATTTTAGTTCTCTTTTCTAATGCAGTAAAAAAATACATTAATGGAAAAGTTCACTTAACTTCCCTTACATAGAAAGTCGTGCGTTAGTTAAAAGGGTTAAAGATTGCGCCATCTGACTCATGACGGTAAATGGCATCATTTAACGGTGGACAGTAAAAGGCGTCAGTGCTTGCGTTGCACCATACAGCTCGCCTCTCCTCTGCAGAGTTTCAACTCTGACGCAAATCGCCGCTAAATGCAAGTTGGAGGAGGCACCAATCACTGGCCCTCTCCAGGACGTACTGCAGTATGAGAGTTGATGATCCAAACGCTCCTCACTTGAACCTCCCTTACTGCAGTTAGAGCACTCAAACAATGAAATCTTAATCATAAATCTTAAAAATTGCAATGTGGGAAAATAAATAATGGAGAATAACAAAAATCTGCTGCATAGGGTGAACTATTGCATCTGAGGAGTTGCAAGGAGTTTTCACAAAGTATGAGTTGCCTATGACCTTCTACCCATGCCGGTAGCAAATAAGGCCGCAGATATATGTTAGATGGGGACAGACCTACCTTTAGCATCTCCTCATGGATGCTGTAATGCCCATAAGAGCTAAAGTAGGCCTCATCTTCATCTTCTCTCAACTCAGCAATGGCCCCGGAGCATGAAGGGCCACGACTTGTGTCTGCGTTCAGAACTAGACCTTGTGCCAACAATCTGGGGCAATGCAAACAACACACACACATATATATTAAGACAGAGGAAGGCCTGGTCAGTCCACCAGCACACGTGCATGTGCATGTGAGTGCTCACTCAAAATCTTAACCACTGCAGTGGAATTTTACCCCATCTCTAACTTCTATTGCCCCGCCTCTTTTTTTGCACCTCTATCCACTTCAGTGAGTGTCTTTGAAACTGAACTCTATGCTGCGCCCTGCTGGACCCACTTATACATTACACATATGTTGGAGTTGCACAGCTCTGAAGATAACTTCACTTTCTTACTTAAAAAATGTTTGCAGTGCAGACTGTGCCATTACCTCAACTGCTTGTTCAGCTCAGTTTAAAAATGATAATCTGGACCCAACATGAAAGAAGGTGTAAACTGAATTTTTTTTTTTTTTTTTAATTGTTAATGAGAAGTACAAAACTGGATTGTTCATTTCATTAGCCGTTTTATTTTACTGGTTTTCAAGCTTCTTTGTAACACTTGATGCAAGAAAGGTTTGATTGATAGTTTAGCATGCAAAAAAAACAAAAGTGTATCACAATTTAAAAATTGAAATTAAGTTATGCGGGTATGCGTCACAATTTATGTGAATTTAAACACTGTCCACAGAGCTTAAGTTGTATTTAAAGCAACGCAGAAGTAAGCTATTTTCTGTGATTGTGTGGGCAGGTCTGATTCATTAGCCGTTATAGTAAATAACTGGAAGAGTAACAAAATGCAGTAAATGATTTTAAAAATAATAAAAAATCATTTGCGCTACAAACCAGTGAGTTTATGATTATGTTAATAAAATAATATGATAGCAAATAACAGTTCGCAATATCAAGCATTGACAATATCACCCCATTGACTGTCACTGTATGGACCAAAAAAAACCCAAAAACATACTGAGAGACGTTTTTATCAAAATATTTGATGTTCCTTTCATGTTTTGTTATACTGATGGCAGAATTTGCATTTTTAGGTGAACTATCCTTTTAACCCTTTATTCCTTCCTGTTCCAAATTCTGATTCCTTTAAATATTGGTATATTAATTAATAGAATAGAATAGAATAGAATAGAATAGAATAGAATAGAATAGAATAGAATAGAATAGAATAGAATAGAATAGAATAGCAGAGACAGTACTTTCAGAACTTCTCTCCAGAATCAATGGTACAGTCCAGTTCAGTGTCAACAAACTTCATACAGTGCTAACAGGTAGGGCATGTTCAAGATATACAACAACGTGTTTCATAAAGAATATAATTATTGCATTAGCAATCACACTAAAGATGAGTAACTAAACAAAAGTGACTAGGGTAACATAAATATTATTCAACAACTTGCCCTTATTTGCTTACACTTTTGAGAAAAAGAGCTGGAAAAAAATGATCAGTGACCCTGAGCATATGAACAGTGAGGTTGGTGTTATACTGACTTGAGTTTGTGCAGATCCTCCATGGCCCGGGCCAAGGCTTCCTCAGCTCTCTGAGCTCTGTCCTCAGCCTGTCTGGCTCTCTGAAGCAGAGCAGGCACCTGATCACCAGCCGAAGAGCTCAATGTCACAGCTGCGGCCTCACTCAACTCTTCAACATCTGGCAGAATGTAAGCCAGTAGCACAAATGTGTTTTAAACATGCAAGAAAGTTTACTGCTTACTTACAGCCATATCCCACCATTCAAAATTTTGCAGTCAGTAAGATTTGCTTTTGACAAATACTTTTAAGACCCATTAAATTTAAACAATCTGAAAGTTATTTGGGACTCGGTTAACTTGAAAATCCTTGTTCTTTTAGATTTGAGTGATGCTTTTAACACTATTGATCATGAGACTCTACTCGACCAACTACAGGTCCTGTCTTAGACTGGCTCAGATTCTACTTTACATTTTACATTTATGCATTTGGCAGACGCTTTTATCCAAAGCGACTTACATTGCATTCAAGGTACACATTTTTACATTTTGTCAGTTCTTGCTTTCCCTGGGAATCGAACCCATGACCTTGGTGTTGCTAGCGCCACGCTCTTATTGTTTGAGCTACAGGAAAGCTTAAGTAGCATGGAATACTACATTGCACTGGGTACCTTATGTTATATCTTGGGGTGTTCCTCAAGGCTCGATTTTGGGACCTCTGTTATTTAACCTTCCTTTAGCTGGTGTAAATAATCAGTACAACATTTCCTTTCACCAGTATGCAGATAACACACAACTTTATCTTTCATTTGCACCATTTTCCCAGTTCAATTTCCACCCTTGCTGGACTCCATGGAGAGCATACAAGAGCATCACAGAGCTTTCTACAGCTAAACAAAGATAAGACATAGGTATTGGTTATCATAATGATGCAGGAAGAAACATCTATTGTTCCATATCTTGAGTCTCTATTGCATTAAAGCCAGTAATCGGGTCAAGAACTTAGGAATCATGTTTGACAGTGAACTCAGTTTTAAAAAACATATTAGCATTGTTACTAAAACAGCATATTATCATCTCAGAAACATCTCCAAAGTATGTGATATTCTCCCCCTTCTGACAGAGCCGATCCTCCCTATACGCAGAGTATGCAAGCTGCGTAGGGCCCCGAACCACCAGGGAACCCCCTTGCTCTCAAGAATCAGCTATTCAGGGCTGTGTTTTAGTTTCGTTTTTGATTTTTTTTGCTTCCATCAATTATGAAAACAAGATGCCGCCTTCCATTCCTTTCCTTTAAAGGATGTTACCATACGTTGTCACCTTACGTAACATCCAAATCAGTTGAATCATGTAACGCCACGTGTTAAAGCGCATTGAGCTGTGAAAGACATGTCGTTCAACAGACGGCTTTCCGTCCGTGCGATCTGAGACGGAGAGAAACACAGACAAGTACAGGCTACCTTGGGCTTCGGATGAGTGCTTAAACAGACAAATACGCTCAAAAATATGTCAAAATGTCCTTCTTGGGGACGCATTCAGTTATGTCTTTGGTGAACAGCAGGGTTATTCTGTTAGCTGGGAAAGTAATCGAATGCTGGTTCTGTGCATTTGGTCTTAAAGTGACCGCAGCTGATAAACCCACTGCACTCTCTGTCATTTAATGTTAATCAAACAACAAAAGAAAACAAGAGAATCATTCACTGCTCTTCCCTGAATAACATTAGTAACTCACTGTTTATTTAATTCATGCAGTGAAGACTATGCAATGTTTTATTTTTTAATTAAATATTTTTATGTTTTATTCCATTTCTGTATGGTAGGCTATTATAAGCAGTAGGCTAAATTGTTCATTTAATTCATATCTTTTTTTTCTGTCATATTTATCCTATTGCTTTTTTCTTTTTCTTTTTTTATCTTTTAACTCACTGTTGTTTGTTGACAGTGAACACTGCTCTAAAAGACAGATTAAGGGGTTGGGGTCATTCAGTTTTTTATTTATTTTATGAATGCACTAACAGTGTTAGGGCCCCAGAAGTCTAGGATCGGCACTGCCTTCCGATAATAAGAAAGTTGTTCATGCATTTACATCTACACCTGACTATTGCAATAGTGTTTTTGCTGGGTTACCAAAGAGCTCCATTAGACACTTACAAAGAGTTCAGAATACAGCTGCACAAATGCTAACTTGCTCAAAATGAGAAATGACATTACTCTCTGTTTTTCTTTTCTGTGAATGCACACATGTATTTCTCATCTGTAAAGCACTTTGTAAACACTGTTTTTAAAAGGTGCTACAGAAATAAAGCCTTACTTATTTACTAAAAGATTTCTATTTCAAATAAATGATGCTCTTTTGAACTTTCTATTCATCAAAGAAACTTGCAAAGAAAGTATAACGATTTCCACAAAAATATTAAGCAGCACAATATTTTTTTCTTGAGCGGCAAATCAGCATATTAGAACAATTTCTAATATGGAGGATCATGTGACTCTGAAGACTGGAATAACGGTGCTGAAAATTCAGCTTTACCATGAGAAGAATAAATTACATCTTAAAATATATTCAAATTCTCTACTCGACCGACTACAGAACTGGGTAATCAGGTCCTGTCTTAGGTCCAGGTCCTTATATTCAAATCTCTTGGTGAACATAAGAGATTTCTTGCAAAAAAAAAACATCTTACTGACCCTAAACGTTTGAAAAGCATGTGTGTGTGTGTGTGTGTGTGTGTGTGTGTGTCGTGTCACTGTGGGGACTTAAATTGAAGTCCCCATGAGGAAACAAGCATATAAATCATGCAGAATTAGTTTTTTTGAGAATGTAAAAATGCAGAAAGTTTTGCGTGATGGGTAGGTTTAGTGTAAGGGGAGAGAATATACAGATTGTACAGTATAAAAACCATTATGTCTATGGAGAGTCCCCACAAAGTTAGTGAACCAGACGTATGTGTGTGTGTGTGTGTGTGTGTGTGTGTGTGTGTGTGTGTGTGTGTGTGTGTGTGTGTGTGTGTGTGTGTGTGTGTGTGTTAAAGGGGGATGGGAATTTGTCTTCATAAAGGAGACAAAAACAATAAATTCTCATACCTATCTGCAGTAATGGGTCATCTGGTAAAACAGGCTTCATATATTCATCACTGTTCCAAGGCAGTGGGCCATTTGAAGCCAGTAACAAACTCTCTGCAGAACATTTCTACAAAACAACACACACAACACAAACTTAGCCAGGCTTCATGTCATCTTATCACCAATATCCACTTGAACCATATGAATGAAATGAACACTTACGGAAGTCCTAATGTAGTTTATCATCTTTATGTAGCTATAATCATCAAGCCCTAAAGAGGAATAAATAAATAAAAAATTATATATATATATATATATGCATTAGACATCAGTCAGCACGGTTTGGAAAACTTACTGTGTTTTTGGACAAGTTCTGGAATATCCACACCATGATCTTCCTTGCAGTGTTGTAATGTCTCAGACACAGAGCTGAGAGTCCTGTTTAAAGTGAGACACAGATACTTGAGTACAAACAAAAAACCCTCATCTTAACGTTATAGATTAGCTGTATATGACTTGATTAGTATAAAAAAAAATATATATATATATATATATATATATATATATATATATATATATATATATATATATATATATATAATAATAATAATAATAATAATAATAATATAGCTCTTAAAGGATCAGTTAAGCCAAAAATACAAATTCTGACAGAACATGAAGAGACGGTTTGGCTAAATAATCTAAATAAATCAACACATTTTAAAATATTCATAGCGTTCAGTTATGTTATTATGTTCAGTTATTATCATTAAAATAAAACTAAAAGTAAATCTAACTCAAACTTGTTTTTTGTTTTTTTCATTGAAATAGTTGAAATAAAATAGAATATTTAAAAGCTAAACTAGAAATGTTAAACTGAAATAAAGTTGAAGCCCTAAAAAAATAACAGACCTAAAACTAAAATAAATCAAACCCAAATAGAAATATTGCACACAAAAAAACATAACACATAGAAAAATTAAACACAAACACACACACACACACACAAACTTGAATGAAAAAAAGAAAAAGAAAAATGAAATATAAAAAGGCTAATTCAAAATATTAATACAAAACTTTTATAGTATACCAACAGTAATACAATCACTTGTCTCATATATCAATTCTTGTTCCGTACATCACTATTGCTGCTTTTGAAAACAATTTGACTTGAAATAAAAATGTTTCTCTTTAGGTTTATACATCAAACATTAAAAGATAATAAGTACATTTGTTCTGATATTTTCACCATTCTTTTGGCTATGTGGTTTGTCGATATAAAGGCCAATTATTTTAATTTGGAAACAACATGCTGTATTTCCAAAAATCACACCTAATCATAAATGTACAGCTGTAATATTTGGAGATTTCATACAATTAAAAGTTTGAAACAAACATGAGCGGATCACAATCCACAAAACCTGTCTCTAGTTATCTTTCAGATTTCTTTTAGGAAGAATCATCATGAATGGTTGTATTGAATGTCACCTGTCACACAGCACACACAGGACTGTTACGAGTTCAGATCCCTCCTCCATTGACTGCCACTGTTCATCATCACTGTCAGACAGCTCGGGTACATCATCACACACCTCGCACTCGCTAACACCTGAGTGGCAAGAAACAATTACAGAGTCTTTAATAATGCAACATCTTCTAAACAACCGGTCAGAATTATTGGCATAATTAGCGGTAGCAGAGATTTGTAATTACACCATTTGGAAATGCCGTGCTGAAAAAATGCACTCTTCAAGCCGTTAAATGAACGGAGTTTGAATCGCATTGTAAGTTAAACCAAATACATACAACACATTTCAAACATTCACGTGTACCTGTGTACGCTGCCATGTTGTCGTAGTCGCTTGAGTTCGAGTTTTTCTCATCCGGGTCATCCTTATTCAGGTGTACTTCCCCTTTGTCGCCATTTGAGGTCGCTGTTTTCTCGATAATGACATGCAGCACATGCGGTTACAAGAGCCTCAGATACCCAGTGTCTCTTTCTGTAACCTACTAATAAAACATTAAGAAGCCCTTTATTTAGGTTCCTCTACAACCCAACACAATGAGTGGCCCAGACACAATGACACAAGTCTTATCTACCAGTCTATATACCAGTCAAAACTTAGGACTCATTTGATGTCACATTGTATTATAATTAATATTGTAAGGCTTATAAACATATATTTTTAGATCTAATTGCATCTTTAACAGTGTAATCGGATTACTTTCTCTTAAAAAATATTGCATTACTTATTACTAATAACTTTCAAATCATACTTTCATATCAACCTCAATCTGAATTTTGATGTTAAATCCAATAGTTTTATATAGAATTGTTCTATAGTATATCAAGTACATCAGACGTAACTAATTAAATTACACACAAAAATTAAGAGTAATCCCTTACTTTACTTTTCAAGGGAAAGTAATTAAATGACTTAGTAATTCATTACCCAACACTGATCATGACCAACTGAAGTTGAATGTTTTAATCCACTTTTCAGACATAACACACAAAATAATATTACTATGTACACAATAGTTGAGATCAAGTATGAATATCATTTATTTTTTCCAGTATATATACAATTAAATAACAAAACAAAGCACCAGAACCCAAAACGCAGCATAGAAAAAGCACATATAACACTTATTTAGTACAAAGTAGTACTAAATATTTTTAATTATGTTTTTAAAATACTCAATATGATAATTAAATTCAAGTAAACTGCATTAAAACAATATTTTGGCTTATCTTGCTCACGAATCACACCATGCCAGAATTGCACTTAATGTAAAAAGATTTTTTAAATGAAAGTTATTTTTTGTCTCCAATGTTACCAAGATCGTATATGGCCTTGTTTTCAAGAATTTCCACCTTCTGCTCTCCATCTTGAAGCGTGTTGACAAGCATAGCTCTAGCGACTGATGTGATGGGGATGGACATTGCGGTAGGGAAAACAGAAGAGAATGCACCAAGAAATTTCCGGGCCATCCACTCAGTCGGCCGGCTCTCCTGTCTGTCTACTAGGAGCACCCTAGAAATAAACAACCAAATATGAATGATGATATCACAAATTTCTGAACAAGCAGACATGCACAACATACACATGTATGACCTCAGAAATCACAACAGATATTATTTCTTGGATCAGTAGTTCCGGAACAGAAAAGCAGTACTCACGCTGGTCGATAGATGGAGAAACGCTCAAACCCGAGGGCTTCAATTTCTGCTTCAACCTGTCCCTGTAAATACACCAGTGTTACTGCTTTATTCAGTACATGGATTGGCTAGAATGGCATTAAAATGCAAGATTAGCCATAAAAAGTAAACAAATCTAGGCTGCCCATATGTTGCATAGGGCTTTGTAATACCTTAGTTTTCAGGTAGAGAAAGCTGCTGGCTTTATCTGCACCTTTGGAGGATTCTAGGTGAAAATGGGAACAACCTCCTGCTTTGGCAAGTTCTGCGGACTTGAGTACGTAGTCATGATCCACCCGAAAAAACCCTTCCTGTAGCCCATTCAAAATGGAACAAATTACATTCTTTTTCATGCATTAACAAAATTTACCACAGGAAAGGAACATGAAATGAATTTGCATGGATGCACATTGTAAAAAAAAAAATTATCTTTTGTCAAATCAACTTAAATAATTTATGTGGGTCAGATAATTTAGATTTTCTGTTGTTTAAAGCCACAATATGTATTTGGGATAGCTTGTGGCGCAGACGCTCATGGGTACGCAGTGCTGTTTTATCATATTAGATACATCTGAGTGTGTTGAAAGTTATGTTATAATGCTACTCTGTGCGTTCACTTGTTCACACTGCAGTGAGAGATCGATATTAGGCGTGGTAAAACATGGTACTCGCAGTAAATCAAGAAAATGAGATTTAAACAGTAAGACTAACTGTGTTGAGCTATATAAACACGAGGAATGTTTCCAACATAATATATTAAAGCGTCTTTGGTGTTTCCATGGTTTCTACAAAATAAAAATGGAAATCAAGGGTAACGCGGGTATGACGTCCTTGATAGGCGACGCATGGACACCCTGGTTAAAATGGCTTATTTCTCTGGATTTAAACATTTTTGGGATAATGTAAGTATGCAAGGCAAATAAATATATAACATTGTTCTAGTGAATTTTGGATATTTTAATCTAAAAATATTACATATTGCACCTTTAAACCAAATTTCCTTCACTGTATGAAAAACACATAGTTCATCTATATAGCCTTTACTTTACTTACATTGCCAATTTTTCAGCATTTATTCCCAATAATGATTTTTGTTATTATACAAAAGTTTGTTTACGTTTAAGAATTTTTTTGAGTCAAAACAGCTGAAACAGACCCTAATTTCATGCATTTTCAACTAAGGTTCAGGAGAAAAGCCCTTCACGCATTAATACAGGTGACAACTGAAACATACAGCTCCTGCTTTGGCTTTGGTTGTTCCTAGACAGCAGTATCCCACATCATGGCCCTGAAAAGCCTCAGCATACTCCTCCAGCTTCTCAAAATCAACCACCTTTTGCACCTGAAGAGAAGAAGAAGGCGGCGGCCAATAAATGGTAAGAACTGAATCCCTGATTTGCATTGATATTCTTTTTGGACAACTGTACATAAACAGAACTTTCCCAAAGTTGGCACATTACCAAATGTTCATAGGCTTTATCCTCAAATGTTAACTGCCTTCGTCCAATGAGAGTGATCTTGGAGAAGATGTTGCGCTCCACTGTTTCCTTCAGAAGCGCCCTTCCAGTCTCGCCAGAAGCGCCGAGAATGAAGCACGTTCTGTTCTTCTGCCGGTAATTCTCTTCCATTGCGTTCAGATCCATTCTGCAATGAAGAAATTATGGCACACGTAACAGTTTGAATCTCGCAACATCACAATGACACTGCAGAATTTGCACAGGTGTACTAGAATGAACAGGTGTGCTGTTAGTTATAACTGCCTCGTGAGACAATCAAGTTATTCCTGAAAGCGAAACTCGATTTGTCTTATTTTACATCAGTTTCAATGTGTAAACCTCTAAGCCACGCCCACGTGAGAGCCAAGTTCATGCATGCAATTTATTTTTTATTTTCTATTATTGTTAATTTCTATCATTGTTATTTTTCCTTGTGTCATTAAAGGTGTGGTTGTGTCGGCTACTATGAGCGAGAATCAGAAAGCTCACGTAGGCTATTGCAGAAAAAATATTGGAAATGCAATTAGTACAAGAAGCACAAAGCATCAATATTGCACCAAAGCAACCAGTTGTGCATTGTAGCCTAATGTATTAGTAGTCCGTAATGAATAGCTACTTCACCTTGGGATCTCGACAGTCTCTGAATTCTCCAGATACTGAAAAACAGCGGCGAGTGCCACGACAAAAACAGCGAAGAAGCTTAAGGTTTTACCCCAGTTACACTCAAATGTATTCATTCCAGGTTCGATAAATAGAGGACTTTGGTGGTTGGGACACTCACTGAAGCTTCTTCCTTGTTACATCCTCGTTTCACACGGCGCTTGCGCAGAACTCGTACACAGCATGCACAGAGCGCTGCTGTTGTTTTGAAACGGATATGCACGAGCACGACTATGGCAAGCTGAGTTTAGCTTATAATGTTCCTAGCGTTACTCGCCGTAATTGCATTTTTACTTGTAAGAATTAAATTAGAGAGCTCTAAAATTCAATTCTTACTAGTAACAACTAGAATTAGAGAGCTCTCCAATTCAATTCATACTAACAAAACTTATGATTAATTCAATTAATCTTCAAATGCATTCTTACTAGTAATAATTGAATTAGAGAGCCCTCTAATTCAGTTATTTCTATTAACAATTCTTATTATATTAAGATCTCACTAATCCAGTTGTTACTAGTAAGAATTAAATTAGAGAGCTCTGTAATTAGCTCTCTAAGTAAAAATGCAATTACGACGAGTACCGCTTCAAGCTGAGTGGCTTGCCATAGCACGACTTGAGCAAGACTTGAGAACGTAAAAGTCATCACTTTTCATACTAAAGTAGAAGTGCAAATGAGTATCTCCCAAAACACACTAAAGCTGTGCTGCAGGTTTGAGTTTGGCTTGTTTTTTGCTCATTCCTTCTCTGTACATAATTCCATATTATACTATACAGTAGGCCGGCCTATAGGCTTAGTTATGTGCCATGGTTTGATATAGTGGTCATATGTGTTTGTTATGGTGGTCAAGAATGTTAAAATTCAGAAGAAAAAAAAAAAAACAAAAAAAAATTACATTTATATAAAGTTACCTGAATAAAAAATATAGTCTGAAAAATTTAGAAAGAAAAATCCATTATATTAAAGATAATGATTCAATAAATTCCTTAACTGCATATCATATTTTGAACAAAACACCTAGAGGATAAACAGGAAAGCATTTTTCACAGTTTGCTCAAATTTATCAAGGGTGCCAATATTAGTTGACGGCACTGTAATTGTCACTGATCCAGTTATGCAAATGATTGCATGAATAAATCATTTATTTTAATGCTCTTATATTTGTAAACAGGGTTCATATTCACAGATGATCACAGGCCCAAAACAACAAAGAAACAAAATGCTTAAAGTTGTAAATGTAATAAATTAAAAGGAAAGAAACAATATAACATTAGTTGTTGTCTACAAACAAATAAAATAATGGAAAAGAGCATCCACCCTACCAGTCAAGTAGATGTTAAGCCATTTCTAGGCACAAGAATATCATATTTACACTGCAAAGGTGCCACACGCTTCTGAAGTGGCATTTAGGTGTCTTTACACAGACACCTAAATGAATAAAAAAATGAAAATTATCCCATAATTTACTCACCCTCAAGCCATCCTAGGTGTATATGACATTCTTCGTTCAGATGAACACAATCAGAGTTATATTAAAGAATGTCCTGGCTAATCAAAGCATTAGGCAGTGAATGGCAGCCCAAAATTTGAAGCTCAAAAAAGTGCATCCATCCATCATAAACTTACTCCACACTCCTCCAGGGGGTTAATAAAGGCCTTCTGAAGCGAATCAGTGGGTTATCAAAAATATCCATATTTAACATGTTACAAAGTAAAATATTTAGCTTCCGATGGACTGCTTTCCTATTCAACTTACAGGAAAAGCATAAGTGGCATGACGAGGATGTAGGCTGACGGAAGGCGGTCACTTTTTTGAGCTTCAAATTTTGGGCTGCCATTTACTGCCATTATAATGCTTGGATTAGCCAGGACATTTTTTAGTATAACTCCGATTGTGTTCATCTGAAAGAAGAATGTCACATACACTATATTGCCAAAAGTTTTGGGATGCCTGCTTTTACATGCACATGAAATTTAATGATATCTCATTCTTAATCTGTAGGGTTTAATATGGAGTTGGCCCACCCTCTGCAGCAATAACAGCTTCAGCTCTTCTGGGAAGGCTTTCCACAAGGCTTAGGAGTGTGTTTGTTGTTGACCATTCTTCTAGAAGCTCATTTGTGAGGTGAGGCATTGATGTTGGATGAGAAGGCCTGGTATGAGCAAGTTTGGTATGGAGGAACTGACCTCAACCCGATAGAACACCTTTGGGATGAATTGGCTCGCAGCGGAGACTGCGAGCCAATTCATCCCAAAGGTGTTCTATCGGGTTGAGGTCAGTTCCTCCATACCAAACTTGCTCATCCATGTCTTTATGGACCTTGCTTTGTGCACTGGTACACAGTCATGTTGGAACAGGAAGGGGCCATCCCCAAACTGTTTCCACAAAGTTGGGAGCATGAAATTGTCCAAAATGTCTTGGTATGCTGAAGCATTAAAAGTTCCTTTCACTGGAACTAAGGGGCCAAACCCAACCCCTGAAAAACAACCCCACACCAAAATCCTCCTCCACCAAACTTTTCACTTGGCACAGTGCAGTCAGGCAAGTACCGTTCTCCTGGCAACCGCCAAACCCAAACTCGTCCATCGGATTTCCAGACAGAGAAGCGTGATTCATCACTCCAGAGAACACATCTCCACTGCTCTAGAGTCCAGTGGCGGCGTGCTTTACACCACTGCATCCAACGCATTGCATTGCACTTGGTCATGTAAGGCTTGGATGCAGCTACTCGGCCACATGAAGTTTGGAGGTCTGTAACTACAGAAAGTTGGCAACTTCTGCGCACTGTGCATCTCAGCATGAGCTGAGTCCACTCAGCTCAGACTCCATTCTTTTATGTGGCCAACCACCTCGTGGCTGAGTTGCTGTTGTTCCCAATTACTTCCACTTTGTTATAATACCACTAACAGACTTTTTGCACAGGTGGCAACCTATCATATGCCACACTTGAATTCTCTGAGCTCCTGAGAGCGACCCATTCTTTCACAAATGTTTGAAAAAGCAGTCTGCATGCCTAGGTGCTTTATTTTATACACCTGTGGCCATGGAAGTGATTGGAACACCTGAATTCAATGATTTGGAAGGGTGTCCCAACACTTTTGGCAATATAGTGTACACCTAGGATGGCTTGAGTGTAAGTACATTATGGGATGATTTTCATTTTGGGGTAAACGTCTCGGTTACGACTGTAAACTTAGTTCCATGAATAGGGAATGAGACGCTGCGTCACCGCTTTGGGAACGCCTCTGCGTGATTGCGTCGTGAAGCACGTATGTCATCAGTCCAATAGAGAGACGGAACGTCATAGGCGGGTGACGTCATAGACCCGGAAACTATAAAGCACACCGGCAAAGACACGCTGTTAGCTTCTGGGAAGGCCTGAAACGAGGCGCTTGCGGGCATGCGAGGAGTATGGCAGGGTGACGCAGCATCTCGTTCCCTATTCAGGGAACTACGGTTACAGTCGTAACTTGCGCTGCGTCATCACTTTGGGAACGAGAATACCCATGTCCCCATATGAGCCAGATGCCAGATGCCTGCCTGTGGTATGGAGTTAAGAGGCAAGCACCCGAGACCCCGGAGTAGCATTAACGTCAAGTTCATAGAATCTAATAAAGGTGTGCGGACAGGACCACCCTGCCGCATCACAAATATCCTGCAGGGAGGCCCCTGCTGAAAGTGCCAGAGAGGTGGCCATACTCCTAGTGGAGTGGTACCGAACAGCCAAAGGAGAAGGCTGTCTGGTCGCCACATAAGCGAGTGAGATGGCCTCGACCACCCACTTGCTCATCCTCTGCTTTGAAACTGGGCCCCCCCTCGAGGGTGGCCCAAAACAGACAAACAGCTAGTCGGTTCTCCTCCACAGGGCAGCTCTGTGGACATATGTGTCTAAAGCACGAACCAGGCAAAGCAGATTACATTTTTCCTGGTCTGACATCGAGAAAGGAGGAGGACAGAAGGCCTGGAGGACAATAGGTCTCACAGAATTAATGAGAACCTTAGGAATATACCCGGGCCTCAGAGCGAGGAAGGCCTTGGCAATACCCGGGGCAAATTCCAAGCACAAGGGTGCAACAGAGAGGGCTTGTAAATCTCCTATTCTCTTCAAGGAAGAAATAGCAAGCAGGAGTATAGTTTTTAAAGTTTTCTCGGAAACTTCCTCGAGTGGCTCGAAGGGAGCCTCGGAAAGGCCCTGCAGGACGATGGATAGGTCCCAGGCCGGCACCCTGGTGCATGTCACAGGCCTTAGCCTCAGGGTTCCATGGAGGAAACGAGTTACTAGTGGGTGTTTCGCCCCAGAGAAACACCACTCTGAGGATTGTGGTAAGCTGCTATGGCCGCCACGTACACCTTTAGTGTGGAGGGAGCTAACCCAGTGGAGAACCTCTCCTGCAGGAACTCCAGCACCGCACTCGCAGGGCAGTTAACTGGATCCCACAGGTGATCTCTACACCACAAGGAGAGACCAGAACTTGTAAGCTGGGCCCCCTCAGAGGCCAGGCCCACAGTTTCCACAACTCCGGGCGAGGGTGTACGAAGACACCGCCCACCTGAGAGAGAAGGTCCCTCCTGAGCGGAATCTCCAGGGGAGAGCCATCGAGGAGAGACACAAGGTCCGAGAAGCAGAAGACGGGCTCCATCCCGGCGCACTCTCTGTAGAACTCCCGGAAAGCATACAGGGGCAGCCTCGGCCACTCCTGTACCATCGTGTCCAGCCCGAGAGGGGCTGGGGATGACAGGGAGAACCACAGACGAGAATGGTTCTTGTGAGTGGCAAACAGGTCCACATGAGCCCTGCCAAACTTCTCCCAAAGGAGCTCCACCACCTCGGTGTGGAGTCTCCACTCCCCGGCCTCGGCCTCTGCCTCAACAGGATGTCTGCTTCCACATTCTGGCTCCCTGGGATGTACATTGCCCTGACTGACAGCAATTTCCACTGAGCCCAGAGGAGGATAAGGCGCGCCAACTTGTATAAGCGACGGGACCTTAAACCTCCCTGATGGTTTATATAGGAGACCACCGATGTGCTGTCTGTGCGCACAAGCACATGACGGCCCCTGAGATGTGGTAGGAAGTGCTTCAGAGCCTGAAACACTGCCAACATTTCCAGGCAATTTATGTGCCACGAATGATGGTGCTCCTGCCACATGCCCTGGGCAGAGCGACCACTCATGGTCGCCCCCCAACCTGTCAAGGAGGCATCCGTGGTCAGAGACGCACGCCAACACGGTGTCCCCAGGGACGGGCCTTGGGCCAGAAACCAAGGATCCTTCCACATAACCAAGGTGCGGAGACACCGCTGCAAAACCTTGATCATGCAAAAGGGGTTTCCCCTCGGGGAAAAACCCTTGGTCTTGAGCCACCACTGCAGAGGCCTCATGTACAGCAGACCTGAAGGAATCAAGTTGGATGTTGCCGCCATCAGGCCTAACAGTCTCTGGAACTGCTTCGCAGTGAGTGACTGGTCTAGCTTCACCCTTCTCATGGCCGAGAGGATCGACCCTATACGAGTCTCTGACAGACGGGCCTGCATAGAGACCGAATCCCAACTCACGCCCAGATAAGTGATACTCTGCACAGGAGAAAGGACGCTCTTCTTGGAGTTGAGCCTCAGCCCCAACCTCCTCATATGACAGCCCCCCGGAGACAGCAGAAGAAAAAAAGACATCAAGAAAAAAGCTCTTATCACGTTCCTTTATCTCCATAAGATTAAGCAACGAAGTGGCAAGTCCTCAATCCCTGCCTCGACGTTGCAGACATCAACCTCCTCAGAGGAAGATAACTGCAGCGCCGCGGCCGCCCCCCCAGGCGGGAGAATCCGCAGCGCAGGCTGGATCTGATGGGTGAAGGCTGAGATAGGGCAAAGCCCATCTCCGGCCCCTCTGACAGATCCATCTGCGAACCCCACGACATGAGCTGCCGCTGACCCTCCGCAGCAGCAGGGCCCATGCTGCGGGGAATGCGAGCCTGGACGCTCTCCTCAAAGAGCGCCCGGCGGGATCGCAGCACGCAAAGAGGCAGAGCTTCACAATGCTCGCAGCCGGCACCCTCGAGCGCCGACTGCGCGTGCTGCTCTCCAAAGCAACAAGCAACGCACATCGGGTGTGTATTCCCATCCGTAATGAAGCTTTTGAAAATAACAAAAGTCTGAACTCAGACACAACACAGAGAGACAGACAGATTACACAGAGTGCTTGTTGAAGGCAACAGAAGCTAACGGCATGTGTTTGCCGGTGTGCTTTATAGTTTCCGGGTCTATGACGTAACCCGCCTATGACGTTCCGTCTCTCTATTGGACTGATGACATACGTGCTTCACGACGCAATCACACAGAGGCGTTCCCAAAGTGGTGACGCAGCACGAGTTCCCTTGAAAGGGAACTATCCCTTTAATGCTGCTTAGAGGTGGCAAAATGCATTTTACAACTTAGCTTTTACTTAAATTAAGCTTCAATACTAGGGACTGAGGTGGGTGAGAGCAGGTATAATTAATACTGGCTTTTATGTGGCATTGCATCTTTACACTGAATTGTGAGCAGGCACAGATCATCCTTAACTTCTCTGTGCAAAGATGCTTTATAGAAGCCTGGGCGATCAACATCATGTCAGTTTTGCAAGGGCAAGTACTGCTTGCAGTTTCTTCATAAAATTAAATGTAAGTAATAGGCGAGATGATTATTTGACCTTTATCACCTTTACTATATAGACAAACATATAGATAGAGTTTCTCAGTGAAAGACTGTCCAGTGTAGGAGTAGATATGAGATCTGGACTCCACATCATAGAAGGAGGCCAGACCCTCCTCATAATCCACAAACACCCCCACCTTCTGTGGTTTCACTCTCAGAGACAGAGGGACCAACACAAACCCAATATTCATTCTTATTCCACAGACCCAGAGTTCAGTATCCATTCTGAGGTCTCACTGTGATCTTTCCTTTCCTGTTAATCGATTCTCTGGCCACTCCTAAAGTCCGGAAGGTGTTTCCCTTCACCAGCACCTAAAAATAAAACCTCCCTGAGGAGAATCCTTCTTTTCCCAGGGCACAGACATAGCTATCAAACCTCTCTGGGTTGTTTGGGAGCTTTTGCTTAATGTCTCCGTCACTCAGACAGGATTAGATATGGATTAGCTGTATCAGGATCCAGAGTCACATCCACTGAGAGAGACCAGAGAATATGAATCACAATGAATCATTACATGCAAAGATTTATGTGTGTTTAATATTTAACCAAAAATTTTGGAACAAGCGATTATATTTATAGCTATCATATTTAAATATATTTGTGAATGTCACACAATATACCTGCATACTGCTGCATCCTCCTCAACACTGTGAACACAAATAAAAGATTATATAGCTTGCACTTTTAAGTCATTAATGCCAAGTTTTACACATATACACATACATACATACATCAGGCTCATTGACGAAGGCTGGCCCGTGTGGTCTGATCAAACAGACAAGGTACTGTAGCTCAAATTGCTCAAGAAGTTAATGCTGGTTCTGATAGAAAGGTGTCAGAATACACAGTGCATCACAGTTTGTTGTGTATGGGGCTGTTCCTTCCTTGGACCACTTTTGATAGATAGTAGCCATCACAATTTGTCCCTTGTCAAACTCTCTCAAATCCTTACGCTTGCCCATTTTTCCTGCTTCTAACACATCAGCTCTGAGGACAAAATGTTCACTTGCTGCCTAAGGGATATATTAGGCAGCAAGTGAACATTTTGTCCTCAGAGCAATTTGAGCTACAGTACCTCGTCTGTTTGATCAGACCACACGGGCCAGCCTTCATCAATGAGCCTTGGCCACCTATGACCCTGTCGCCAGTTCACCACTGTTCCTTCCTTGGAGCACTTTTGATAGATACGGACCACTGCAGACTGCTCAAATCCTTACGCTTGCCCATTTTTCCCGCTTCCAACACATCAACTTTGAGGACAAAATGTTCACTTGCAGCCTAATATATCCCACCCACTAACAGATGCCGTGATGAAGAGATAATCAGTGTTATATTCACTACACCTGTCAGTGGTCATAATGTTATGCCTGATCGGTGTATAAAAGGGTGTAGAGTTACATTCAAGCTATTTAAAGGCAGAAAAATTAAGTTATTTTCACAGGAAAAAACATTTAAATATGTCATTTTGGTGATCAAAGATGAGTTTTAAGGGATACAGTTATTAACTACATGGGGACTTTAAAGCTCTTCAGTCAAAACAGTATAATGCAGCATGTCTTTTATGTCTATGGCATTAAAAACAAAAACAAACAAACAAAAAAAAAACTTATCTGTTAACCAGTTGTAACTTTTGTCCTGTTTAATGAAACACCCTCTATATTTAAGCACTTACCTGTGAGGGTGAAACTTTTGATGTCCCAAATACTCTGGTTCCAAGGCCTCCAGTTTATTGTACATTGGTTTAATTTCACTTTCACAGAAAACTGTCAGTCACCTGTAAGGATGTCACAACTCCTACTATATTCTTTCCTGCAGATGGAACAAATCAAAAGTAAATGAATGTAAAGAGTTCAATTAAAGAAAACAAAGACACACAGAATATGTAGGTATTATGTTGATTACACATTAAGTAAATAAAATCAATAATTACGAGTTGTAAAAGTGCATGGTTGTTAGTTTTATTTATATAAAATTGTTATTTATCCGTCAAGGAATTCTAAGGCAATTTTCTTTTTTATAAATTAACATTTTCATATTTAGATTTCATATCTCAGATATGCATTTTATTTATTTCTCATTATTTCAACTAAAAAAATAAAAAAAACATTTTCCTCATAAAGAAATATATTTTAACAAAATAATGAATTAGATTCTTTGATAAGTAATACATTTAGCAGGGGAAATGTTTAAAATGTCATATCACTGATTAAAGTAGTTGTATTTTTCATGGAATGCTGGCCAACATGTTGAGATCGCATAACCAGACAAATCCTGCTCACCTTAACACCTTGAATCAAAACACTGCCATCTGTAACCAACACACTTCTGTGTGATGCCCTCTCCTCACCAGGAGGTGTCGGTATAAGTTTAAGATCACTGTCTCTGAGCTCTATTGGGGCTTCTCTTGCCTGTCACTATAGGCTACTGTGGTTTTGATGGTGAAATAAATGGTTGCCTCCTTCTGTTTAATGTTTTATTTGTGCTTCATGTCTTTAAAGATGAGGAAAGGCTTTCACACATTTTGCAATATTACTAGGAAAGTGTGATTCAAGGCCTTAAAGGGATAGTTCACCCAAAAATGACAATTCTGTCCATCATTTACCCGCCCTCATGTTGTTCCAAACCTGAGTTTCTTTCTTCTGTTGAACTAAAAAGAAGATATTCTGAAGAATGTTGGTAACCAGACAGTTGACAGTAGCGATTGACTTCCATTGTATTTATTTATTTCCTATGGAAGTTTATGGCTATCGTCTGGTTCCCAACATTTTTCAAAATGTATTTTTAGTTCAACAGAAGAAAGAAACTCATACAGGTTTGAAACAACTTGGGGGTGAGTAAATGATGATAACATTTTCATTTTGGGGTGAACTATCCCTTTAAATGGAATAGCCTACACCAAAACATGCATATCAAAACTGCATTATACAGTGTCATTAAACATATCAAAATTGTGAATGAGACCATTTTCCTTTATAGCCAACGAGGCCACACCATATGTGCCAGTCCTTTAAAGCAGATTTCATTGTCTGTGCACAAGACTCCAACTGTTTAAATTCCACCTCTTGTTCAAACGTTTGTTGGCCGCTGGTATGAATAGACCCATATGTCAGCTGACAATCCTGCCCTTTCAGATGTTACTGAACACAAATGTAGTGGAGATTTGAAGAAAGGTTTTGATGGCTATGGATATCAGCGTTCATTATCTTAAATCTTAAAAAAACAGAACATAGCTACAGATAGAATCATGTTTTTTTTCCATGAGTTTGTCATGTCTAATAAACCATATTTTAATACATGCAGCCATATTACTCTTAGAAAACAAGGGTCAAAGGTTCATGGCTCAGTTTTAAAAAGCTTTTTTTTTTTTTTTTTTTTTTTTTTTTTTTATAAAACTAAATGCATAAAATGATCCCATGATGGAACCCCTAAAAGGTTCTATATATCAAGCGCCTGACAGAACCTTTTCTTCTAAGAGTGAGTTTGTTCAGCAACTATTCTTGTAGAACTAAATGATTGTAAGGTATAAGTAAGGACGTGTTATTCAGAAAGCAACCCACAGTGCACCTGGATCTGCTCATGCAATGAATGAATTTTCCCTGCTGATTTTTTAACTTAAAGCCTTTCTCTGAAAAGCTGCTCTTTTTCTATTATTGAGCTTAAACCAATCTCGTCGCGGAGAGGGAAGAATGACAAAATGTGTCATGAAGGAATCCACATCCCCCTCGCAGCTTAAGACAAAAGACTTCGATCTTGCTGTCCTGACAGTAACAGGGCGACCTCGGTGAGCTCCAGAGATGCCAGCGGAGTATAGTCTGTTAATTACCACTGAGTGGAATCAAAATGGCTTCCTATTGTCCACTCTTAGAGGGGGTTTGTGGCAGCCTGTGGAGGAGAGATGGCTTTGTGTAGGCCGCTGTCATACACACATGTTGAGTCATTGTGGCCTGACTTCGATCAGATGAACGTATGTAGGAAATGCGATTGAGGCCATGCTGAGTTTCAGGGGAGGGTTGTCATTCACAGTGTCATTAAAAACACTTTTTAAAGCCACACTTTTAAATGTCAAAACAGCTTGATATGTGGACTTGAATTCTTGAAGTCATATATTTTACTTCTGATTGTAACTCGGCAAAAACAAATCTTTCGCTACACTTTGCAATAAAGAATTTGAAGAAATAGAAGGTTACACATAGACACTCGCGAGCGGTAAATGTTAAGCTTTGCTATCATGTTTTATTTTAACTTTCTAATATCTTTTGGCCGACACCTTTCTTTACAGGGGGAACATTGCATGGTTCATTCAAAAATGTTAAAGAAACACAGGAGTGCCAAACACTTAATATTCACACACAAAAAATTATAAAATAAAATAGATTTATATATAAAATATTTATATATTTAATATAAATTATATACATATACAGAATATACAGTATATGCAAATATACATAATAATTATACACATTACACACACACACACACACACACACACACACACACACACTACCGGTCAAAAGTTTTAGAACGGTAAGATTTTTAAAATGTTTTTAAAGAAGACTCTTCTGCTCACCAAGGCTGCATTTATTTGATTCAAAATACAGCAAAACAGTATTATTGTGAATTACTTTTACAATTTAAAATAACTTTTTCTATTTTAATATATTTTTAAATTAAATTTATTTCTGTGATTCAAAGCTGTATTTTCAGCATCATTACTCCAGTCTTCAGAGTCACGTGATCCTTCAGAAATCATTCTAATGATGATGTTCTGCTCAAGAAACATTTATTATTATTATCAATGTTGAAAACAGTTGTGTAATTATTATTTTTTTTTTTCAGGATTATTTAATGAATGGAAAGTTCAAAAGAACAGCATTTATCTGTAATATAAAGCTTTTGCAACATTATAAATGTCTATACTGTCACTTGATCAATTTAATGCATCCTTGCTGAATAAATGTATTCATTTCTTTCATTCAAGTTATTTCCCCAAAAAAAAAAAAAAAAAAAAAAAAATTCTGACCCAAAACTTTTGAACGATATAGTACAATGTTACAAAAGCTTTCTATTTAAGATAAATACTGTTCTTTTGAACTTTCTATTCATCAAAGAATCCTAAACAAATGTTTTACACAACTGCTTTACAGTAATGATGCTGAAAATTCAGCTTTGATCACAGGAATAAATTACATTTTAAAATATATTCAAATAGAAAACAGTTATTTTACATTTTAATAATATTTTACAATATCACAGCTTTATTTATTTATTTATTTATTTAATAACATAAATGCAGCCTTGGTGAGCAGAAGAGACTTCTTTAAAAACTTTTATAGTATGTATATATGTGTGTGTGTGTGTGTGTGTGTGTGTGTGTGTGTGTGTGTGTGTGTGTGTGTGTGTGTGTGTGTGTGTGTGTGTGTGTGTGTGTGTGTGTGTGTGTGTGTGTGTGTGGAAAAGTAGATATAGTTATTTGAACGCTTTTAGAATGTTTTATGATTTTAATAATGTATTAGTAAATGTTAAATTGAACAATACTTCTACAGCATTTATTAATCTTAGTTAGTTTAACTGTTACCAATATTTTTGTAATTTAAATTACAATTTATTCAAATCTGAACAGAACATTTTAATATGGATTATACAATGGGCCACCTAAAAATAAATAAAATTAGGTCTTTAGGTTTTTATATGCTTTTTTGTAAAAACAAAAAAACAAAAACAAAAAAACCACCAATTTGTAATGTATTTAAATCACACCAGAAAGTTTGAATATGTATCACAAAGTGGGTTCAAAATGGCTAAGGTCATATATATATATATATATATATATATATATATATATATATATATATATATATATATATATATATATATATATATATATATATATATATATATATATATATATATATATATATATATATATATATATATATATATATATATATATATATATATATATATATATATATATATATATATGTATATATGTATATATATATGTATATATATATATATATATATATATGTATTTGCTTCAATGAACAGCAGCACTTTAGCTATAAACTCCACAGATTTAGTAGCCACAGTAGTGACCTAAAAATTAGTGGCTTAGATATTTTTATTCATGTTAATTCATAACATTCATTAGTTTAGAATGTTTCAAAACACTAAAATCTTGTTTATTTACAGCTTTAAATGAGAAAATTTTACATTTGTATCAGACTTATAGACATTATACTGTACATTAAATCTCATAATATCCAATGTAGCCTTTTCACAAAAAAGTATTAAAAGCCTCCTACTGTGCTCCAACTCTAACATCTTTAAGATAAAAAATAGATGTCTAATCCAGAATACACAAAAACAGGAGGCCTAATGCCCCACTGCAGTGCAATATGTCCCATATCCTGGCCAATTGAAACATGCCCACTGACACAGAGGGCTTAGCCAGCAGAGCCACTGACTCTTGAGTGTGATGCTAATGATGGCCATTAATGGAGCCTGACAGCACAATCTGCTCCTCATTGTAGCACCTTAGCAGGATCTGCAGCATGCAAGGGGCCAAAGAGGAGGCGGGCGGCTTGGGACGTCAGGACAAATCAAGTAGCAAGTGGTTGCGAGGGGACGGGAAGGTTTCAAGAACAGAACCGGGGACCTGCCACAGAGGGACTGCGGATTGCAGGCCGATCCCAGCTGATCCCCGGGTGAGGATTAGCTTAATTAGACCTCAATACCCTTTATAGTCAAATGCAACTGTCAGTTGCTGTCAAAAAAACGACTGTCCAATAATGTGGGCCTAATTCTTCAGTAGTCCCAGAGGCGCAGCCATCACAGGCTTCACAATCCCAGAGCTGAACAGGAGTGACATCATTAGACTTGACTGTTTGCCTTGTTATATTTTTCATTTGCATGTCAGATAATCTTAACAACGACTGGCCTAACGCCCTATGCCCCATACCAGACCAAAACCAGAGGGATCTTATCTGTCAAAATAAGAAAGGTTTCATATATAGAATAATAGTCAATAAATCCTATGAAAAAATAAGGCTCATTGTTGGTTCATGTTAGTTAATGTTAACAAATGAGACCATATTGAAAAGTGTTACCAGAAAATTCAGCAAACTGATGCAATTTAAATGCATCATATTTTAGTCCATGCTACAACACTGATTTGTATCACATTGAATAATTAAATGAGCATTTGATCATGTTAGCAAAATGAACCAATTTCCGTACCATGTATTTATCCTTATTTTTATAATATATTATTCATTCATCAGTTAAAGGCAGGGTGGGTGATTTAATCCAGAAACATTTTTTTATATGCTATTTGAAAGTCTCTTCACATCCTGTTAGCAATCTCAAAGTTAAGTGGTCTAAATGTATTCATATGTATATATATTGTATAAGTCGTAGGACCATAAAATGTTCGTCCAATCAATGAATTCGGTCAGAATGCAATGATACGATGTCCGACCTGCCTGTCAACGTATGTATTTCCGTACCTCCATGCACATGCTTGCGCAGACATCACACATCATCAGCGCGTTTCATGCTATGCAGAGTTAGACAGATGTCAGTCACCAAACACTGCAACCAAAACAGCAGCCATAATTCCTCCTGAACCAAAACAATGAGCTTATGCTGCGTTTATGCCATAACTACTGTAATCTGGAAGAGATGGAAACCTGTGACGTTATACTCACCGCGGCTGTCAACGCTGAAATGAATCTGCAGCAGTCAGGTGGCACAGGTCAGTGCTCTTTAAGTTGTTTATGCTCATTATTATAAATGTACTGTTATGTGCTTTGGGACATGAGGTAGTTGAACGCCGTCTCTCGTGAGGGTTTGTTCCCTGCTGTGTGCGTTCATTTGTTTTGGAGGAGGCGTGGCTTTAGAGACGCTCTGATGGGTGGGTGGGATGCTTTCAAAGCTAACTCGCTATTGCTAGCCTCTCCGAAAATAGCTTACCATATCTTTAATATGTGCCATAGCACATATCTTAAAATATATCTTTTAAATTTATATATCTAAAATATATCTTTTAGCACAGTTTAGTGTAGTCAATTGCATAACTAAACTTTACCATTAGTGATTAAACAGGGACATTAGGGTACGTCTACATGACAATGATGTACTAAAAAAACGAAAAGTTTCACATACAGACGACAACGATCCCCGTTCACACATATCCACGGAAACAACTAAAAAAGCTGTATTATGCTGTAGATGGCGATGTCACTTTGTAAAGAAACTCTACGTGCCTATAAACTGAACATGTAATGCGCATGTAGCCTGACTCCACCTTCCTACGTACTTCCTCTCAATTTTCATTTTCAACAGAGGGAGTGGCTGAGAACGATGACATTGATGTTGTGCGCTAGTTTGAGAGTGTTCAGTAATGGTGGCAGAGAATGAAGAGAGCGAAGCCATTCAGTCCGTTGTGGCAACGCTGCCGAATATCCAGAAGTTAAAGCCGGAGAAAGAACAATCTTTGCTGAGTTTTGGTGGTGGCTATGATGTTGTGGCTCTCCTCTTCACGGGGTTAGGGAAAAGTTTGATTTTCCAGCTCACTCCGTTAGTGGTGAAGGCAACAAGTTACCATGACAAGACATACGTCACAACCAAACGTTAGCGATTGGTTATGGCAGATCCAGAGTGGCTAAACAACTTTTAAACCGTTTTTTAAAAGTTTTCTATTTCAGGACCCCAAAACGCCGTTGTTGTGTAAAAGAACAGCCAAAATGCATAAAAAGCTTCCCGTTTTTAGTTGAAAACGGTGTCGTGTAAATGCCCCTTGAGTCTCTGTGCTGGCAGAGTGGCCAATCCAGGCTTAGTATCAATGCAGCTCAGCTCGGCTTTGTGGCCCAAATGCCATCAGCTAAGCTGGTCTCAGACCTGCTTTGACCAGGCTTCCTGCCAGCTCATCCAAAACAATGCTGTAATTAAATGAACAAACAGATTAGATTGGCCCAACACAGAGGGAGATGGGATCGTAGATGAGGCCCCTGCTAGCACACAGCAGGATCACATAATACTTGGAAATGCATTAGCACATCTGTCCGGCCTGCTGTGTAAAGCACAGATACGTTAGCTTACAATGGGGGGAGAGAGGTGAAGTGTATTACAGCACAGGGCTGGCCATATTTTCTTGTAGGGGCGACTTCATCAATTGAATTATTTTCTTCAGTGGGGGAGGTACTGAAAACAATTTGTCTAAAAGAAAGTTTACACAGTTTACACAATTTAGAGAGAACATCATACATATGCATAACATGCAAATGAATCAAATAGAAATTGAGAGACCTGAGATCCCAGTGAGCACTAATTAGGAATGGAGGCTGAATAATACATGCCAGTTAATGTACAAAACAAGCTATTTCTTTCTTTCACAGTTATTTGCAGTATATTTGGTTTAGCAGTATTTTAGGTTTTTGCAGTATCTCAGGTTTGAGCTTTCTGTGAATCTTTGGAGAAAAGTTCATGCTACATCAGATCTTCAGTTCTGAAAATACCAGAAAAGTGAAATCAAGCATTGCGTCAGTTCAGGCAGGCCATGTCAGTCAAGCTCGCATCAGCTGATAGCCAGCTGTTTCTGACATGTACCAATCCAGTCTCGACACTTATCACCGCGGCCATTTAAATTCCAATTTCTCAGCAATTCTGTATCGTATCGCTGCTTGCAACAAACTCCCTCCTCCAACCCCAGCTCCACCTTTACCTGTGTTTAATTTGCTTTGTTTCTTTCTGTAGGCTTTCTCTACATGGCAAGCTTTTCTCACTTCTCTCCCCGCTCTGTCCAGGCGGGCGCATGGACAGGCGTGGGGAGTTCTTGCCCAGAACAGAACCATACCGCCAACACTAACTGTATGCTTTCATTGTCAACAACGACAATAAACAATATACTTGACGAAGTGGTCCTGACTGAAATTCGCCTATAGGTTCTTTGAAACACCAGCAAATAGATGATTTCTAGTGAACTATAAAGCTTTTTTTCAATTGCTTTGGCACAGTTTTAGCATTCCCTAAACTGTAAGTGCATCTGTTTGCTGGAACATCAGAACTGCATGTCTGCAAAATGTAGTAACATTTAATTCATGCTTCACTAAGGTTATTGTGTCAGTAAACTGGCCAGTGGCACCAAAAATATGTGTTTTTGTCACCGTGTTGTCACTGGTCAAAATGTTTAGATGTTTTTTCACCATGGAAATATTTATTTTTATAAATAATTAATATTTAATATATCATATTTTTGGGCAATTTTTTTTCTACTTTTTTTTTGTTGACATTGATTTGTATACTATACAAATATACACTCACCTAAAGGATTATTAGGAACACCATACTAATACTCTGTTTGACCCCCTTTCGCTTTCAGAACTGCCTTAATTCTATGTGGCATTGATTCAACAATGTGCTGAAAGCATTCTTTAGAAATGTTGGCCCATATTGATAGGATAGCATCTTGCAGTTGATGGAGATTTGTGGGATGCACATCCAGGGCACGAAGCTCCCGTTCCACCACATCCCAAAGATGCTCTATTGGGTTGAGATCTGGTGACTGTGGGGGCTATTTTAGTACAGTGAACTCATTGTCATGTTCAAGAAACCAATTTGAAATGATTCAAGCTTTGTGACAAGGTGCATTATCCTGCTGGAAGTAGCCATCAGAGAATGGGTACATGGTGGTCATAAAGGGATGGTCATGGTCAGAAACAATGCTCAGGTAGGCCGTGGCATTTAAACTATGCCCAATTAGCACCAAGGGGCCTAAAGTGTGCCAAGAAAACATCCCCCACACCATTACACCACCACCACCAGCCTGCACAGTGGTAACAAGGCATGTTCTCATTCTGTTTACGCCAAATTCTGACTCTACCATCTGAATGTCTCAACAGAAATCAAGACTCATCAGACCAGGCAACATTTTTCCAGTCTTCAACTGTCCAATTTTGGTGAGCTTGTGCAAATTGTAGCCTCTTTTTTCTATTTGTAGTGGAGATGAGTGGTACCCGGTGGGGTCTTCTGCTGTTGTAGCCCATCCGCCTCAAGGTTGTGCGTGTTGTGGCTTCACAAATGCTTTGCTGCATACCTTGGTTGTAACGAGTGGTTATTTCAGTCAAAGTTGCTCTTCTATCAGCTTGAATCAGTCGGCCCATTCTCCTCTGACCTCTAGCATCAACAAGGCATTTTCGCCCACAGGACTGCTGCATACTGGATGTTTTTCCCTTTTCACACCATTCTTTGTAAACCCTAGAAATGGTTGTGCGTGAAAATCCCAGTAACTGAGCAGATTGTGAAATACTCAGACCAGCCCATCTGGCACCAACAACCATGCCACGCTCAAAATTGCTTAAATCCCCTTTCTTTCCCATTCTGACATTCAGTTTGGAGTTCAGGAGATTGTCTTGACCAGGACCGCACCCCTAAATGCATTGAAGCAACTGCCATGTGATTGGTTGATTAGATAATTGCATTAATGAGAAATTGAACAGGTGTTCCTAATAATCCTTTAGGTGAGTGTACTCTAGCTGAATGCTCTTGTGTGTCGCACTGAGTTTTTTAGACAGATTTCAACAGCAGGTAAAACCTTACTTGGAAAGTCAGAACATGAACATTTGTATTTATACAGTACATTTATTTTAGCATAAATGTGTTACATGTAAGCTAAAAAGTTGCTTGTTCATTTTTATACGCTCTATTATGTCTTCCTATTGCTCTTCCATGACAAGCAACTGAATTTTCAGTTTAAATGTAACATTTCTGCAAAAATAAATGTACTGAATAAATAAAAATGTATTTATACTGTACCGCTGTAGCTGCTGCGGTTTAGGGTTGTGACGTTCCTCCATGTTCAAAAATGGTAGTGATTGTGCTGGGAAAACTCCATATGATTCCAAACTTGATTGGTTGATTGATAATTTTTCACATAAATTTGTATGATCTCACTTCAATGTTTTTGTACAATCTTCTCACGCCATAGATAGATGGATGGATGGATGGATGGATGGATGGATGGATGGATGGATGGATAGATAGATAGATAGATAGATAGATAGATAGATAGATAGATAGATAGATAGATAGATAGATAGATAGATAGATAGATAGATAGATAGATAGATAGATAGATAGATAGATAGATAGATAGATAGATAGATAGATAGATAGATAGATAGATAGATAGATAGAGAAGTGTAGAATCAACTGAATAATGTTTTATTCTCATCATGGTTTGGGTGATTCCTGGATTTTCCCAAGAGAAAAAGTAAGCACCGTGCCTTTTGTTTTCTATATTAAATACTATAATAATAGAAAGCTTCTTAGCGGATATCTATGTTTGGTTTAGGTTTTCTCTATCAGTCCTGTTTGCAGACTTCAAATCTCCCTTTTGTTGCACGTCTGGACTATCCTAATGACTTCTTTGAACTGCCGATGTTCTCTGAGGTGCAGCTTTGTGTGCAACTCAACCTCTCGTCTGGAAACATGCTAAGTCGCTAACCTCTACACTCTTTCCCACATCAGATTTGAGTATGAATGGCATCTTTTCCCTAATACAAAATGTAAGCGTTACTGCTGCCTTGTACTGATCTTATCACAATGTCTTCTGCCATGTTCAAAATTCATACTGAACAAACCTTATTAGAAGGAAAATTAAGGGAGATGTTTATTTGAATCTGCATCTTGCAGGTCTTACAGTGGCAAGACTTTGGCTTTAAAAGCCTCATTATGAAGATCCAAAGTAGCCCAGAGTGTGGATTCTGAACCAAGCCGAGGATCATATCAGACCCACCACAGAACTGAGATCTCTCCCTGCCAATGAGCAAACACAACTACAAATGGCCAGACTGCTAGCACAATGCCACAGTGAAAGGAACCAAATTAGCTGGAGGCTAACAACAATTTACCAACACCTGTATTAGTGTGCTTGCTCGGCAGGGAGCTGAGCTGAACAAGCGCTAATCCCTATAAACCCTACAGTACCTCCTACCAAATCAGCATTTGCATATTCCCCATTTATTGGTTGATGAGGAACCTAGTGCAGAAGGTTTGCAGGGATTGGGAACGCTTCATTCCTCTACACTCTCGCTGCCTGGGTGGTTCAATGATTATCTCCAGCCCATGTTAGTGAGAGCGAGGGCTGTGTGTGTGTTAGAGATTAGCAGGCATAAGAATGGCTGTGTGCTACTACATTCTCTCACCCCCATGACTGAACCTAATTGGAGAGGTGGAGAAGATGGGCAAGTCATTAGGCCCGAGCTGTTTGCTTAGGAGTTGACCGACTGTGATACAAGTCTCACTATGGTTTCTCTTCTCTGTTTCTTTTCAGAAAGGATGATAGAGTGATGCCACTACAAGAATGGGATGGGAACCTTCTCACTTATTCAGATGGATACGAATCAGATAAAAAGTGGAAGATGCTGGGGGGAAAATGAGGCCATTCATGAGGCCTATACATGAATTAATCTGGCATACACTTTTAGCCACAGTATTTACTGTATAAGCCTACCGTAATTTGGAAGAAATAAGTGCACAAGTTGTGGTTTCAGTAATCTCTGTGAGACCTGGTTCTTGGGTCACCCCTAGCTAACGGGGTATGTTCTTAGTACTTTGAATAAAGTTCTCACAAGGTTCTCACAAAGTTATGAACAAACACTCTTCCAGTAATGTTAATAGAATGTTCCTTCAAAGTTATCTGGTGTTCTCAAAATGTTAGCACAAAGACATTATTTATGCGTTGTTCATGGAATGTTCTTTTCTTGAAACGTTTTTTTCTGAGACGTTCATTGAATGTTTTTTGGTAATACTTTAGTGGGGGACACACATTCACCTCAATAAACTCCTAATTTACTGCTTATGACTAGTTAGTAAAGTGTTTGTAGCGTTTAGGTATTGGATAGGATTAAGGGATGTAGAATATGGCGATGCAGGATAAGAAATTAATATGTGCTTTATAAGAACTTATAAACAGCCAATATCCTAGAAATATGCATGCTAATAAGCAACTACTTAATAGCGAGAACTTAACCCTAAAATTAAGTGCTACCATTTTTTTTTTTTTTTTTTTAAATGTTATACTTGTTACTTACGTTCTGTGAACATTCAGAGACGTTCCTATAAGGTTTGTACAATGATTAAATCAAATGTTTCCTTAACGTTCGCATAACCATTTTAAACAAACATTTTAAAAAGTGAACATTTTAAACGTTCAGAGCATTCAAACACATCATTCATATAACTTAATTGGGAACGTTATCAAGACATTCTTAGAACAAGTTTTTATAGGCTGGGTCCTTAGAGACTGAGACCCTGATATACTTCAATCGAAATCGAAGAACTAACTGAAGTGAAGTCATTTAGAACAAAATCAGTCCAAAATGAAGTTATTTTGGTGTTTGTACCATGAGTTCGAAACAGCTTACCAAAGCAAACTTTCCAGAAAAGTTCACTCTGGCTGGTAAACACCTTCAAACTCACTTCATTTTGGACTGATTTCGTTCAAAAATTTTTTATTTATTACATTTATATTTTATTCACAATAGAATATAGATAACATATCAAATGTTGAAAGTGAGACATTTTGAAATGTCATGCCAAATATTGGCTCATTTTGGATTTCATGAGAGCTACACATTCCAAAAAAGTTGGGGCAGGTAGCAATAAGAGGCCGGAAAGGTTAAGTGTACATATAAGGAACGGCTGGAGGAGCAATTTGCAACTTATTAGGTCAATTGGCAACATGATTGGGTATAAAAAGAGCCTCTCAGAGTGGCAGTGTCTCTCAGAAGTCAAGATGGGCAGAGGATCACCAATTCCCCCAATGCTGCGGCCAAAAATAGTGGAGCAATATCAGAAAGGAGTTTCTCAGAGAAAAATTGCAAAGAGTTTGAAGTTATCATCATCTACAGTGCGTAATATCATCCAAAGATTCAGAGAATCTGGAACAATCTCTGTGCGTAAGGGTCAAGGCCGGAAAACCATACTGGATGCCTGTGATCTTCGGGCCTTAGACGGCACTGCATCACATACAGGAATGCTACTGTAATGGAAATCACAACATGGGCTCAGGAATACTTCCAGAAAACATTGTCGGTGAACACAATCCACCATGCCATTCGCCGTTGCCGGCTAAAACTCTATAGGTCAAAAAAGAAGCCATATCTAAACATGATCCAGAAGCGCAGGCGTTTTCTCTGGGCAAAGGCTCATTTAAAATGAACTGTGGCAAAGTGGAAAACTGTTCTGTGGTCAGACCAATCAAAATTTGAAGTTCTTTTTGGAAAACTGGGACGCCATGTCATCCGGACTAAAGAGGACAAGGACAACCCAAGTTGTTATCGGCGCCCAGTTCAGAAGCCTGCATCTCTGATGGGATGGGGTTGCATGAGTGCGTGTTGCATGGGCAGCTTACACATCTGGAAAGGCACCATCAATGCTGAAAGGTATATCCAAGTTCTAGAACAACATATGCTCCCATCCAGACGTCGTCTCTTTCAGGGAAGACCTTGCATTTTCCAACATGACAATGCCAGACCACATACTGCATCAATTACAACATCATGGCTGCGTAGGAGGAGGATCCGGGTACTGAAATGGCCAGCCTGCAGTCCAGATCTTTCACCCATAGAAAACATTTGGTGCATCATAAAGAGGAAGATACGACAAAGAAGACCTAAGACAGTTGAGCAACTAGAAGCCTGTATTAGACAAGAATGGGACAACATTCCTATTCCTAAACTTGAGCAACTTGTCTCCTCAGTCCCCAGACGTTTGCAGACTGTTATAAAAAGAAGAGGGGATGCCACACAGTGGGAAACATTGCCTTGTCCCAACTGTTTTGAGATGTGTTGATGCCATGAAATTTAAAATCAACTTATTTTTCCCTTAAAATGATACATTTTCTCAGTTTAAACATTTGATATGTCATCTATGTTGTATTCTGAATAAAATATTGAAATTTGAAACTTCCACATCATTGCATTCTGTTTTTATTCACAATTTGTACAGTGTCCCAACTTTTTTGGAATCGGGTTTGTAGATTTTATGTTGTATTGTGAGTTCAAAACAGCTTACCAAACTTTCCAGAAAAGTTTGCTCTGGCTGGTAAACACCTTCAAACTACCATTGGTCCGTGGAAATTTTGTAATAGGTAGGTGTGGCTCTGAGGCTTCACCTTCTTTGACATGGATTTCTCCAGTTAATTTCGTCTGTTCAGTCTGGCGTGGTCAGTCGTTCATGAGTAACATGAATGGAAAGACGCTTTATAGTAGAAAATAAAGTTGTAATTCTAATCGAAAGCATTACTGTCACTTTTTTCCATGTTTGATACTGTAAAGCAGCTTGCTTTTAAAGTGTTATATAAATAAACGTGACTTTACTGGAGTGCTGAATTTCAGAGCTTGTGCAAACATATCCACATCACTATAATCAGATGCTTTTTTAACTCCTTTTATCCCTCTGCTGTCATTTTTCTTGTGTGCTTATTGTGTTATTGAGAGAAAGTGCGCAGCACATATTTACATATTCATCGAAACACCACTCGCAACAGCAAGGATGCCATCAGGATGTTTGCTAACTGTAAGAGCCATATTTCATATTTCAGAATTTATATTCACATTTTTATTTTTGTTAATCATTTACTGTTAAATATATTTCTTTGGTTTATATTTGTACTTATTGCATGTTCAGTGACATAATTTTTGTAGTGCACGTAAAAAGTTATTGACACATCTGCAATAAGTTCAGATGCACAGTGGGAGAACACAAAGCTTTTGACCATTTATTATAATTAATATAGCATAGATTGTCTCACAAGCAGTATCTCTATAAATAGGTTGTTGAGAAGACATCACTGAGCAAGAGGATTAGGCTGTATTTAAGAAATGTGATTCTTTATTGACTTGGAAAAATAAACCAGGATAAAAGAAACTATGGAGTTGTGAATACAAGATAAGAAGATACGTGTCAGTACTTGTGGAATAATTAAAAAGACATTCACATGTCCCGTACATTAACAGTATACCGCATGTCAGGTATTTAAAAAAAAAATTACCACTAAGCAAAGAACGAGAAAGGGTATATCGAGACCTGCAATGTCACTACAGGAGAAATACCACACATAATTCTTAAAGGGATAGTTCACTCAAAAATGACAAATCAGTCATCATTTATTCCTCCTTATGTTGTTCCAAACATGTATAAATTGCTTTTAGTGGCTCGCCACATGACGAAGGATGCACATTGTTATATAATTAAAGTAAATGGGAGTCTAAGGACAAAAAAAAATCACCATTAATATATGTAGAGACTTGTGCACTATACACTCACCTAAAGGATTATTAGGAACACCTGTTCAATTTCTCATTAATGCAATTATCTAATCAACCAATCACATGGCAGTTGCTTCAATGCATTTAGGGGTGTGGTCCTGGTCAAGACAATCTCCTGAACTCCAAACTGAATGTCAGAATGGGAAAGAAAGGTGATTTAAGCAATTTTGAGCGTGGCATGGTTGTTGGTGCCAGACGGGCCGGTCTGAGTATTTCACAATCTGCTCAGTTACTGGGATTTTCACGCACAACCATTTCTAGGGTTTACAAAGAATGGTGTGAAAAGGGAAAAACATCCAGTATGCGGCAGTCCTGTGAGCGAAAATGCCTTGTTGATGCTAGAGGTCAGAGGAGAATGGGCCGACTGATTCAAGCTGATAGAAGAGCAACTTTGACTGAAATAACCACTCGTTACAACCGAGGTATGCAGCAAAGCATTTGTGAAGCCACAACACGCACAACCTTGAGGCGGATGGGCTACAACAGCAGAAGACCCCACCGGGTACCACTCATCTCCACTACAAATAGGAAAAAGAGGCTACAATTTGCATGAGCTCACCAAAATTGGACAGTTGAAGACTGGAAAAATGTTGGTCTGATGAGTCTCGATTTCTGTTGAGACATTCAGATGGTAGAGTCAGAATTTGGTGTAAACAGAATGAGAACATGGATCCATCATGCCTTGTTACCACTGTGCAGGCTGGTGGTGGTGGTGGTGTAATGGTGTGGGGGATGTTTTCTTGGCACACTTTAGGCCCCTTAGTGCCAATTGGGCATCGTTTAAATGCCACGACCTACCTGAGCATTGTTTCTGACCATGTCCATCCCTTTATGACCACCATGTACCCATTCTCTGATGGCTACATCCAGCAGGATAATGCACCATGTCACAAAGCTCGAATCATTTCAAATTGGTTTCTTGAACATGACAATGAGTTCACTGTACTAAAATGGCCCCCACAGACACCAGATCTCAACCCAATAGAGCATCTTTGGGATGTGGTGGAACGGGAGCTTCGTGCCCTGGATGTGCATCCCACAAATCTCCATCAACTGCAAGATGCTATCCTATGAATATGGGCCAACATTTCTAAAGAATGCTTTCAGCACCTTGTTGAATCAATGCCACGTAGAATTAAGGCAGTTCTGAAGGCGAAAGGGGGTCGAACACAGTATTAGTATGGTGTTCCTAATAATCCTTTAGGTGAGTGTATTTCACATAATTGTTTGCAGTGCTGGATAAATGGAAACTGTTGACCGAAACTAAAAAATGTATTCACTAAAAATCTTCCTATGAAAAATGTAATTGATATACAGGGTTTTGAAAGACAACATTGGATTCCATTATATTCAATGTATGGATAAAACAATTCTGAGACATAGCTCCTTTTGCGTTTCACAAAAGAAAGAAAGTCATACAGGTTTGGAATGACATGAGGGTGTATTAATTATGACAGAACCTAAAACTGAGAAGTAACAGATAGCAAGGGTCTTATTTTGACAGATAGCACATGCAAAGGTCTGTTTCTTAAAAACACACACACAAACTTCACCTACATTACCCGATGAAGCTATAATGTTAAGCTACACTGCCATTTAAAAGTTTGAGGTCAGTAAGAGTTTAGCAATGAATACTTTTGCCTTAAATTGATCAAAAGTATCAGTAAAGACATTTATAATGTTAAAAAAGATTTGTATTTTTAAATAAATGCTGTTCTTTCAAACTGATGAAGAAAACAAAAAAAAAACTATCATGGTTTCCACAAAATATATTAAGCAGCACAGCTGTTTTCAACATTGATAATATTCATAAATCAGCATATTAGAATGACTTCTGAAGGATAATGTGACGCTGAAGACTGGAGTAATGGCTGCTGAAAATGCAGCTTGAGCACTTGAAAAGCATTTCAGGCTATACTGAGAGGATTTCTTCCATGCAAGTGGAGGGTAAGAAAACACGATGAAGCTTTAATGCAAGATATGACGGTATTCACATGTTCTATAGTTTACAGTCAGATCAAGGTTTCACTTTCACTTTCACTTCCCCTTTCACTTTCTGTACATCATCTGGACACTGATATGTTAATAAAAGTGAAACCAAGAAAAATGGTCAGTCCTCATGCTTTCATCTTTCATATGCTGTCTGCATTGTTGATATCAGTGTCCCAAACCTTGAGCCGCTGATGTCAAGATCTCCATCCTCACGGGAGCCCGACAGTGCAGTTTAGTCTGATTTTGATTTTAAGTGAGCATCAGATCAGATGTCAATGTCTATTCCCACAGGCTGCAACCCTGTCAGATACCCCTCTGTGCCAATTAGTCGAGAGAAAGGACGGAAGACAACGACAGAAGCTGCACTGCTGGGGCACCAAAGCCCCACTAATGGCTAATCAGAGAGGGACTTACTGTCTTCATAGTGGCTGGATTTGTTAAGTCCTTTTGGGGATAGCTGTCCTTGGAGACCGCAAGTATAGGACATGGTGAGGCGCTAAATGGTGGCTGTTGAATCAGATGTTGGACTGATCTGAGGAGGAGAGTGCCCAGAATTTTGACAGAACAAGAAAATATTTTGTGTATAGAGACGAAGCATTACAATACAAGCGTCCTTCAACTTTGTGATTTTAATGTACAGACATTTTTTATTTATTTATATATTTTAAATATAAAGGAAGAACAAAAATTTGGTTAAGATATTGGTAACATTTTACAATAAGTGAGTACAATATTACTCATTAACTAATATTTATTAAGCATTTATTAATCTTTGTTAATGTTAATTTCCACATTTACAAATACATTATTAAAATCAAAAGTTGTATTTGTTAACATGCACTGTGAACTAACATGAACAAACAATGAACAGCTGTATTTTTTAACAACGTTGTATTTCTCAATGTTAGTTTATGTTAACGTTAACAAATGAAACCTTATTGTAAAGTGTTACCAAGATATTTATCTGGCAAAAAAGGCAAACCACAGCTACAGGTTTTATGCAAAAATAAATAAATAAAATAAATAAATACATAAATAAATAAATAATAATAATAATATATAATAACAAATAAAAAGCTCACAGGAAAAAACATACACTGACAGAATCAATTATTAATATTTTGTTTCTCTCTTTTTGCATGTGTTCATAATTTATTTGAAAGCCTGGCCTAAAATTATACACACAGTTTGGCACACTTCACTGCATTATCACAAATAAGCTCCAAGCCCATATGCAATATGTTTACAAACTATTTAACACATTTTTAATAGTATATGAGATGTCAATTTTCCTAGGCCAGACATCACTTTCGGCCACTACTGTATGTATATAATAATATGTTAGGTTATTATATTAGTTTCGTGAGAGCCAGCAGAGCCTATATATGTTAAAAAGTATTACAATTTTAATATGGTAGCACTTTATTTTAAGGTGACGGTTACTACATGCACTTACTATAGTAATAACAGTAAATTATGCATTACAATTAAGTAACCATAAATCAAACCCTAACCATAACACTATAGTAAGTACATAGTTAATTCATATTACTCAGTACTAATTTGAGTAAGTACAATGTAACTATGTCACCTTAAAATAAAGTGTAACCACACACACACACACACACACACACACACACACACACACATCAGAAACCTCAGGCTCTGCTGGCTGTCATAAAATGAATATGATTCTGTGTCAGATTGGGATGCATTTAATCTTCCTTTGAAACAGAGGTGATGATGTTGAGTTAATAAAGGGTGTTTATTATAACCTGTCATGACAAGGAAACACTAACCATGACGGATGACCCCTATGGACTCATACAGACTGTCACACACACACACAGTCTTCTGATCTCAGTGTTATTGATCGTTTCATTATGTCTTTTTGCTTTTTCTGTGACGGCCATTCAATCTTCGCTGTCATCTTCTATTGAACCCTGCGCTCGGGGAGGAGCGGGATGGAAAGTGATGGGTAAAAACGGGACACAGAGCCGGGGTGCCGGCGGTCGGGGGGAGCGGGACACCGTCTGTCGCTGCCATCGTGGTTGTATACGAGTGTGTGTTCGAAAAATGGGTAGAGCAGGTGGTGTGACTAAGCAGAGCCTGGCGCAAATGGGCCGTGCGTATATGTGTGTGTGTGTGCGTGTAGAGCGATGAGACAGGGGCGTCACCTCTTGCTCTTCCGAATAGAGAGGCCCATCACACCCACCCAACTGTTTGGCATTCAGAAGTGTCCACCTCTTTTTTTGCCTCTCTCTTTTCTTTTAGTCCTCCCTTTCTTGCCTTCATAATGCATTGTTAACAAAACAGTTTACCAGGCTTGGCTGGTACATTATCCAGCGGGCCTCTGGAGACGCTGTGATTTAGGCAAATGGATTCAGAGAGAGGTGTGGCCGTGGCGTCTTAACAAAACGCCACATGAGTCGAGACTGAATCTTCTCTCTTCTTCCCTATTTAGTCTCCTCCATATATTAAATAGCAATTAAGCTCTCTATGTGTGCAGTGTGCTGAAGGGAGCAGAGCTACTATGATCTCACTGCATATGCATGAATGAGCCATACTGATCACCATCATCTCCTCTGAGCATTATGAGACCTATACTTGGCTTTCATAGAGGGCAGAGGTGGATCATATCTTTAAATACCAATTTCTATGGTTCAGCCCAGTGTATGAAATTAAAAATAATGTGTAAGAGAGTCAAAGAGATGGTAAACTAGCAGAAGTTGACTTTGCCCTATATCTATGAGATTCAAAAGACTTGTTTTAAGTGATAAAATAGTTATTGCTATTATACAATAATAAAAATTGCATACACATACATAAATACAAACCCACACACACGTTGGGTTTTCACATTTTATGGGGACTTCCCATAGACAAAATGATTTTTATACTGCACAAACTTTTATAATTTATAACCCTAACTCTACACATCATAGAAAATTTTCTCCATTTTTACATTTACAAAATGATTTATAAGATGTTTTCCTCATGGGGACCAAAAAAACTTCCCCACAAAGCCAAGGATTTCGGATATTGCCGTCTTTGTGAGGACATATTGTCCCTATAATGTAGGGTTTACCAGGACCACGCACACACGCACGCACGGACACACACACACACACACACACACACACACACACACACACATAATATAACCCATTATATACACAACAGGCATATACAGAACTACATAATGAAGGTAGATTTTAACTAAAAAGAACAAATTGATTCTCAGAACAAGAGGATTTTTTTTTTTAAAGGTCAGGTTGGGGTAAGTTGTCACAGATTTATTAAATGTAATACATTCACACAATTATCATTTTGGTCAAAACGATCATTTGATTAATTATTGTATGTGACATTTTACAGTTTGCTGTTTCATTAGTTGGAGTCCAAGGCACTTCTTCTAGAACAAAAAGATAAAACAGGTCGGAAACCTGGCAAAACAGACAAATACAAAGTTCTGTCATGAAACTCTAGATGGCGCAGTCCTTAACTCAATCTGCTTGCACAGCTGATTGGTTCCTGCTGTATCAGTAGCCAATGAGCTCACTGCTCAACCTTCAAATACTTGGTCAGCATTTGCTGTAGCATTAGCAGTGCGTTCAGAAACCCTCATCTTCTCCAGATCCACCTGTATAGATCTGCTATGGGTAATTTATGTATGCTATATTGTGCAGCAGCATGTCTTACTCGCTCACAACAGCGTGTCGTGTATGTATTGGCAGTAGCAAGTACAAGTACAAGTAGTACTTGCTCTGCAGCAGCAGCTTAGCAGATCTATTTCGCCAAGACCAAACATATCAACATTGTCATATCCATTACCATGCCAAACAGAGCTGTCCTGACAGAAATGATTACAAACACTGGCAATAGTGAAAAAATATATATATCACCCTAAGGAGACAATCTGAGCATTAAAAATGTTGAATGAATTAACCACATGAATTAAGTTACCTGTTAAACATTTAGAGCATTTTGTTTGCTAAAAACAAAATCAACTAGTCTGTGTTCTTCAGACAAACATGTACAGCTAATGCCTATAAAATGCAGAATCAGTCATGTACAAAGATGTCATAAAAAGTCTTTTAAAATCACAGGCACATTATAAAACCCTTGAAGACTGACAATGCCTCCAACTGAGCTGCCACCCTCGGCGGACACACTTCACCATAGCCACCGTGCTTTCCATTTCAGTGTGACCTTTTACAATATCATCTCTCTCTGAAGATCTCACTGTGAGGGGTGGCGACGCGGAAAGGGGCAGACCTAAAGACCGGTGCCGACCCGAGGTGAAAACGGGCATCTTGTCCTGATAAATCATGCCGTAATGAGCCCTTCATTGTGCCTGGCATTGTGCTCCAGCACTCCCGCAGTCTGCCACCTTTTGCCTGTTAAGCTGACAGGAATAATGAACTGGCTGCTTTGAACTGGCCTCACAATATTGACTGGTTGCACACAGCAGATGTCTCCAGCTAAAGCAACTGGTAAATGCACATTAGGTTAACAAAAGGGGCCTTTGCTTTTAGGGGGTGGGAGGTGCGGCCACTGGGGGTGTGTTAAAGTTTTTTTGCAGGGGGTGCTGGGGAGATCGGGGCGTAGGTGCAGTCAACAGACAGACAGGGAGCTTCATTTTAAAACAATTCATTTGTCAAAGTGGCCATTCAGAGCAGCCTCTGCTTTGTGTGACTGAAGCGTTTGTGGGTGTGTGCCGGGCTGAAAACGGGGCTGCGCCGTTTCGATGACTGAAGAGTGTAGGAGATGCCAGCACGCAGCACATATGCTAATCAACAAACTTTCGGTTTTCCTGAATTTTGTGAGAACAGCAATTTGCTCCCATAATTACCATCAAAATCAGAAAGACTGATAAAACATACAGTTTTCAGTCAACCCTTAAAAGGAGGACACTTTCTGGGCAGGATTTGTTACATTATCCTGGGGTTTTTTTCTTTACCAAATAATGTGACCTCAAAGGCATTAAATATTCAGTAATTTGCTGGTCAGCATATACAGGATACATCCACAAGAAATATGCACCGCTGAAATTTTATTTCACAAATCAACATCCATTTTTGATACCATGCTAAGAAATAATTCTATTAAAATTATTAGATTTCTTCTAAATTAAAGAAACTGCTAGAATGTTAATAGGGTAACACTTTACAATAAGGTTTCATTTGTTAACATTAGTAGTTAACATGAAATACTTCTACAGCATTTATTAATATTAGCTAATGTTAATCTCAACATTTACTAACACATTTTTAAGATCAAAATTTGTATCTGTTAACATTAGTTAATTCACTGAACTAACATGAATATTAACATTTTATTAACTAACATTAACAGGTTAAAAGGTTAAACAAATCTGTTAATAGTCTACTTGACATTTGAAACTAGACAAAACTGACAATAATGTAATCCATTTTGTTATAGAATAAAAATGAAAAAAAAAACATGTTATAAAATTACATAACACACCAAAAGCTCACTTAAGTAACTTTTCTCAAGGGTTATTAACATTTAGCTTAAAAGTCATGAAAATAATAGAGAAAGCATTGTCAAAAAACAGAATATGAAAATAGTCTTTCTTAAACATAAAACTTAATTTTGCACTTCTTCTATGCAACTGTACCCACTCAACTCTGCCAACTTAAAAACACATGGCATGAAACTAAATGTGCCTTTTTAGAGATGTAGTGAGCTATCAGTTTGTGTATATGTACTGATACACAAAAATACTAATACAGGATGCAAAAGAACCACTTTTGTAAAAATCATATTCATTGCATACAATTACATTCACTATCGTCCTAGTAATGACTATTACCTATCATTACTACATATCATTATCATTAATATGATTTTTAACACTGAGGCTGAAAGCGCTGGTGTCTGCGTGGAGAAAGCCTGATTTAAAGCGTGACCGTCGTAATGGTGCTGTAATAGGCCGTGACTAAACACGCTCACGGGTACCAGCTCAGACACACAGAGAGGCTCATTGCAGCCAGAGGGCTACGGCAGGCCAGTGCTGATTAGCATATAATTGCTGCCATTGTATTTGACATGGAGAATTAAGAACCAGCTTGGTGGCAAGATGTCCATTCGTCCCAAGAACAGGGAACACGACATATGGAGAGCAGACTAGGGGACTGCACTGTAATACTGAGAGTTGTTTACAAGTTTTCTACTGGGCATTAAATATCATTTTGATGGTTAAACACAATGGGTTCTGATTCTGCTATATTTCTGGGTGAACGTGATTTCATCAAGAACAACATGTTCATGGATCATCTTTGCTGATCCTGGAACAACATTCCAATCAACCAATCAGATTTGAGGGACAAGTTTACAGTTTATGGCAAGTTTAGGCGCTTACATCAGTGTTGTTCACCTATGATTTCCCTGTGATTTTAGGGATTTGTTCTGTTAAGGACTACATTTTCGGACAGGAATTTTGTTCCAGCAACAACAAAATATGTTAACCCAGGAACATGTCTTGGCAAAATCACGGTGACCATATTTTTGATAGAAATAAAACCAGTTTATGTATCTTTTACCACACACAAATATTTTTTAATTTACCTGAAATAAAATATATAGTCTTAGTTATGCAAGGAAAAAATAAAATCATTCATTCAGTTCAATAAAGTATAAATACCTACATACACACTTAATAAATATATCAAGACATATAATACTAAATTAAATTATACATAATGATCATACACTATGAAGATGGTCATGTTACAAAAAATAGGTATCTAAATTGACTAGTTTTCTTCAAAATAAATAATGTCTGAACCAATATGACTACATAAGTCTATAAAAATAACTTTTGACACTTTTTCACATTTTACAGTCTACTTTTTTTGCATAAGAAAACAAATCATCAGTTTGTTTAAAAAAAAAGTAAAAATGCACATAAATGGATATAAATGCATATAAATAAGTAAATAACCAGAACTGTGAACTGTGAGACCTTCAGATCACAAACCATGAATTTGAGATTATAAATATTTGATTAGATTATACCTATCTGCTTCTTGAGACGAAATAAATGACAGTTCAGCTCCCTCCCCTCTCTCTCTCTTGCGCACACACACACACACACACACACACTTTTCAAGAGTTTCTTTTAAAATCTAAATCTCTTTTAAATCTCACATTTCTTTCTTTCGCTCTTGTCTCGCTGACTCTTTTCGCTGACCCGACTCAAAGGGAGAGAAGCTATGTCTTTCCCTCCTTTACGTTCCTCTCATGCGACAGCTGAGCAAGTGAGTGTGTGGAAAAAAAGAGAAAGAGAGGGAGAGAGAAATACAGCCCAGCACTGAATGACCTGACCACTGGTGACAAAGCCGGATTGGTCACGCTGGCTTGTGAGTAATGGGGCAAAGAGAAATGCTTGTGTGTGTGTGTGTGTGTGTGTGTGTGTGTGTGTGTGTGTGTGTGTGTGTGTGTGTGTGTGTGTGTGTGTGTGTGTGTGTGTGTGTGTGTGTGTGTGTGTGTGTGTGTGCGCGCGTGTGTGTAGCTGGTGGTGTGTAATGATTCGCTTGCTTTGACACAGTTAAACCGGTTCAATCTCAACACCAGATGTAACACAACTGAGAGGAATCAAGCCATATGCACAGGTGTATTAAACTTTCTCTCACTGTCATCTGTCAGCACTGGATAATCATAATATTATCACAGCAGAATTTCACGGGACGCCTCATGTTTGCACACATGTATGGATGTAGACTGAATAATACTCAAGAAATAGATGCATGGTTCTGTTTGAGAGCTCAAATTTATGAAAAATAATAATAAAATAAAATAAAATCATTCAATATCATTCAGACATTACAGTAGACCCAAAATACACAATAAAAACAGAATAATTCATTTTCAAAATGAATAGTTATTTTCCACAAAAGTATTAAGCAATACAACATAATATGAAATGTTTATTGAGTATCAAATCTGCATATTAGAACGATTTCTGAGGGATCATGTGACACTGAAGACTGGAGTAACTGAAAATTCAGCTTTGCCTCACAGGAATAAATTACATTTTAAAATCCAATAAATAGAAAACGGTTCTTTTAAAATGTAATTGCACAGAATTGCTGTTTTACTGGGTTTTATTTTATTTTGATAAAATACATGCAGACTTGGTGAGCATAAAACACAAGAGGAAGACACTAGAGATGCAAACACTATGGAAATTTTGGCCAGTATGGTATAACCAATAATTGTTTATATACTTTAAAGGGGATAACCAATATAATCTGACCAATATTAGATCAATCTACATTTCGTGAAAGTGATTACACAAAACAAAATGCCTGTGTGACATTGTTAAAATCTTACAGGCTCGGAGTAGACATTTTACTTAGAAATAAAAAATAATGTGGGGTCCATGATCATCTGGCTATAATTTATTGGTTTAAATACATCAGCCTATTTTACTTATCAGGCCGATATCAATAATGCTAAAAAGTCACATGTACAGATTCACTCTTAGAAGAAAAGGTTCTATATGGAACCTTAAAGGATTCTGTCAGGCACTTCATATATAGAACCTTTTAGGGTTCCCATCATGGGATCATTTTTTTGAATTTTGTTTTAATTCATTTAAATACATTTATGAATTGAACAGCTCATAAACATACAGTCATTTCAACTTTAACAGTTATTTCAACTTATCTATCACTAGTAAAAGTTGAAATAACTGTTAAACATGGACGTATTACGCAATCATTTAAGACATTTCTCCTTATATAGAACCTTTTTGGAAAGTCTATGGTTCTATATAGAAGCCCATTGAACTTTTTTCTAAGAGTGTAGCTTATTGTGTTCAAAATGAAGTAAAATTGCAAAACTTTGAAAGGGGGCAGTCAGGAAAGTGTTGTCAGCTTATTTTTATGAATTTAGACTCTGTTTAGTAATGAGCATATATATGTATTGTATAAATGTGAGGGAGGTCACATTCTCCACGGACATCCTTTGAGATAAGCGGCACATAGCAGGATTGTTATTCTCTCTCTTTGTCCTCAGCGACTCCACAAGGGTTCAGGAAGGCACATGAGGGCCTGTCACAGGTAGAGCAGAATAGGGATGGCTCCTCTAAAATAACCCTTGCCCCCATGCTTGATTGCCCCCTTATTGACACTCACTCTCAAGTCCACAATAGCAGTCCTCAGACGCTGCTGAATAGACTTACCCCTGACGGCCCGCCTCCCAGCCACTCTCTCCCTAATCCAATCCCCCAACCTGCACGATAGGGCCAAAGATGTCCCAGAGACCCCTTGTTCTTCTGTGCTTTGAGGATTGAGCCTTATCTGATTTATGAAAGTAAAGTGATGCAATCACAGCCGGACATGCACACAAACTGTGATTAGTTATTTCTTTAAAGTTAAGACTATGTTCAAAAGGATGTTCTGAGACCAGCTATGTTGTTAAAATCATTGGGTACAGTAGGAAGACAGTTGACAGTTTGAGAACAAAATGTTTAACCCTCTGGTACTGTTCGCATGTCGGTCAAAAATGACCAAAACTTTTTTTATTTCAAATGTAATGATTGTACTATATTTTAGTTTGATAATATTTTTTATATAGGGGATTTTATGGTGCTAAATTATATTTATGCAGTAGTTAAAATCCAGGTCACACTTTTAGATTAAGGTCTAATTCTCACTATTAACTAACTATTAACTGTGACTTTTGCCTCAATGAAGTCCTATTTACTGCTTATTAATAGTTAGTGAGGTAGTTGTTAAGTGTAGGTATTGGGTAGGATTAAGGCATGTAGAATATGGTCATGCGGAATAAGGCATTAATATGTGCTTGAAATTCTTTTGAAAATTTTTTGAAATTCATCTCTCGTTCATTTCCAATGCGGTCATTTTTGATTTTTGACTGCGTACAATACAAGTGTGAATTTTATTTTCAGGACCTTTTAACCTTTTCAAATAATGTCCATGATTTTGTGTGTCTGTGTGTGTGTGTGTGCGCGATGACCATAAAATACACAGAGGGGGAAATGTAGAATGAAAGAGACATTCTTTAAATTTTCATCCTCAGCAATCTGTATTCTATCACTAAAAGTTTGTATAAAACAAAACAAAAAGAAATTAAGGAATTTTCACACCAAACATGAAATGAAGAGGTAGGAGTTCTGTGAAATGCTCAACCTCACATTCATTAAATAACAGATTTATAGTCATTAGGCCACTTATAGTTATAATTCATAAATATACATAATGGGCTTAAGGCCCATTCACACCAAGGATGATAAAGATAACGATAAAAAATATAGTGCTAAAAATCTTTTTTTTTTAGTGTAAAAGAATAGCACAGCTATAACAATAACGGCAGAGAGAAACAATATCATTGGAATTCACGGTTCAGGAATATCTTTTTCCCAGTTGAGGAATGTAAAAAATATTGAGAGCCAATCAGAATCCATCATGCTTTAAAGAGCTTGAGTATTTAAAGCAGCATATGACAAAACTGCAGCTCACTTAAAATAAACAGAACATTGTCATCCACCGGTGTGTATGTTAATATAGTTATCTTTATAGTTCATCATTCTTGGTGTGAACGGGCCTTAACACTGATGGAACTGCCTGAACTATGTTTACAAACCAGAATATCATAGGGACTTAAAAATACTTAAAACACCTTAACAACTGCACAGCCACTATGGCCACCACCCTCAACACCCTAAACTCTTAAAAATAAAGATTCCAAAAGGTGGTTTTCTCAGTGATGCCACTGAAGAACCGTTTGTGGTTCCCTAAAGAACCTTTCAGTGAACAGTTCTTAAAATAACCTTTTTGTTAGTTTGAAGAACATTTTAAAAATCTAAAGAACCTTTTTCTACTATAAAGAACCTTTTGTGCAATGGAAAAGTTTCATGGATGTTAAAGGTTCTTCATGGAACCACTGATGCCAATATAGAACCTTTATTTTGAAGAGTGAGAGCATCGTGCTGGACTGTCCAAAACGTATAAATCTGGGCAAGAATATGTGCAATGCAGTGCACAGATCTATTCCAGCCTTAACATAATAGGTAATCCAATTTCAAAGAAAAATAGAAGAAAGTCAAATCAAAGAAGGAAAAAAAGAAACTAAGAGCATGTTTACAGTTTATGTTCAGGCAATTTTGCTTAACCTAACAGTTTAAGTTGATGTAAATGCTTTAAACTATATTTTTCATTGGGTGAAGGGAACTATTTTTGCCCTTTATTTACCCCAATTTCACTCTGCATGTAAACACCTCTATCCTGCCCACATCTGGACTCCAAAATTAGTGAAAAAAAGATGATTTTAAAATATCATGTAAAAAAGGTTTTCTTAAGCTTAGAAGTTATCAGCATAAATGCACTCAACAGATATAAGATGCAACTGTCCTACTCTCTGCATCTTGGAATTTTCAATTAGAAGAAGAGGCTAGAAGAACGTTTGCAGTGTCTGTGCTGAATAAAACTTAGATTACCCAACTTCAAATCCACTTCAGCACACTTGTGCGGCACTAAAGCCTGAGAAAGTGTGCATAGAGGTAATGACTGGCCTTAATTAGAAACTTCACTTTCCCATCATGCTCTTCTCCTCCAGATTAACCCCTGAACAATTCCAATCAACAACCTCAGTCTGATGAGGGCCACAATTGACTTGCAAGTTGGAAATCCTCTACTCATACTCCTGGTGTCAGTGGAGGGATCCCATTAGACACAATGACGGTGTGCTTTATAATGGGAGAGAGAAGCCAATTTAAAGCCTTCTTCTTTGTCTAATCAGGCCCAACTCACTGTCATTAGTTTCCACTTGGGGGAGAGACTGTGTGGAAGAATGGCCGGAGTCAGCTGAAGACTCCTCAGGGCTCTATGTCAGTCTAATGAACTGAGGTTCTTTGTGGCTGTGTTGGGTTTATTATTGGGTTCAGAGGCCAGGGAAAAAGGAGAGTGCTTCAAGAAGAAGGGCTGGCAGGCCAACTGCTCTGAAAACCTATCCAGTGCTGCTGTTTACATAAGATTGTGACACAATCTCGCTACTATTACAGCTAGAAGCCTAGATTACAGCTAAAAATAGATCAGCTTTGTGTTTATTTAAGGTTGATTTGTCAAATATTCCATTATGTGGGATATTAAATATCAGCTTTGGTTCTGTTTTTGTTGATCATTTCATGTTTCTATATTCATAATTAAATATTTAATGCATGCACTTCTACATTAAAGGGATAGTTCACCCAAAATTCTAATTCTGTCCTCATTTACTCACTCTCAAGTTGTTCCAAACCCGTATAAAAGGAAGGAAAGGAACAAAGAAGATATTTTAAAGTTTGTAAGCAAACAGTTGTGGGGCACCACTGACTTCCATAGTGCCCCACAACTGCTTGCTTACAAACATATTTCAAAATATCATTTTTGTTCATTTCCTTCCTTTTCCTTTCATACAGGTATGGAACAACTATAGGGATTTGTAAATGCAGTCTCTTAATGTAGTATTAAACACTCTATACACTATTGGTGTTTCTATAACTATTGCTCTTTTGGACCTCTGGATGTTTAGAAAAATAAATACTCTCTTAAAACACCCTCACTAGCTATTTCATTTATTCACCAATGTCCAACAGTTTATATATCACTATATGTATGTATCACTGTAAAATTCTGTTATTTTTTTGTTGATTAATGAAAATTCTCATCATAATGACTACTTAATTTGGGGTTAGTTTTTATTATTATAAATGTGTATATTTTTGGAGGAAGTGTCTTATACTCACTAAGGCTGCATTTATAAAAAAATATATATATAAAATATTTTTGTGAAATATTATTGCAGTTGAAACAGTTATTGTTACTGTGGTATTTTTGTGTGAAACAGTGACTGCTTTTTTTCTCTCTCCAGGATTCTATGTTCAAATAGAATAGAATATTCAAAATATTTTGTAACATAAATATCTTTAGTTACTTTTGATTAATTTAATGGATCCTTGCTGAATACAAGTATTAATTTCTTTAAAAAAATATATATATATTTTTTTTTTTACCAGGTCAAATAAATCTGATTAAAAAAATCCCTGGGACATTAAAGCATCCAAGTTGAAATATATGCCACGTCAGATGAAGATTGTAAAGATGACATGAAGACATACCTGTGTCAAAACATCATGCCGAAAGGAAAATCTGCATTAAATCAAGTAAGGTTATATGTGCAAAGAAACACAAAGTTTTTGAATTTTGAAGCACGTGTGCACTAAGAAAATCCTTTAAAACATGCTTTCATAATAAGAACTGCAACCTAAAAGTGCTCAAAGATGCAAGTTTACAAAGTTTACAAAGGCAATGTGTATAGCATGTGAGCGCAGCAGGTTGTTCTTGTGTAGCACCATTCATCTCCACAGAGAGGCTGTTCTCAATCCTCTCAGTAAACGTGTGAGAACACGCAATGGCCTCAGACGTATTAGAGAATAATTACACTTGCGCTCTGATGCACTGCCATTCAGGCAGGCCGGACAATATTTCAGGGATTAGAGATGTCAGTGCCACGGGCATCTTCAGAGAAATCAGAGGCACCAGGCTCACATTCTTATGCAAAAGGAGGGAAGTGTTTGGATACTTTGATACAACCCCAGAATCCCCCCACGCCACACACACACACAGCCTTCAAAACTCAGTTCAATGAGGCTGAATACACAAAGAACAGGGAGACAGATGCTCTGTTGAAAGAATCTGCTAGAAATATCATGAGAAAATCATCACTATTACTACTGCTCATTCTTAGGGTTGAGGACTTCTGAGAACTTGTAACACCTCTTACACTGTTTATGTACATAAATGACACCTACCAAAAGGATATTTCACCCAAAAATTAATTCTGTAAATGATGAGAGAATTCAAAATTTTTACATTTGTATGAACTATCCTGCAGCATGTTGAGATTTGTTGTGCTATTGTTTTTCTAAATAATAATAAAACGTCACAATAATAAAAACTAAAAACTGAAACATGGGGGTGGCTCTTATGACTTGGGCCAGTAAGCAACCACCTAACAACCACTCAAAACACCCTAGCAACCACATAGCAACATCCTGGCAACCACCCACAACACCCTAGCATTGTGTTGCTTTCTTTGCATTCTTCAGAGTAAAAATCTTTATGCAGACTTGTTCTACAAACACTCTACAAACATACAAACAGAGTGGGGTCAGCACATGCTGAGGCGCACAGTGAGCAGAAGTCACCAACTTTCTGCACTCAATAGCTACAGACCTCCAAACTTAGTGTGGCCTTCAGATTAGCTCAAGAACAGTGCATAGAGAGCTTCATGGAATGGGTTTCCATGGCCGAGCAGCTGCATCCAAGCCTTACATCACCAAGTGCAATGCAAAGCGTCGGATGCAGTGGTGTAAAGCACGCCACCACTGGACTCTAGAGCAGTGGAGACGTGTTCTCTGGGGTGATGAATCACGCTTCTCTAGCTGGCAATCCGATGGACAAGTCTGGTTTTGGCGGTTGCCAGGAGAACGGTACTTGCCTGACAGCATTGTGCCAAGTGTAAAGTTTGGTGGAGGAGCCATCATCCATATGGTGTGGTTTGTTTTTCTGGGGTTGGGCTTGGCCCCTTAGTTCCAGTAAAAGGAACTCTTAATGCTTCAGCATACCAAGACATTTTGGATAACAAGTCAGTTTGGGGATGGCCCCTTCCTAGTCCAACATGACTACGCACCAGTGCACAAAGCAAGGTCCATAAAGACATGGATGAGTGAGTTTGGTGTGGAGGAACTTGAAAGGCCTGCACAGAGTCCTGACCTCAACCCGATAGAACACCTTTGGGATGAATTAGAGCGGAGACTATGAGCAAGGCCTTTTCGTCCAACATCAATGCCTGACCTCACAAATGCGTTTCTAGAAAAAAGGTAAAAAATTCCCATAAACACACTCCTAAACCTTGGGGATAGCCTTCCCAGAAGAGTTGAAGCTGTTATTGCTGCAAAGGGTGGGCCAACTCCATATTAAACCCTATGGATTAAGAATGGGATGTCATTAAAGTTCATGTGCATGTAAAGGCAGGCGTCCCAAAACTTTTGACATAGTGTATATTGGAGAGAGTTGCTCCTCCTAAGAATCAACACTCACGTGGATTGCCAATGTATATATTGCCAATGGATCAGCTAATGTATATGTTTGCAATATTTTTTATTGCCAAGGCTTTTTAGGTCGGTAGAATCTGCGATCTCTGACCCAGGTCATTTGCAGACTTCCATGGCTGTAAAACACAGTGTTTTCTGGCAAATAGCAACTGAAATAGTACTATTGGGTAAATTAGCACTGGGTGGAATCACACAGACCAAAACAAAAACAGACATTCAGACATGGAATGCACATTTCAAAATAACTGGCTGTACAATTGTTTTTTGAAGAAACAAGTATGTGAACTTAGCATGTTTCCAAAATATCTGCAAACATATTATGGTATTTGTATGCTTTAGTACAGTACATATATATTACATACAGCACCTTTAAGTAGGTAATGACTATTTTGACAGAAATCATATTGTTTAGGGTGAAGAAACGTTGTTTGCATGGCTTTGGTAAACTCTGTAATGTTTCTAACAGGTGATTACATCATGATGTGGTGAAACAATGCTCTGGCTGGCCCAATGAGAACATTGGATACACCTCATAAAGTTAACTAAGTTTGCCTCCCAGACTGAACTGTGACACAACAATCAGCTTGCCTGTCTCAGATCAGGGTCGCTCCCTCTCTTTTGCTTCCAAACTTCTGTGCATTTCAAGCTCCATGAAATCTCCTTTCCTGTGAGTTTAGAGATGCCAATGGGAAAGTATTTGGGGTGATTTGAGGTCCAGGAAAAAGACAAATGTTGATTTGAGTATATATTTGGTATAGACAGACAGACATATATATATATATATATATATATATATATATATATATATATATATATATATATATATATATATATATATATATATATATATATATATATATATATATATATATAGATAGATAGATAGATAGATAGATAGATAGACAGACAGACAGACAGACAGACAGACAGACAGACAGACAATGATAGATAGAAAGACAGATAGACAGACGACAATGATAGATAGATAGATAGATAGATAGATAGATAGATAGATAGATAGATAGATAGATAGATAGATAGATAGATAGATAGATATAGATAGATAGATAGATAGATAGATAGATAGATAGATAGATAGATAGATAGATAGATAGATAGATAGATAGATAGATAGATAGATAGATAGATAGATAGATAGATAGATAGATAGATAGAACACTTTTTTTGTTAATATATTTTGTCTATCATCATATGGTAATGATCAGTGATGGTCTTTTAACCCTTAAATCATTTAGGCCAATGACTAAAGTGATGCGTAACAAGATCAGTCAATATAAACTTATGTCAGTGCTCATGACCAGTTTCATGAACATGAATGACTGTTGAGCTTTAAAGCAGGCAGAGCTTTGGTCACACTTGGTTCCTGCCATCAGGGGGCTGCCCACTGCTGTGCCCGAGTGCAAAGTCAGTCAGAGCTCATTAGTACCGTTTGCCTGACTAAAGTACCTGCCCATGAATCTAATTCAGTGCGATGACCGCAGAGTTCATTACGGCTCACAGCTTTTAACCTGAAATTGCCCGTATCCTGGTTCAAGAGTTCATATCCTTTTCCATTCCAAAAAAAAAAAAAAAAGAAAAGAAAAAATCTGATAATTTGAAAACAGATAGACACTTTTCTTCTTTTGTAGTGCATGTAAATTAAAGTTGATGGCAGATAAGCTCACTGCTTATAGAACATGCTGTCTTTAAAATGTACTTAACTAAAAATGACAAAAAGATAGATAGATAGATAGATAGATAGATAGATAGATAGATAGATAGATATAGATAGATAGATAGATAGATAGATAGATAGATAGATAGATAGATAGATAGATAGATAGATAGATAGATAGATAGATAGATAGATAGATAGATATCCATCTCCAAACTGTTCCCACAAAATTGGGAGCATGAAATTGTCCAAAATGTATTGGTATAACTGCTCATCCATCTTGGTACAGACTCATCCATCGGATTGCCAGACAGAGAAGCGTTATTGGTCACTCCAGAGAACACGTCTCCACCGTGCTTTACACCACTGCAACCACAAACCTTTGGTTAAAATAAATGCAAATTTATATACTATTAAGCAGGTATATATTACCTACACCAAACCTTATAAGAGAGGACAGACAAGCACACATTCACAAAAGACACTGAAAGGCAGCGCTTTCCTGCTGTTATGCTAATGCATCAGATCGCTTCAGTGAGAATTATATGTGAATTAAATGAGGTTTTCTGGGGTTTTTTCCCTCAAGAAGGTAAAGCAGGGGAGATTAAGGCGCTGTGGCTGTGACAAAACGCAGACTGACATAAGTACCCACACTCGCTCAAAATCCGATTACGCACACAGAAACGTGTCAGCGCAGACCAGGCAACAGGCACTGGAGTCCCTCTGTCCTCCACTTAAATGACTTTCTATTTCTCCTGGGCCTCATCCATACAGACACATCCACAGAAACATTACCACCTACATGGACACAGTTCACAAGACAGAAACTGTTTGAGATGTTTGAAATCTATTTGGCAAAATGCTACAATGCACATTCATTAATCCTCTGGTTATTCTGCTGGGATGCTAGATAGGCATCATTAGTGGAAAATAAAATATGAATTTCCGCATCAGCAGAAACCACAAGCATTATATAAAGCAATTATGAAGCAAAATATTTGATATAGCACACAAATTCTGTACTACCCTGGAGCATATCAGACCCTTATGAATTATTACTTGTGTCAAAAAAAGGTGCTGTGGCCACTTATAAAATGTGTTTCTGTGCTTTCTGTGTTGCTAAAATGTATGTTGTTACATAATGTAAAAAAAAAAAAAAAAAAAAATCAAAGTCAAACCCTATCAGGGACATTTTGTCATCAACGAGCAATTAAATTTGCATTCAGTCATGGACAAAAGTTATGCACAAAAGATCTGTCTCAGAGAAGGCCTAAGCTGTCACTGAAATTTCAAAACTGGCCTGTAGAACAGTGAATAGCTTGGCTTGTTCCTGTTTTTGAGTCTGGAGAACAATAACTCCATGTTAAGAGGATTATAACAGCACCTGTTATGCACCCGGCCAAATAGGAGGGACATCTGAATTTAATAGTCTCAGAAAAATTGTCTCTGCCGTCCCAGTCCTTTCTTCATCTAAACCTGCAGACACGTCGAACGATGACAACCAATGGAGGGTTCAAGACTGAAGGGCAAAGAAAAAACGCTAATCCCCGCTGTGACCAAATGCGGTTTGGCTGCCTGACATATCAAAGAACAGGTGGACCGAGACCAGGCGTACTAAAGGCTTTGTTCGATAGATGTGTGGTTTTTGTAGGGTTATGTTAAATGCCGAGTTAATATCGATTTAATGCTTGTCAGCAGTTCTATATATTTTTCTAGTAATGCAAATCCTCAGAACGTTTAGAAAAATCATGCTTTGGCAGAATAGCCTGCTATATCATCTGATTATCCGTGATATATGAAGCATAACATATGTATCTTAAAATTTCATTTCAAAGAACTGAAATTTTGCTTCTCAAGGGATAACTCGCAGTTGCAAATCTGGAAGACTTCCTGTTTGTCTAGGCCAATGTTTTAACTTCACTAATAAAAAGGGAGTAAGCAGTTAACCACCTGCCAGACCCAACAACCAGTAAGACTATCCCAAAAGAACCCTTCATGCATGGGTAATATATTTACTCAGCCCTTCTCTTAACTAGGCAATACTGATGCCAGATAATGCGCAAGTTAATCTATTTAGTATATTGTTGGGAAATAAGGGAACTAGACGGCACCGTATAACTGCTCCCCTCTCCAGTGTGCGCACTTAAGTCGAGGTGTTCCAGAGGGGGATAATATCTTGGAAATGTGCATTTAATGGGTTTAATCAAATCCCACCAGCTGTTTTTAGCCTTTGCGAAAAGAAAAAAAAATGTGCCAAGCTTCCACAGCTATTAGAAATTAGCTTCGGTCATCGAGACTAAGCCATGTTTCCAGCTAACCATCTGCTAGTCCACAACAATAGAAGGATTTTCCAAGCAAAGAAATATGGAGTTATACAAAAAAATGAAACATAACGGAAAAAAGGCTTTGTTTTGTTAATTTGCCTTATCACTTTTACAGAATGTGTTTGTGTGCGTTTCTAAAACAACAAAAACAAATGTGCTGGTATTACCCCCACAAGTTAGCCAACTCAGACAAAAACTCTTTTCGGGATGTACATTAAAAGAACAATTGTTTTGTAAAGAGAGTAAATAATGTCTGTATTCACTTCTTAAAATGCTAAAAGTTCTGTTGTAGGGATAGGGTTAGTCTAAAGTAATTATAATTAGCTTAATTTAACTACAATAGAAGTCTATGGGAAGTCTCCAATTAGATCCCTATGTAAACGTGCGTGCGCGTGTGTGTGTGTGTGTGTGTGTGTGTGTGTGTGTGTGTGTGTGTGTGTGTGTGTGTGTGTGTGTGTGTGTGTGTGTGTGTCTGCGTGTGTGTGTGTCTGCATGTTTTTTTAGAGGGGGAAAAAAAATCCCCAAAAGTTAACTAAATCTTGCTTTGGACACCCTCGCAGATAAAAAAATAAATAAAATTGTGGTTACACTATAGCATTAGACTATATACACTATAGTTACTATAGCGTTAGGGTAAGATTAGGATTTGGTTGAGGGTTAGTTGCATGTAATTATGCATAATTTACTGTTATTACTATGGTAAATACATGTAACATATGTAACAAGGACACTGTACGTAGTTAAAACTATCCTGATTAAAGAAAATAGCAGATATGTAAATGGAAAATAACTTATTTAAGAATTTTCATGGTGGGAGTTTGGAGTCCTCTCATATAGTTTGATATAGTTAGACTGAGCATGTTAAACATTAATGCAAGATATTATGTCCATTTAGTTGATTTAGTCCATCGGCCTACTGTTACATGTGATATGTAGGCCTACATGATGAAAACTGTTAAAATGTTATAATTAAAAAAATTATAATTATGAAAGAATGATAAAGATGAAAAGCAGAGGGTTGTACATAAAAATAAAAAATAAATTAATCAAAACTAGTCCTACACTGAAAATAATATAGCCTATGAGATGCATAGGGTCCCATCTGACCGCATGCTTGAGAGCTTTAAAAAGAGTTTATGCTGGATAGAGAGCAGCCTCTACGATAAAGTGTGTTACAAAGACATGAAACCTTCAAGACGTGCAACTGCGACACACATCCAGTTTGCGACGATTGTTGAGAGATAAATTGCGAAGTTAAGAGGTTAAATCGGGAGCGCTCACAACATATTAGGTCATTGCGCACGCAGTCTCTCTCTCTCTCTCTCTCTCTCTCTCTCTCTCTCTCTCTCTATATATATATATATATATATATATATATATATATATATATATATATATATATATATATATATATATTACATTAATTTGTCTTAAGTACCTAGAAGGGCCAGATCTAACATCTGATACATTCTGGGAGAACTTGCGTGTGTCCAGTCTCTCATATCAGTTAAATACGACTTTAAATGCACCTCTTACGCATGCGTTTCAAATCACATATGCACTTTTATTCAAGCGGTTAAACTGGCAGAATAAGCCTCGTCGTCTATAGAAACAGAGATCGGTGTGTTTTTGTGTCAGAGATCTTTGTGAGGGTAAAAGAAAGCGAGGCGCGAGCAGCTGAGGGTGACAGTTCACGGTTCAAACGGAGCTGCACACACGTCTCGCGAGCGTGTGTAAAGTGAGGCCCCGGCCAACGTGAATGAAGACTTGTCCGGTTTTAAACACGGGGGGATATATCTTACACATCTGTCATGGCGATTCAACACACAAATCCATTTAAAGCTGTACTCCGTGACAGAGCCCAGATTGGATTTCAGAAAAGTATACAGCATAAATGATTATTAAATGGGGGTTTTATCGAGACAGGCAAAGGGACGGTATAAAACAGGATCAGAACTGTCCAAAGAGCATTAGCCTGCTTTATTTATATTTTAAAGTACGTCTCAGGCTCTTTAGCACTACATATTTTAAATGCATTGGATTTATAATTAATAACTGCTTTGAATCCGACAACAATGCTCACACTTATAAATACAAAAATAATTTTAATTACCCTACATTCACATTGTTTAAACATAGCCTAAATAATTTTGTAAAATAAAAAATAGTTAAAGTATTTATTTATTTTGTATTATTCTGTACTCACTTATAATGTAAATAAATAAATAAATGGTTGATCGATATGCAAAATTTATGACCACATCTTCTTTGTTAAGCGGCATGCCCTGGCCATTCAAATCTTATGAAGTCTAATCCAATCATAAATTGCTCTATCGGACCAATCAGGCACCTCCAAGGCATCATTCAATGGGACTCAAGCGGAGGACTTTATTGAGTCTCATTGTTGTGGCTGTCAGCCCTCAAAGGACCCTTACAGGGGCCTGGATATAAAGTGCCCCTTCCCAAACGGAGACCTCCAGAAGCTAATCGCCTCTCGTTCAGTCCAGAGCTTGGCAAAAGAGACTTTTCTAATACTAACAGGAGTAACCGTATCGTCTTATTTCGCTATAAAATAGCCGGGACAATGATGATCCCCAGTGTTATTGCACCTTCTGCAATATATTCAGCATTTATGCGTCCTGCAGCACCGTTGCATTCCCCTTTCGCAACTCATCCGAGCTTTCTAGTGGAGGACCTGCTGCGCATCAACAGACCCAGCGGTTACCTGCACCAAGACGCGCACTCGCCATGCGCCTCTCCTCCTACTTCGACACCTCTTATCCCGGATAACTCCAGGCTTTTGGACAGAGTCAGCCCCAGTCTCACGGAGAAACATGGATCTTGCTCCCCAAAAACGCCGGTCTCTATCAAGGATCCAACCTACCTCAAGTTTGGGGTGAGTGCCATCTTGGCACCGTCACCAAAGAAAGGTGAGTGTTTAAATAGACCCAACATTTCCATTGATAATGACATTATCAGTTAAAAACAGCACTAACTTCTGTTTGATTCTCTATTTTAGCCACATGTCCCCCCTCCGTTCACGGCATGCATCCCAAAGGATTCCCAGTGCCTTATTTTGATGGTTCATTCTGCCCTTTCGTCCGTTCCTCATACTTCCCTGGTGAGTATTCAGATTCAAATGCTCGTACAGTCCACTTAAGAGTGCAAGGGAGTTAGACTTAGTTTAATCGACTAGCAACGTGAGGTTGAATTACTAGTGCGCTTTTGGCGCAGATCTTTCCCACAGTGAGTGAACATTTCGACCTGCTGACTGCCAACAATGCAGTCAGCACCATGACCAATCTGGTCAGCTCCCTCCGGGGCAAACCACCCACAAACCCGCCAAAGATAGACTTTTAACCAGCGACAGAGGGGCGTTTACCAGTCATGGACTAATTTGCCCATTAGGAGACATTGAGCGGTTTCAATATTCTCACAAGACCACATAGCGTGTGATTGGTGTTTGTGGAAAGAGTTGCAAAAGAACAATATCAAGAGCTATACGTTTAGAATGGAGAGCGAGAAATCAGAAAAATCGACAAAATCGCCGACAAAACCCCGGTGAAAATGTGCCAAACATCAGCCTCAGCTCATTGCGCGCTTGGAAGTGCTCAATATAGGCTGCCTACTTCTCAACAGGTTCCTTAAAATACGAGCTTTAAATGCTCTTTTGAGGCAGTAAATATCTATAGTCTATTCTTTGATAGACGCCACATGATAATGGAGCACGACTCTTTTCACTGCGCGCGCTGAATACTTTAACAAAACAACTTGAGCGCTCTCGATTGCCTTTCGTGTTCATTTAATGAAAATTATTTGAGGGCAAAAAACGCGGTCATCAGTATTCCGCCATGCAGTTGCGTTCAGTTTGAAAGTGTAAATCTGCTTTTGTGGCAGTAATATATGGCCTTGGCCGTCTGTCCGGAGTCTTTTCTCTGCCAGTTCATTACTACACAATTACCGTTCACGGTATATTAACTCCTCTGTCCTTCACTGGGGGGCCAGTAGAAAAGGATACTCTGCCTTTTTACCATACCAATGCAGCGTGGATCCGGCCCATGTGCTAATTAGTCACCTCGTGCCATTTCACTCAAAACAGGGAGAGACATTTCAAGAGAATAAATTCAAAATAATGATGGTAATGAAGAAAAGATTTCTTTCTCCCTGATCATTCAGCACTTCAGATTGTCCCTGGGAAAAGCAACACCCAATTGGCCTTAGTAACGCAAAGTTAACTTTTAGCCTCATGGGCGAAGCAAAATAACACTATTTGAAACTGGTGAATGTGTCCATGAATGCGTTATTTACCTTATGTTATTGTCTCTTGTTACAGCTCCTTCATCGGTTGTACCCATCCCTGGAACTTTTTCCTGGCCACTTGCTGCGAGAGCGAAGCCCAGAAGAGGGATGCTCCGCCGGGCTGTGTTTTCTGACGTGCAGCGCAAAGCTCTGGAGAAAATGTTCCAAAAGCAGAAATATATCAGCAAGCCAGACAGGAAAAAACTCGCATCGAAACTCGGACTTAAAGATTCACAGGTAAATATCAGGAATATTTATATATGCCCACACACACACATACGTTTATAAATATAATAGGCTATAGCTACACACACACACACACACACACATTAGGCTATATAAACACAAACTTTTATGTTATATGCGATTAATTGATTTGACAGCACTAGTAATAATCCATGCACATTTCATGCATTTATTATTTCAGCTTCTCTGTTGGCTTCAATTATTACCGATACAATCTCATCTCTTCAAACAGGTCAAAATTTGGTTCCAGAACCGGCGAATGAAATGGAGAAACTCCAAGGAGAGGGAGCTGCTTTCCTCCGGAGGTTGCCGAGAACAAACCCTGCCGACCAAAACAAATCCTCACCCAGATCTCAGCGACGTCGGTAAAAAGTCCTCTGAGGATGAAGAAGATGAAGACGACGCTTGCAGAGACAGTCCTCGCGCATCACACTTGTGCCTTTCACCGAGGCGTGAACTTTCAAACAGCATTTCATTCAAACACTCGGACTTTTCTGAATCAGATGATGAAATAACAGTGTCATAGGCACCTTTATCGGCTGTATAGTGTCTGTATTCAAGCACAAGTGTACGCGATAACCATGTTGTGGTTTTATTGGCGTATAATTTCACTTTTGTTCGTAGCAAATGTTTTCTACATCACTTTATATTTACTTATTTGGAAATTCTTCGCAAAATTATTTTGCTGTGTCGCACAGCTTTTGGGGGGAACTGTACAGTATTTTGTACAAATATTTTTGTATGGATATTTTATACCAAGAATTTTGAGTTTTAGATTCTTTATTAAAGTTGTAGACGTATGTATAATTTATACGAATTTATCTCTTTGTGCCACATTGTATGCATATGTATATGTTGAAAATGTTTTGTATGGTTTACAAATAAATTGTAAATTTTATCTTCTCTCTCTCTCTTTTTTTTTTTTTTTTTTTTTTTTTTTTGGTGGTTGATTACAAATAATTCTGAATAATTTTAGAAAGGAAAAATGTTTGCATTGAACAATACGCACCAAATGCATACGATATAGCCTAAGCGCAACGGGCCCATTTGGACTTCAATATTTTCAAATGCGATAAAAATAAATAAATTTAAAAAAGCATTCAATTGTAAGATATATTAAGCTCACCGGTAAAGTGCTTTTGTTTAATCCTCGAGCTTTTATCGTTTTTCTTAACCAGTCTTCGTTTCGAATATCCTGACCTGAATAAGCGGCCTCAATGTGACCACAAGCACAAACAAAATTGACAGAAGAATTTAATATAAAAATTTGCCATAGAAAACATTTCTATGGATTCAAATAAAAAGAGGTTTTTGAATGAATGAATAAATCCCAATTAGAATATCAGAATATCAATAAGTCCTCCCGATAGAATATCAAACAGACAGAAAACATTAAATCACTGATCTAATGTTCTGTATTATAGATCAGTGCATTAAATATTTTCCCCAAAACAGAATATGGCATAAACGAAATAATATTAATTAACTTACTTAAATAATTCAGTAAAAGACGCACGGTGAATTGTGCACCGAGATCCGAATCAGTTCATTTAAATGAACCTTCCGAACGAACCGATTCACTAAAACGAATCGAACTTTGCTAACTTTTAAGCGCTTTAAAACTGCTTAGACAATAGCGCACTGATTTTTTTAGATAAGGGACAAAGCATGTTTTAGATGCTAAAAAAACTTTTTTTAAAAACTAACTACATTATTTGAAATTGGTATTTAGACAAAGGTCTCAGATAATGAACCATTATTTCAAAACAGTTTTTCTAAAAACTTCAACTTGATTTGTGTCAACTCCATCAAGCACACTAAAAATCATGCTAATTTAATATAAGCCATCCAAAAGCAGTGTAAAGTCTTCAATTATGTAATATTGGTGTTCATTAAAGGAGCTAAGTCATATAGCCTACCGTCTCTGTTGTTTTTTTGTGTTAGTTTGTTTTCAGACTATTATGAAACCTAAATTCCTTCATTTTCCACCTTAACCACATGTTCTACAGTGGAGCAATGTTTTTCCTCAGTTGTAGCTGCCTTAATAAACATATAAAAAAAAATGGCAAGATTTATATTTACAGAAACTATTACACTGCGATGACGGAGTTAACATGTGAAAGCTGTGACTGCAGAGACTTCAATATTGTTTGTTTAAAATATAAAAAAATATATAACTTCCAGGACTATGTGTCTTACTGTGCGAGATCCACAATAAGCAGGGAATAGTAAGTGCTTCTCAGAGTGAATGCTGCCCATGACACTGCCTGATTTATTTAGAATAATAAAAAATCCTGATGGAGTTGACGCAAAGTGAGGACACATCTTTGATAAAAACATTTTAATGGAAAATATATAATTTTTGTATTGTTTGCTATCTTAAAGATCTCCTTTTAATGTAATGGTGTATTTTTTATTTGTTGCATTTTTAAACAGTTTTTTTTTTTAAACAGTTTTACATTGTGACCTCATGCTGAGGACAGGTCAAATTACATGTTTTCAAGTATAGAGTGTGCTTTTAAAATAAAAAAGCACACTCTATACGTTTTTTTATTTTGTTGATATTCTTACTTTTTAACAATAATAGGGATTTTATGTTTAGGACATGCTTTGTCCCCTATCTCAAGAATCAGTGCGCTACAAATGTGACATTAAGTATTGTATCTATACCCGGGGTCGTACATAGGGTTTTAGAAATACAGAGGTCCTTGCTATGTTGCTAGGGGTGTTCGGGGGCATCTACACATGCGCATTTTAAGGTGTTTTAAGGCCAAAAAAGGGATAACAGTAGCTTAAAAAGCATGTCAGTGGGCAATAGCATATATTATTTTTCAAGCAGATAACAGATTCTTAAACATGAGAATCATGTTAAATGTTGCAATGAATGACCCACAATACAAAATGGAAATGCTGTTACTGTTGACAATAAACAATCGCATATTCCAAACAGGAATGGCCTTAAATAATACATATTTCAATGATTGTTTTGCATAGATACATTTCAATGAAATGCTAATGCAATCCTTCTGTTTCCAGAGGCAAACGAGCAATTTATAGCATATATAAATAATATCATCAAAAATCCGTTTCAGCAACTTGTTTTTTTTTTCCTTAATTGATCAATGTTTTTGGACTAATCAGTTACATTATTAGTTCAATTGCTCACTCATAACGACAGTCACTTGTCGCCACCTACTGGGATTATGGGAAACACAGGCAAGCAGAGTTATACTAGTGAAAAGTCCCGTGCTGACGTGAAATATAACACATCCGAGGACCATATAGTTACAAATATATGCATTTATACAATACTATATGTTAAATTGGGTTTATAGTTTCCACTGTAATTAGTAAAGAACATGTATCTGTGTTAAATCTTGAAATCTCATCTTGACCTGTAGGCTATCTCTTCCCTTCTCAAAGCTGAGCTTTGATTGTTAGTCTTTGCAAACTGATTGTTTTCTATCGTAAAGCTTTACAGAGCTCGCACTTTATGCCCGTTAACGGAAGCGTGTTGTGAAGCTTCGCGCTGGAATTCGCGCTCGGCTCGCAGCTTCTGAACCACTAAAGCCTACTTTGACTTGATTTTTTTTTTTTTATCTCGCTGCGGTGTGTAAACGCACCTGGGGAAATTTTTGTCTCGCATCTACATTTAAAATAACGAACTTAAACGCGCAAAAGACGCGACATGTGAACGGCCCCTAGCAAAGCAGCTCAGATGAGGTCGGTTGCAATATCATTGTAGCACCAAAGTAGTTAATAGTTGTTATATGCACAAAATTACCGAGGTCCGGACCTCGGGGACCTCAATGGTGGGTATACTGCCCTGTCTATACCGCTATTGTTGCAAAATCTAGCTACTGAAAAATCATATTAGCGTCCAATGTTTAGTTAATCTGAGGTGCGTTTCCCGTACGGCATAACTCGCTGCTGAACTATCATATACGACACATTGTTGGAGAAATCAACTAGCTATTCACGACTGTTTTCCGAAACCATATTGTTTCAAATTGATCATTCAACCACGTTGGCTAAAGATGTTCGCACATGGTGGAGTAATACCCTTACGAAAATGAACCATGGATTTACTACAAATAAAACCAAAAAGCCATGGTTATTGTAGTTAAACCATGGTAACCACAAATTAACCATGGTTTTGCTACTCTAACCATAGTTTAACCATGGTATTTGTGGTAAAACTGTGGTTATATAAATGGTAATCAATTAGCCAAAAAACATGGTTACTACACTTTAAAAACCATGGTTATTTTTCGTAAGGGTAACTTCTTTTAATAAGCTGTTTGAGATCGAATTAATGCTAGATGTTTTGCTATAAATTACGGACATGGCAACTGCTATTTCTAATTTTTCTCAGTTACTTTTATTTCCCAGATTCAGACTCGTTCTTAGAGCATGTACGCACATGCACACTCTTCAGAAACAGTGAGAGAGCAGAGACCGCCATTTCTGTTTACTCGCTGTATCAGCACTAGAGTATTACAATGTCTGCACCAAAAAACATTACAACGGTCTGTTGTTGGATGTGCCAAGGAACATAAGGGTCTTAAATGGTGTTTTCACACTCGGTCCTTTTCAGGGGTCTGAGCCCGGTTCTTGTGTTTTTTGGCCCATATGTGAACACTCCAAATGATCTCAGACCCCTTTAAAGCGGACCGCGCCGAGACCATCTCTGGATGTGGTCTGGGTACGGTTTGGTCTCATCTTATGGTACGGTTCGCTAAAAACACGCAATCTGAACACAAACCGCTCTGGGCTTACTTGATTTTTCTGTTTGCGAATTCCAATGTAGTTTGGTCATCAGATGCCCCCGTACATGACGGATGTACGTTCATGACACTGTTCAGATGCTGTTCATCATGGCTGCTTCTTCTGGCGAATCTCTAATTATTCGTTCACAACTTACACTTGTTTATTGCAATTTCAACCGCTTCCGAACTGTGTAAGAGAGACGCGGCTGCCGCCTTGCCAGTTAAAAAAAATGGTTTTACGAGCGCACAAGCCAGCGGTCACAGCGCGTGTACTAAATGGAATCTTTAACGTCTTATTGCATTTTAAAATGTCAAAAACACACAAGTTTCACATAAACAGGTGGTTTTGTCTTAATTGAATGTAAACATCTGCATATACTAGCCTAATATAAGAATCGGTGGAGTACGCCATATACAGTGAAGAATACCATATTATTTTTTTTCATGTGATTTCCATTTCTTACTTGAATGCTGCTTTTAGGCATACCTATACTTTACCGGGAAAAATTAAAGCAGTTTATTTAATTTGCATCTTTGTTTTATTATTTTATTGTATTGTTTATTTTTTGTATGCTGATGTTAACATTTCCTTCTGCAATAAAACAAAAATGATCTGAGGAAAACGATTCAAAATAAATGTTATTTACAAGGGTGGATGTGTGATATAGCTAGTGCAAGAATATGTATTATTGCAAAAATAAATAAATACAGCATTTGTAGCAATGTCATTTAAAAAAGAAAAAAAAAAAATCTTTATAAACAAATATCTTTGTTACTGAGGCACAAACAATGTAAGTGAATGGGATCAAATGTTGAAGGCCATAGGGTCAGCCATCAAACACTGAACTGGACTAGATCAAAAAAGCAACCGTATGAACACAAAGGGGTCTGAGACCACATTCCTACTAAAGTGGACCAAAAAAGGATCCGAGACCTCTTTCAGGTACAGGGACAGTGTGAACGTGAAGAGAACTGGGTCCTTTTTCACTTGGTTCACCTCTTGGTCCACTTAAGGGAGTCTGAGTTCGGTTCTTTTAAAGAGATCCCAAGTGTGAAAACACCCATAGACTCCCGGCATCCAAGCCACTGAGGTCACCTTGGTTGAATTTCATTTTTGAAGGAAATGTGGTCCGTATAACACTGGATTTGCGAAAAAGTTGTTTCTGATGGATGGGTCAATGCCAACGCTTTGTGCTCTAACTTCATATCCAGAACAAGTAAGGATGGCACTTCATATTACATTTCTGGAGGTGAACATCTCCGAGGACCTGACCTGGACTGCACACATTCAGACACAGGTGAAAAAAGCCAGGCAAAGACTGTACCACCTGCGCCAGCTGAGGAAATTCAGGGTTTCACCAGCTATCCTGAAAACTTTCTATTTAGGGGCGATAGAAAGTGTATTAACTCAGTGCATCACAGCATGGTATGGGAACAGCACCAGTCATGACTGCAAAGCCCTGCAAAGAGTTGTGCGCTTATCCGAGCGTATCTCAGGGTCAGCTCTCCCGTCTCTGCAGGACGTCTACACCAAACGCTGCAAAGGTAGAGCTACTAAGATCATCAAGGAATCTAATCACCCTGCAAACCCTCATTTCACGCTGCTGCCATCTGGCAAGCGCTTCCGAGGCCATCAGACTCCTGAACTCAGTCACTTAACATCACGTGACTTCACTTCAGGATAAACATCAACATATTGACATTGCACTGCACTTTCTGTTCTCGTTGTTACTGTGTAACAACCTGTTATAAACCTGTTTGCACATTATACTTTGTACATTTCTGTTAACCACATATTTATAAGTCTACAGTTTACTCACTGCACAGTTTATTTCACTTATTTTATTCCACTTCTTTATTTATTCTTATTTTTTTATTTATTTATAATTCTATATATATATATATATATATATATATATATATATATATATATATATATATATATATATATATATATATATATATATAAATATAAATATAAAATACTTTTTGTTATTCTATTTGTATTATAATTTCCTCCTTGTGTTTTTAACTGTGAATTTGCACTGTCCATGGAGCGGACCTGTTTACATTTCACTGCCGGTTGTATATTCTGTATATAACTGTGTATGTGACAAATAAAACTCTCTTGAATCTCTCTCTTGAATTACATTTCTGAATGAGCTTTCTAGAATGCTGTAAGGCTCATATGGCTACCATAGTCTCTGAATGTATTCACAGAGACTAGAGCTACAGTGCTTCACATTTTCCCCATTTTGTTATGTTACAGCCTTATTTCAAAATGGATTAAATTCATTATTTTTTTCCCTCAATTCTACAAACAATACCCCATAATGACAACTTGAAAGAAGTTTGTTTGACATCGAAAAAAATGACATGTACATAAGTATTCACAGCCTTTGCTCAATACTTTGTTGAAGCACCTTTGGCACCAATTAAAGTCTTTTTGGGCATGATGCTACAAGCTTGGCACACTTGTTTTGGGGAAGTTTCTCCCATTCTTCTTTGTAGGATCTCTCAAGCTCCATCAGGTTGGAAGGGGAGCATCAGTGCACAGCCAATGTCAGATCTCTCCAGAGATGTTCAATCAGATTCAAGTCTGGGCTCTGGCTGGGCCACTCAAGGACATTCACAGAGTTGTCCTGTATCCACTCCTATGCAATCTTGGCTGTGTGCTTAGGGTTGTTGCCCTTTTGGAAAACGAACCTTTGCCCCAGTCTGAGGTCCAGAGCACTCTGGAGCAGGTTTTCATCAAGTATGTCTTCCCTCGATCCTGCCTAGTCTCCCAGTTCCTGCCACTGAAAAACATCCCCACAGCATGATGCTGCCACCACCATGCTTCACTGTAGGAATGTATTGGCCAGGTGATGAGTGGTGCCTGGTTTCCTCCAGACATGACACTTGCCATTCAGGCCAAAGAGTTCAATCTTTGTTTCATCTGACCAGAGAATTTTGTTTCTCATGGTCTGAGAGTTCTTCAGTTGCCTTTTGGCAAACTCCAGACGGGCTGTCATGTGCCTTTTACTGAGGAGTGGCTTCCATCTGCCCACTCTACCATACAGGCCTGACTTGTTCTTCTGGAAGGTTCTTCTCTCTCCACAGAGAAACGCTGGAGATCTGTCAGTGTGACCATCAGGTTCTTGGTCACCTCCCTTCTCCCCTGATCACTCAATTTGGCCGGGCAGCCAGTTCTAGGAAGAGTCCTAGTGGTTCCAAACTACTTTCATTTACAGATGATGGAGGCCACTGTGCTCATTGGGACCTTCAATGCTGCAGAATTTTTTCTGTACCCTTCCCCAGATCTGTGCCTCAATACAATCCTGACTTCATGGCTTGGTTTGTGCTCTGACATGCACTGTTAACTGTGGGACCTTATATAGACAGGTGTGTGCCTTTCCAAATCATGTCCAATCAACTGAATTTACCACATGTGGACTTCAATCAAGTTGTAGAATCATCTCAAGGATGATCAGTGGAAACAGGATGCACCTGAGCTCAATTTTGAGTGTCAAGGCAACATGGCATGTACATGTGATTTAATAAATTTGCAAAGATTTTAAACAAACTTCTTTCACATTGTCATTATGGGGTATTGTTATATAGGAATGCAAATAATGAATTTAATCCATTTTGGAATTAGGCTGCAACATAACAAAATGTGGAAAAAGTATGTTGTTTTAGCCTGAAAACGCTCACGTCTGCGTAATTCATTAACACATTTATTATGCAATGTATAGTCAGGTGACAGACTATTTTACTTTCCCACACGAGCACCTATACAAAGATTTATAGATTAACATGACGGTACATGCTAGTCGATGAGTTGACACACACAAAAACACACACAAAATGTGTGTGTGTTTTGCTCACACCCAAATAGGTGCAAATTTGACACGCTATGATAAATAAGTGGGGTATTTTGAGCTGAAACTTCACACATTCTGGGGACACCAGAGATCTATATTACATCTTGTGAAAAGGGGCACAATATGTCCCATTTAACACTATGCCTATTATTTACATCCAAGCTCGGGGGAGGGAAGCCTTGGTGTTGGTGAATTAGTCTACCAGGTTGACCTAAACGACACTGACATGACTGAACAACTACGAATGGAACTTTTCGTCTTAAAATAGTAGGCTACCGTTTGCATTTTTTTATTTCATCCGCAGTTTGCCTGATATATATATATATATATATATACACTACACTGACTTTCTTGTAGGTAAATGCATATTTATAGGCTAGCTATTTTTAACTTGGTTCAACAGTAGCCTATATAAATATAGATTTTCATAATTTGCATTTTTTTTTCTTTTATGTTTGAATGTTCTTAAGAAAGTGAAAGTTAGAAACTGTAGGTATAACATCCCTTTAACAGCTTGTGTAGACTAGAACTGTGCTGAAAAAGAAAACAAAAATTTCACTCTGCCACTCCCTGGCTTTATCCACTTATTCTTTTCCAAACCACACTGTTGTACCTCTAATATAGGCTACTGTACGATATGAGGCTGTTTATCATAGGCCAACTCAAAGAGAAACAAGCACCTGTTTCGAGATGCAATTCATTTCATCAGAAGAGGGTCTAACTACATCTGCAATTCTACACAGATGTTTTATAGCCCACCTGCACAGCCTTATGTTCCAGATATCACACCATAAAATGAAATTCTAGAGAATTTAGTTTTTTCAACTTTCCTGCAATAGTTTTGAGAGGACCCTTTCTGCTCCAACATGACAATACCCTGGAACAGCCATACCCATTTATTAAACTATGTTGTATTTTTGGCCATAGTATAGCAAAATATCAATAACATCAAAACATCGCTGGTCTAAATACAATAGGCAGTTTGGTTGCAGGGGGTGTTTAGTATAGTTAAAACTGGAATTAATACCAGATAAGTGTATCTACTGACACATTTCAACAGATATAGGCTACTCTCAAAAATAGCAATTGTTTTAACTATTCCTATTTATTAATATTTTGACTTGTTTTTTGCATCAAAGCATTTCCTGAGAAATGTTTTTTCCTGGCCTTTATTTATCGGCTTATTCAGAATCACCGGTTCAGTGAAACAAGGAAACTTGTTGCCAAAACTGCTGCACATTCCTTCTGATGTCGACAGACCTCCTGATATTTGACAACACACAACCTTACACTTCTGCTTACCTGTAAACATTGGCCTCTGTTCCTTTAGCACAACTCAGCATCTAAACTATTTTAATCTAGCCAATCAAAATCACATATACAGTTACTGTATTTTTAACACTTGGTATTTTTTTATACTTAAAATACTTAATATGACTAATCTCAGTTTGTCTGATCAATGGCAACAGTTATACTGTATACAATGCATTGAAAAAAAAAAGAAGAAAAAAATTCTGTAATTGTTGCAAAGGCACCATATGCAAATAATCCAAAAATGCTATATAGGTGTGCACATCCAAAACTCCGGGATAGAAACACACACCCACACACACTTGTTCATACTTGAAAAATGTTCATACTTGAACAAACAAGCTGAGAAAAATCATACACATCCACACCCCTTGCCCCTCCCACTCACCTGGCAAAGTTAAATAAGAGGAGACAACTGTATTGACATTGATTTTTCATGGTGTGGTTCACTGGAGCAGATATTGTCATTTCAACACTGAAAAAGACTACTTTTTGGTAAGTATATCTATACCTGAATATCAATGTTTCTTTGCTCTTTTGCAAGTAAATACACTTTAATGTGTAAAACTATCACTCTAAAAAATGCTGGGTTATTTATTTTTTTAACCCAAATGCTGGGTTCATCCTGCTGGGTCATTTTATTGGGTTATTTTTTTTTAAAATATTTTTACTCAGTGCTGGGTAGTTTTTCTGTAACTCAACCACTGGGTCAATGGGTCAATGTAACCCACGTTGGGTAGTCTGTGCCAAACTGGTTAAACTGGATATATTTGTCAGTGGTCATTTTGTGTGTTCTGTTCTGAGAGAAAACTTCCTGAGGAGAAATTCCTGAATGAAATTAAGGTTTGTATTACATTGTATTCCTCCTATCAAATTATTACTGTACAATGAGGAAAATAACTGTACATTTTACCTTTTTTTGTTTACACAGCTAACGTAGCTGGGAACGCTAGCCGAACGACGCGCTAGCCCCATCAGGAAGTTTCACCTCCCGCCAAATGAATGGGCGACCGGGGCCGAAACACGACGCGACATCGCTGTCCTGCCGCCGTGCGCTCCACTGACTATAACAGGAGCGCTGTTGATAGTGTGCTAGCGTCACGGCTGTGGTCGCGCTATGCGTTTGACTCGTTGAAACTTAAATGTCTGACAGACGAGATGGCACAAGGTAGGCTAAAGCAGTTTTTTATGCAACTGTGGAAAACGCTCATGTCTGCGTAATTCATTAACACATTTATTGTGTTAATGAATTGGAACAGCCTACTGATACCAGTTTTCTTCCCACAGATCCCCACTGGCTGCTGTTGATGTTCCTGTCACGTCCTAAAATATTTACTAAAGTATGAGTATGAGTATTTTATGACTGGAAAAGTCATATGACTTGCCATTGAATAGAAAATATTGTGTATAAACTATTCCTGTCCTATATACAGAGATTTGAGAGTGCATTTGTATTATTTAAAATGAAAAACCTTCAATAATCAAATTGACTGACCCAGCACTTTCAAAACCAACCCAGCAAATGGATTAATGTATAAAACCAAACAAGCTGGGTAAAAATAACCCAGCATGTGTTCTGTCCAATATTTACCTGGGTTGCCAAATAACCCAGCATTTTTGAGGTACAAGATTAAACTTTACACTGTTGATATTTTTATTATAATAATCATTATTATACTATCTGAGCTGACATTTAGATTTAAATGCATTATAATATATTTGTTAATTCTAAGAAGGATAGTTTTCTCTTCACCATCTAAAAAACTGTTGTAGCACAGTATAGAGGTCTATTTCATTCTTTTAGAGCCATTTCTAATAAGCATCCAGTTGCATGCATTGTAATGTTCTTTACAAGTTTCTGCATAAAGGAATAAATGTATTTCTTTTTTACCCATGGAGAGGCACCTGACAATGGCAAAAGGAGCAGTAGCTTGGGCCACTGTACTTTCCTGATTGCAACAGTAAGTAACTAATCACATTTTGTCTGCCGCTGACTAAAATAACACACAACCCCAATTGCATAAGCAGGTGTTATTCAGTTTTAACCAAACAATAGAAGATTTTGTTATTCTCTGTTGAACTTTAAAGCATTAAACCTACTTCTGTGTAACTCAATACAATTTTTTTTTTTTCATAGGTATATACCAAGCATTTAAGAAAAAAAACAGAATGGCAGAAAACAATGAACCAGTGTCCTTCATGAACTTGGTTACTGTCATGAAATATATGGACCCAAACTTGAAATTATCAGAAGCTCAAATCTGGGTTTCAGAGCTCAAAAAATACATTCCTGACATGCCTTGTTATGAATCTGGTATCTTGCTATCATTCTCTGAGGAAGCACTTAGTTATGGTTTGCGATGTCAGGGTACTGCAAAAGAAAAAATCCAGGCTGTTATTGACTATGAGGAATCTCATCCTCCACCATCGCGTTCCTTCTCTCTTGATTCTTTTTATACATCTCCGAATCGAATTGTAAACGAATTGCTTGAAGCTATGAAAGGAAATATAGATTATTGGGAAGCTGCTAAATCAAGTGATGATTGTGAAATCTCAACATTATCCCCTGATGTGGTACTACTTGCAGCTCAGACTTTCATGTTTCGAAACAAACATTACAATGCTTCTGATGAAGAGGCTCTCCAAGCTTTCCACAAAGCCATTACATATCTAAAAGGGAAGCAGCATACCTCAACTGAGTTCATAAATTGTTATAGCCATAAACTCACAGAGATTATCCAAAGTGTAAACCAGCATTTCACAGTAGAGAGCATAGACATATTTGGCTGTAGAATAGCTAAAGATGTGATGGATAGTATAAATCAAGGCAAAGAACCTCCAAAACCAGACAGATTTCTTTATTCGTGGGATGTATACTTGCTCTCAGAAGTTGATTGCCTCTGGGTTTACAATATGATGAAAGAAGAAAATTTTAGAAACAAGAGTGACAATTACATAATTCCAGTGTGGGGGAACATGGGGCAAAAGTGTGACCGCTGGTACATTTTTTGTGCACAAGATGAACACAGCAGCAAGGAATATTATGCCATGCAATTAAAAAAGGCTGTTACAATCGGGGGTGTTTTTTATGAAGTTGACGGTGATGTCATAGCCAGCGAAGATCCTGCCCTTCTGAAAGAATTTCAAAAAGGCAAAATAAATGGGCAATGCTTTACTGAATTCCGGGGCACTCCTGAATACCGCTGGAGCAAAGATGGCAAACCTCCTGCTCATCCATATTTCACTGTAGCTCAACTCTACTGGCCTAATTTACCACGCAATGTAAACTACCAACTGGAACAAATCACAGATCAAGAAGCACTAACAGTACTTTATGATGAGATGCCTACTCTAGAAGAAAAAGGAAAATCTGACCCTAAAACATACACATGGTTTTTGAACAAACCGAAGGATGCTGTTAATGACTTCCCAGAACTGAAAGATTATTCTGAGGGACAGACTTTCTCTGAGGACTACTTGTGTCCTTCAACAGAACCCCTTCAAACAGATGGCTTTAGTTATAAGTGGTCAAGAGAAGAACATGAAGTCATGCACCAAGACTTCACCTTAATATATAGAGCAAGGCCAACCTGTGAAAGGGTTCCTCAGGATATTACAGAGAAAAATAGGATAAGATTTGATTACTGGCAGTATATCAAAGAGTTTGTCTTCTTTGGTGGGTCACATCGTGAAGGAACAGTACTTGCCCCGGATCCAGCTTGGATTGATCAGGCACACAGGAATGGGGTAGGCATATTTGGCACCGTTTTTTTGCCTCCTCTGGAATTTGGGGGAAATGTGAACGATACTGAAGAACTGGCAAAATTGTAGAACCTACAGAAACTAGTGGACATTGCCCACCAGTTAAACTTTGAAAGGTGGTTTCTGAATACTGAAAGCTTGGAGAAGCCTTACGATCCTCGCTTAAATATGTTGAAACACTCAATTGAGAAAATGGATCTCAGGGGTAAAGAAATTATCTGGTATTTACCTAGCCATGGTCAAATTGATCACTTTGACCCAAAAGTAGTAAAGATGACGTGTGATGACAAAATCTTTAATACAGCAGGTGTTTTTCTGGAAGAAGAGGGGAAAAAACTGTATTTGAATTTTTTTTTATTTGAATCAAAGGGATTTTCATTCAAATCAAAAGTCTAAGAATTACCTTATGTTTGTTGATGAACCTTTTTGGAATAATAAACTTAAACACAGAGGATATTTAGTAGACCCTGGCAGATTTCGACATGCACGGAACTGTCTTCAGCAGTTTTTTCTAGGTGAAAATGGTCTGGAAAGAAAACCAACAGACCTGTATCCCTGGTATGGAATTGCTAAATATGCAAAACAAAGAAAACGTTTAAGCAACGATTAAGTATACATTTGCTCAAGTTGGAATGCCCAACTATTTTGGAGATACTGTACTTCCAAGCACCTCGAGAGGTTAAAATCAACTATGAGGTCATATCTTCTATCTCTATCACATTTTATGAGATATACCTGTCTACTGTATAAAGCACATTAATCTGCTTTCTAGACCTTTAGATAAGACCTACATGTAGATTACATGTAGATGGCAATGTAAATACAAAATTGTAACACTAAACATTTCACAAAACTAGTTCTGTTTTAATTGTGTTGAGATTTGTTAGTACTCTCAGTTTCATTTTAGGTATATATTATTTTCTGTATATTTTGTATATAATTATATCTTGATATTAAGTTAAACATGACCAAATTAAATGTAAAAAAATAAATAAAACCTTAATGCATGCCATTTACTGGTGAAACTAAAATATGTATCTGAGACTGTGCATTGTTTTCTGTTTTTATTAGAATAATCTCAGTGCTGCTCATATAAACTCATGCAAGTATAGGTAATTTATGTACACATATTCTGTGTTGTTTAATTGTATTGTAAGAATCTTAACAAAAGGCAGTATGAAATATGCTTTGTAAAATAAATGGTACTAAACATTGGATGCATCTAAAGAACTGCTATAATACTTTTATATTTATTTACTTATAACCTTTGAAGGTGTCACACCCATCCTTAAATTTAACAAATAGGCCTACATATGAATATGTAAAATGACAAACTGCTCTATGTTCATTATTATTGTATGTGCTTAAGATTAAAACATTTATTCCTTCATGTGTTTACCTACTGTGAGGTGATAGATATGTGCCATTGCCATAATTCTCTACAAAGCATGAGGAAAATGAAATGTGGTAAAAAATTACAAACCTAATTCCAAAAAAGTTGGGACACTGTACAAATTGTGAATAAAAAAAGGAATGCAATAATTTACAAATCTCATAAGCTTATATTTTGTTCACAATAGAATATAGATAACATATCAAATGTTGAAAGTGAGACATTTTGAAACGTCATGCCAAAGTTGGGATGTAGCAATAAGAGGCCGGAAAAGTTAAATGTACATATAAGGAACAGCTGGAGGACCAATTTGCAACTTATTAGGTCAATTGGCAACATGATTGGGTATAAAAAGAGCCTCTCAGAGTGGCAATGTCTCTCAGAAGTCAAGATGGGCAGAGGATCACCAATCCCCCCAATGCTGCGGCCAAAAATACTGGAGCAATATCAGAAAGGAGTTTCTCAGAGAAAAATTGCAAAGAGTTTGAAGTTATCATCATCTACAGTGCATAAGAGAATCTGGAACAATCTCTGTGCGTAAGGGTCAAGGCCGGAAAACCATACTGGATGCCTGTGGTCTTCGGGCCCTTAGACGGCACTGCATCACATACAGGAATGCTACTGTAATGGAAATCACAATATGGGCTCAGGAATACTTACAGAAAACATTGTCGGTGAACACAATCCACCGTGCCATTTGCCGTTGCCGGCTAAAACTCTATAGGTCAAAAAAGAAGCCATATCTAAACATGATCCAGAAGGCAGGCGTTTTCTCTGGGCCAAGGCTCATTTAAAATGGACTGTGGCAAAGTGGAAAACTGTTCTGTGGTCAGACCAATCAAAATTTGAAGTTCTTTTTGGAAAACTGGGACGCCATGTCATCCGGACTAAAGAGGACAAGGACAACCCAAGTTGTTATCGGCGCCCAGTTCAGAAGCCTGCATCTCTGATGGGATGGGGTTGCATGAGTGCGTGTGGCATGGGCAGCTTACACATCTGGAAAGGCACCATCAATGCTGAAAGGTATATCCAAGTTCTAGAACAACATATGCTCCCATCCAGACGTCGTCTCATTCAGGAAGACCTTGCATTTTCCACCATGACAATGCCAGACCACATACTGCATCAAATACAACATCATGGCTGCGTAGAAGAAGGATCCGGGTACTGAAATGGCCAGCCTGCAGTCCAGATCTTTCACCCATAGAAAACATTTGGCGCATCATAAAGAGGAAGATGCTACAAAGAAGACCCAAGACAGTTGAGCAACTAGAAGCCTGTATTAGACAAGAATGGGACAACATTCCTATTCCTAAACTTGAGCAACTTGTCTCCTCAGTCCCCAGACGTTTGCAGACTGTTATAAAAAGAAGAGGGGATGCCACACAGTGGGAAACATGGCCTTGTCCCAACTGTTTTGAGATGTGTTGATGCCATGAAATTTAACTTATTTTCCCCTTAAAATTATACATTTTCTCAGCTGAGAGGGGTCCCTTTTCACTGTTGCACGTGTTCTGAGAGCCCAGCTAAGATCGCAAGGCTGAATCCGAAATCGCATTTACTATTCCCTACGTTATTATAAGTCGGACAGCCGCTCTGTGTACGTTACATCGGCTGTACACTCGTTATTGCGGTGCAATGTGGGATTGAATGAGTGCACTCAGTAACGTCCACTGTGGTTTCGGACACCACTACAAATGGCTGTCCCTTCAAATAATGTCCTATATGAGGTTATGGGGAGATTTCGGATTCAGCCCTTGATTACAGCAGAGAATTCAAACTTCACGCGGCGCGCGCATGAGAGGGCCGTGGAGCGCCGTGATGAGATTAACAACGTTCTCCACATGGATCATAGAGATCAGATACAGACCGGAGCGAGCGCGTTTAAGATTCTTATGGACCTATTTCATATACTCCAATGCTCTAAACATGAACATTACTTTGAGCTGGTCAGTTTGTTGTCCAAAAACTGGGAATAGAATTAGCATGGGTTAGAATGAATATTATATTAATTTACATTATTAGTTAATGTAATATGTTATTAGGGAATTAATGCATGATGCCACATTTAATTAATAGCAATTCATATATCATTTAATCTATTAATCATATAGAATGTTCATTACTGCTGATGCAGTAATCATTAATAAATGGGTTAGTCTTTCATGTCATAAATTAATTCTTTTATCTGTGATTATCTGTGTGTTAGTTAAGCACGAATTAATGCATATTATTAGTGCACCCATATTGTAAAGTGTTACCCTTTGTGCTCTAACTTTATATCCAGAACAAGTAAGGATGGCACTTCATATTCTGTGAATGTTTGCAAATTTCCTTTCTAAATGAGCTTTCTAGAGTGCTGTATAGCTAAAGTTACCATAGTCTCTGACTGTATTCACAGAGAGCTATATCGTTAGCTTTATACCGAAAATGCTCACCGTCTGCGTAATCCATAAACTCACATTATGTATTGTATAGTCAGGTGACGGACGTTACGTTTCCACATGAGCACCTATACAACAATTTATAGATTAACATGAGGAGTACATGCTAGTCGATGAGTTGAATCAACGTAAAAGTTACATAAATGTTTCCACTAACCATTCAGTCCAAAAGTCCAGGTGCAGTCTAAAAGTTGCAATCTCCTGAGTCTCTCCATCTGTGCGACTCTGGTTCAGACATGCATGGCTGCACTCCACAACTGGTTATTTTGGCTGAGTAAGATTAATTTTGTTGTTGACAGAGTATCCAAAGCTTGTGTAAAGGAGCTTGGTCTCTGCGGAACAAGAGTGGGCGTTTCCAAATTTTGTGGGTGTTTTCAAACTGATGGGTGTTTATAAATCACGTAATGAAAATTATCCCCTTTACCCGACCCCACCCCTAAACCCTACCCACACTGGGCAAATCAGGTAACGCAGTGGAAAACGGCCCTCTGTTTATGGCCACGCCCACTGATCTGGTAACTCCTATTACTACCCTGCAGAGACATATACTTGAAAGGAGCCGCTGGAAGGGAGCAGCAGCAGTCAATTTGCATTTAAAGGGACACACAAAAACGCGTTTTTTGTTCACACCCAAAGTGCAAATTTGACAAGCTATAATAAATTATCTGGGCGGTATTTTGGGCTGAAACTTCACAGACACATTCTGGGGACACCAGAGATTTATATTACATCTTGTGAAAAGGGGCATAATATGTCCCCTTTAATTTACTGATGGGTGCCTTGAATCAAATTCAACGCACTGGTGCTCGCCTACAAGGCAACCACTGGCTCTGCACCAACATACCTAAACTCGTTTGTTCAGACTTACACACTCTCCAGAAGCTTGCGTTCTGCAAGTGAACGGGCGCCTTGTGGCAAAGAGGCATGAAATCCCTCACAAGGACCTTTTCCTGGACCGTTCCCACCTGGTGGAATGACTTGACTGTCTCAATTTGAGCAGCCGAGTCTGTAGCCATTTTCAAAAAATATCTCAAGACGCATCTTTTCCAGCAGCACCTGACCAATAAAGAATAGCACTTATCTTATCAGATACACTATACTTATCACTCTATCAGTTTTCAGTTTGTCTGTTTTTGTAAAAAAAAAAAAAAAAAAAAAAAAAAAACCTGTGCTAGATTACCTGAGACTTGTTACAGACTTGTTGGATAAAAGCGTCTGCTAAATGACTAAATGTACTCATAAATTAATATATTTGACAAATTGACGGCCTAAAGAAATGAGAGGATTGTGTAGTTTTTAAACTGTTAAATTATTGCTTTAGTTGTATTACTCTTGTTGTTGTTGTTGTTGTTGTTAATGTAATGATTTAATGGAACACGGTTATCAAAATGAGATGAATTTATTTCTTGGATAATTTCTGTGCTTGCATGAAGCCATGTAAACATGAATGAACAATTAATAAATAATTATTAGGTTTATTGAATTACAAATAATTTAGAACTGGTAACGTGATCAGTAAATCTTTGTGGGTCGCCTGTGTTTCACAGATCATCCATGGGAACCTAGACGACTGTTACGATGAAAAAGACACTGTACACAAAATATTCAATTTTTCAGAGCGCTGTTATAAATGGCTAGAAAAAGATTATTCAGCAAAATGCAGCCTGCAGGGTAGTCAAGTATTTACATAGATATATTACAGCAAGAAACAATGCTTCAGCAAAGTACACATTCAGTGACACGAGTTCCATTCGATTATAGCCCTCCCATTTCAGTTACAACAATCACATACAACAATTGTGCTTAAAATGACTTCTTCATCATCATAATCCATCAAAGAATATTAGGCACATATCCTAAAATTATTCACAAATTATATACACAGTGTACACACAATGTATTGGCAGTGCTGACAGCATTACAGAGCTTCGATATTTGGCTTCCGTTTTAAATCCACGATGATGTTGCATAGGATCGATGACAGGAATCATACACTGGAGTGAAATGGAAGCGATGTTGTAACTAAAACCCTGTAGTGCCATTCAAACAGCATTAGACAACGTAAAGAAGGTGAAAACACTGAATAGCCCCATATATAATGCTTTCCCATGTAAGGAAACTCACTATCCATCCAAATAATGTTCCTTTATAGAGAATCAAAGATAAAAATTTTATGTACAGAAGCATCCTTGCATTATGAAGCAGCAAATACAGTATATCATTAATCCAATGTCTATGTGGACTTTGTTACTCTTTCACATTGAATGCAAGATATGTACATGATAAAGGCCAAAATGGTCAATGAGGTAATACTCATACACCAAATTATGAAGGATTTCTCCTGCAGCACACTGTGCTTTTGCTAAGATGTTTTAAGAAGGTCTTTAAGCACCAAGCAAAGCCTTACAGCTTAAGCACTCGAGATGCACTTTGCCAGTAGTGATTATAGGTATTTCACGTATATATAAAAGGAACGATACATGATTTCTCGATCAATCAGTTTGAAAGTTTTCAAGAAAGTGATGTTAGAAATCTCTTTTAACTGCCTGTGTAGCTGAACAAAAAAAGTACACAAATGTCAAAACAGATGGAGACTCCCTTTATCCACGTCCTTTTCCAAACCGCACATTGCTGTACCTCTGATATGATATGATGACTATGAGGCTGTTTATTATAGGCCAACTCAAAGAGTAGCACAGAGCCCTGTAGCTCAATTACGAAACGTAATAAAATCAGAATTTTTCGGAAGTATAAAACATAGTGCCGTTTTTCTTTACAAAATGGAGTAAGGCACCAGATTCCATTCAGCACCAAAAACAGACAGCGATCGAGTGTAAAAAATAGATAGATAGGCTTTGTGCTACAGTACAACACTGGATCATGCGGTCAGCAGGTGGTTTAAAACAAAAAAGACAATATGCAGAAGAGCAAACAAAAGCACGTCCCAGATGGTAAACGAGGTATTCTTTTTTTTCCCCCAATTGTCCACAATAAATAAGTCTAAACTTAAAAGTGTAGCACCATGCTATTTCATCCATATCTTTATCATGTTAAAAATGAAACGATGGTCAGCATCCGATCAAGCTGGTTTTGTAAAGTCATGAGCAAATCGATCAAAAGAGGGAAAGTCGATGTTCTTTCAAGCGATGGTTGATGAATGGACGAGATGCTGACGCCAAGGTGGTGGTCTAAAGATGTAACTCCTCCATTTCACCAGTAGAGGGTAGTAAATCAAACGAGCATTGCATCGTGCACCAAAGTTTCTTCAACTGTTAAGGTGCGGTCACATTTATAGATGTTCTGTGAATTTTTGCAGGCGAAATCCACTCTTTCAACAGGAATCCACACAGTCTGTAATTTTGTGTGAAGGTGAAAGATTTAGCAATGGATACAAGTTGGTCACATGACGTGTGAACTGTGCTTCATACGTCGCTACACTATTGACAGCATGTGACTGCACTTTTACTTTTGAGGTAAAAATTTGGACAAACTGATTTTATGTAAAATGGTTTACACGAGGCAGCTTGAAGTGCCGATGAGTTTTGCCGTATATAGATTTCTTTATATATATCTTTTTATATATGAAGCGTCATTCTTTATTTGGGTTACCAGCACCCGTTGTGATTTCATGTAGACTTGATTTCGCTGCCTCAGCTGGCATAACAGTTAAGGAATTAAATGGCATAACGGATCATGCGGGATCATAGTGTGGACTCCAGCGAAGAGTCCAGGATATCGTCATGATGACTGTTGCTGTTGGAGTCGCTGTCGTAACTCTGCGGGCTGGAGCAGCTGGCCGCCTCTTTTAGACGCAGGAGCATGTTCATCTGTTCACAGAATACACACAAATAACAGTCAGGACAGATGTCATAATATATGTTTGAGAAGGAATCTGAGATATTATACATGTTGCTGTATTTCAAGTATAAAGATGACTAAATCTAAAATACAACACTGGTTTCTGTAAAAACGTTGCGCTTTACCTTTTTTTCTTGGTTACCCTACCAAATGTCAATGAATATACTTTTTTTGGTCATAAAACACCTACTGGTGTGGATGTATAATAACATATAATAAACAATGCCATTATAGTGACATCATTGAAACATTAAAAAGTTATTTCATTAATTTAAATCAAGCAAAATTAAAAAATAATAAAAGTGAAATAAAATCTAAATAGAAATATTGAAGAAAAACACTACTGAAAATGACAAAAGCACTTAAAATTACTAAAACTTTTATGAATAAAAAGACTTCATAAATGATACATCAATTATAATATATAATACATACATTAATAATACTACATAAACAATACTAAAATAACACTGAGTAGTAACTCTTTTTGCTGATTTTGTCCATGATTAATTTATTCTTATTATTTAATCTCAGTTATAAAAATAAATGAATATGTTTTATTCCACAGGTCACATGATTTCATGGTGAGCATGATGAGGTGGTCCCAACCTTACGTAGAATAACCCACTGATTCATCTTATGAGAAATTACATAAACAATTTTCTTCTTTATTATGTTACCAACTTAAAGAGTATTAAAGAGTATTATTTAATAAACTACTGCAGCAAATAGTATATTTTTGTAAACATAAAACCCTTTGAGAACAGTAAGAGTTTATGGGTTCACTAAACGAATGCTTTTATCTGTTTGCGTTACTCACCAGTGGGTCGGCATCACTGTCACTCTGAGTGCTCTGTTTGTTAAGGCCCTCTCTGGTGGCGGAGTATCCATCAAAGCCCACGTCCTCTGGGCGGAGCTGCAACAAGGCTGGCCAATCAGGATGCTGATGAGAAGCTGCCCACGGAAAGGTTTCCAGAACCCACAGTGCAGGATCCTCCCATGCTGCTCTGCGTCCATACAGCTAAACACACGCACACAAACAGAGACTGAATAAACGGTTTGTTTCTATCTATCATGAGAGATACACAGAAGGGAGAAAAAACTATGAGTTTGATAACTGTCGTATAATGTTATAATGTTAACTTTCACAGTTAAATTATTAACAAAAGATACTAGTGTCTGGGGAAAAGGTAGATTTTACTATACAAGAGGGCAAATGTTACCTGTAAACCTTCTCTCACAGCCTCCAGCATGTAGGGGATGATGGAGTAGTTCCACAGGTCAGTGAACCAAACACGAGAGCCGTCCACATCCATCGGACATGACAGGAACAAACGTGGACCTGGACGAAGAAACATGAGACTCAAATGAAACACTTCTGGAGCAAATTAGTAACTGTTATATATTTGTTAATTTTGGTCATTTAATATTTAGTTTCAGTATGGTGGTTTATCTCCGTACCAATGGTCACATCAGAGGAGCTGTGAGCCTCCAGGAAGCGGTTGAGGTGGTGCCAGACTTGAGGGATCCAGTCGATGATCTTCACCAGCTCCGGGGTCCGCATTCGACTGCCGATCTCTGTCTCGATCAGCTTCCTCCTCAGAAATCGGCCCAGGAAACCTTTTACTGGCTCCATGTGATTAGCACACAGCACCCATCTGTAATGGAAATCACATGTTGCTCATGTTAGCATTGTCACTGCCTTAAATTATTTAAATTCATATACTCTATCTATCTATCCATTTAGATGTTAATGAACAGGACTTGTATTAGAATCTCATCACTGCTGTCAACAATAGCTCAATGGCGCCACCTAGAGGCCACCCCGCAGCAGTTTCCCCATTAAGGCCAGGTATCCTTTTTTAGTGTTCATTCAAGACGAAAACAGAGAGCAGTTTGCACCTGAAGTTATGATGAAGCTGCAGGTTTGGAGCAGAAGATGTCGCCTGACTCATCGTGCCGATTATATACGGACTGCAGAGAGACAAAATAAAACCTTTAATTGTACACTCACTTATTGTTGTTCGTGTGTGTTGTACACAAATACATTATATTTTTATTAATACAAATTATATAAATAATAATAAACATTTATTTGTATAGCACTTTTTCATACATGAAATGCAACTCAAAGTGCTTCACAAGCATAAAAACAAATAATGGGAATACAAATTCACACAAGGTCAATATAAAAATATTCAAAAACAGAAAGGTTCAAAATGTAAAATAAAGAAATTGGCAATACAATGTCACCTCAATATCACTGATAAAACTGGCAAAACAATAAATAATAAAACAGTAAAATAAAAACTTCACACCATATTGTTATACTGATAAGCAACTTTGAAAAGATATATCTTAACCCGCCTTTTAAAAATATGAATGCTAGCAGCCTCTTTCACTTAATTTGGTAGAGAATTCCACATTTTTGGAGTATAGTGGCTAAAAGAAGTACCACCAGATCGTTTATGAATTACTGTATAATGTGCCAGAAGATTACCGCTAGAGGATCTCAAACTACGATTTGGAACGTATCTTGACAGATGGTCTGAAATGTATAAAGGAGGTGCCAGATTATGCAGTGTTTTATAAACCAATAAAATAACCTTAAAATCAATCCTGCATTTTGTATCAATTGCAGCTCCGCTATAGAACCCTTAGGTAAGCCAGTGTACATAGCATTACAATAATCAAGATGAGAGAAGATAAAAGCATGAATGATTTTTTTAGTATCATCCAAGGACAAAAAAAGGACACATCTTGCCAATATTTCTCAGATGATAAAAGCTAGTTTTTGTCACTTGATTAATATAAGATTTAAAACTCAGGTCACAGTCCAAAATGACACCCATATTCTTTACTTCTTTCTTAGATTGTAGGGCTAAGGAACCCAATCCAGCTTCTATCCTCTCCCGCTCATGTTTTGGGTCCACACTTCTTCGTTCAATTTCAAAAGATTTGTGTTCATCCACTTTACTTTGCTGGACAGACAAAAGCTGAACTCAACTGAAATATATAACTGTATATCATTAGCATAAAAATTATAATTCATGTTGTATTTCTGAATTATGCTGCCCAAAATAAAACAGGCCCAAGGATTGATCCTTGTGGAACACCATGCAATATTTCATGAGTCTTTGATATACAGTCACCTATAAAATACACACTATTGTTCAAAAGTTTGGGGTTTGCTTTTGAAAGTCTCATGTTCATTAAGGCTGCATTTATTTGATCAAAAATACAGTAAAACAGTAATATTGTGAAATATTATTATAATTTAAAATAAGTGTTTTCTATTTTAATATATTTCAAATTGTGATTTATTCCTGTGAATGTTCAGCATCATTACTCCAGTCTTCAGTGTCACATGATCCTTCAGAAATCATTCTAATATGATGATTTGCTGCTCAATAAACATTTATTATTATTATTATTATCAATGCTGAAAACAGTTATGCTACTTAATATTTTTTGGAAATTGTGATATATTTTTTTCAGGATTCCATAGAAAGTTCAGGTTCAAGAAAGTTCACACAAAAAATACAGTTGGTCAATAGCACAGTCATTTTCAGTTGCCTCAAAATAGCAACACGCCAACAATGTGCCTGAACACCACGTTTTCAGACCAGCCCACCTATGGGCGAACAGGGCGCGAGTGCATTTGCCATCTAAACAACGCTGGACGTGAAAATGATAACTGCGCCAGGATGAAACTAGCAAAAAATAAACCTTACAAGAAACTAGCCTGGCATCGCATTGCACCGGGTGTGTGATAGGGCCCCAAAAGAACAGCATTTATTTGAAATGGAAATCTTTTGTAACATTATTAATATCTTTCACTTTTGATCACTTTAATGTGTCCCTACTGAATAAAAGCTTTAATTCCTTTTTTTTTTGTTGAAAAAACTCCAAACAATGGTCGTATATTTATTTAAAAAAAAATACGAAAGGCAGACTCACCAGCGCTGGTATTTGCAGTTAAGCAGGCCGTTGAACATCTCTCCCAATGAGCTGACGTGATGAAGGTTGTCCAGAATGAGCACAAGAGGGGCTTCAGTCTCCTGTCCGTCAGCGCTGCACTGCTCCACTATATTTGCCAAGTACTGACGCAACTCCTAGAAAATAAATATATACATTTTTACAATTCAATGTATAAGGTTTTCTAGACTTCAGCTCAAATCTTGTTAGCTAAGCATTTTTCTTTTACATTTTGGAGATAAAAAGCTTAGTGGATATTCTCTTTTAGAAACGAGAGAGAGCAGATTTAAACAACATGGCTCACAAACCTGCATTTTTGAGAAAAAGAAAACTCTCACCTTGCTGGATTTATGGTCGACGTTGAAGGTGACGATGTTGCTCTCATTGGGTAGTTTGCCCTCTCGCAGCGTCAGATGCTCCGCCAGTCTGTGGGCCAGGTAGGATTTTCCAGTGCCGCTGGGGCCTGACAGGATGATCCTGCGATGTTCCTGGATCAAAGACACGTAGCGCTGGAGCATGGGTTTGGGAATCAACGTCTCGAAGACCAGAGAATCCTGGGACTGAGAGTTCACACCTGAAATGAGAGAAACAAGCACAATTGTTAACAACAACAGAAATTTGAAACAACATTGACAAATAATGATAACATAAAACTTTTTCTGATTGTGTGAACCTTTCAGCGAGATGTTGATTGTGTCATTCTCTCCCACGAGGTATCCACACGGCAGGAGTTCAGGCGTGTCTGCCCCGCTGGACCGGATCACATCTCCAATACGATAGCTCTCCACACTGTCTGAACCCAGACCCAGATGAGTGACCGGATCAACATGCCTGACATACTCCTACAGAGAGAAAATCAGATAATCAAATTTAACAGTTATCAACTAATACTTGGAGGGTTGCCCTCTGTTATACACTCCTGGGCAAGTCCAAAATGGCTAAATACTAAGATTTTGATTGTCTTAACCTCAAATTATTGGTCAAGAAATGGGCAAAATTAAACAAATGCACTACTTAAAAAGCCGTTGCATGTCTTACCTGTCTTAAAGGGATGGTTTACCCAAAAACGAACATTTTGTCACCACTTACTCACCCTTGATTTCTTTTTGTCTGCTGAACACAAAAGAAGATATTTTGAAGAATGTTGGTAATCAAACAGTTTCTGGTTCCCATTGACTTCCATAAAATGTTTTCTTCTATACTATGAAAGTCAATGGGGCCATCAACTGTTTGGTCATCAACATTATTCAAAATACCTTCTTTTGTGTTCAGCAGAAGAAAGAAACCCATACAGGTTTAGAGCAACTTGACGGTGAGTAAACGATGTCAGAATTTTCATTTTTGGGTGAACTCTCCCTTTAAGTTGCTTTAGTGTGGTTGGATAACACTGTATGTTTCTTTCACAAATTAAACTACAGCACTTCATGTTAAAAACCTTTATGAAAAAGTATTTCTGAAGTAAAAAGACACTTCGCAACAGAATAAGTACCCATACTCAAAAAGAAAAAAATAAATTAATAAAAATTTTACTTAAAAGTTTAATGAATCACTTTTCTGAATGTAAACTGTGTTGATGATGTATGTAAATTAATTTACCTTAAACAAGCGGCGTACAACACCATCAAGAACATCCCACTTGGTTTTTCCACTGACACCGATGCAGCCGATCAGGAAGTCTCGAGTCCTGCTGTCCTGTGGGAGACAGAAGACACAGCATTAAAACAAAACTCTCTCAAACGGGGCGTTTTTTTTTAATCGTTCTGCAAAAAAAGCGGGAGAACTGACCTCTTTCCACGTGACGTCGTCTTGAAGACTGACAACAATTTTCACATGTCTGCTCTCTTTACGTGAGTTTCCGTCTCCACCAGAGTCATCCAGCAACATGTCTAAAAGAAGACGGACTAGATCTGTAATGCGCTTTTATGATTTTTCCTCACATACAGCTACAAAACAACCTTTAGGGAGAAACACAATAAGTATTTTCACAAAAAAACAACATGCTTGTACCAAAGCTGGTGGACTCTGTATGGTTGAGGCCGTGTTGAGACAGGCCAGGCGTCGGGGTCGGAGTTGGGTTATAGACGGACACTTGAGAGGATGCCCTGCTCCCACTGGCTTGGCTATCCAACTTAAGACGATCATTTTCCGTCTTTAACTTCTCAATCTCCACCTATCAGACAACCCACACAGGGATAAAACAGATCACACTCCTTTTTCTACTAAAAATACAATAAATCTGATTCATGAGATAGCAAGAAGGTAACGTGAAGGTCATTCTCACACCTGCATGCGGTTCATAGCCTCCCGCAGCTGGTCCAGCTGGTGGGCGGAGCTTAGGGCTTCCAGTCGAATGTCCGTCAACTTCATCTCCTTCTCTCGCAGCTCATTACGCAGCTGCATCACAGTCTCCGCCTCCCCATCCAGGCAGTCTGACAGTCTAAATGAAAGCATACATGTCGTGATTATATTTTTGATTTCACCTTTATTTCAATGAACAAAAATCGTTTTAATAGTTGTAGTTAACAATAATAACTCTTGTCGATAATCAGGTCAAGAGCCGCTATGTAACACAAGCACACTCACATTGAGCTGGAGTGTGTGTTGCGGAGCAGCAGTGCTGAGGTGCCGGTGCCGTTGTGAGGGAGTTTGGGAGAGGAAGGCAGCGAGGAATCCGTCATCTCCTCAATATCCGAGTGGGATGAGGCTGACTTGGGTGATTTCTTCTTACTGAAGGCCTGTTTGAAGGAGCTCCGCAGCTGCAACGACAACAAACAGAACAAAGAGAGGATCATGAAGCGCAGAGTTACTGAAAACCACGGGCAGCACTTAAAGTATGTGAGCGAGCAGCAGTACAGTGAGAACAGGAGAGGAAAACAGCGAGAGAAAGAAAGAAGGGAGAAACAGCCTAAAATAAAAAGGTAGGGTTGGGCATCATCGACATCAAAGCTTGAAGATAATGCAGACTTTTTAATGTTGTTTTATGTATAGATTTGAATGTGCTAAATGTGTTTATTATGTTATTTTGACAGTTTTAAACAATTACATCTATTTCTGTATAGTTGCAAAACCAAGAAGTTAATTATCAATAAGTTTAAAACAAAGACATTTAAAACAAATCGTTGTGATCGTGATTAATCAGTTTGACAGCACTAAAATAAATATAATGACTCATGAATCACTATAGGCCATTAATTTGAATATAAAGGAAAGAAGAGATAAAAGAGGGAAAAGGGGATTGGAAGGACAGTGTAAAGGAGACAAAGACAGCGAGCTAAGGAGCAGTGCATCTAACGGTTAGCAGGGTTAGTAGTGATGCGGAGTGAAGCTGGGTTAACCAACACAGGTGTGCAGGAGTCCCTGAACACACTCTCTTACCTCATACACCTGCCATATGAAGCGACAGCACAGCGAAAAAACAGAGAGAGACACAGAAAAGCACATTCAGCCGTGTGTGTTTGTGTCCCGCAAGGCGCTCACATGACACTATCAGATCACTGTCTAATGTCTACCACTACATCTGCGGGAAGAACAACTAAGTTGAGAGTCTTGCTGAACTACATCACCGTGTTTCACCTGAAGACCCCTGAAGACCCCTCAAGACCAACACAAAGCCCTCACCAGGATCAATGCACAAGCAAGAACACAAATGGATTGCAGGAAGAGTTGATAGGGACCTAGTTAAGCTAGTGACCATTGTCCAAAACACTAGATGACCAGCTGGACCACCAGGCTAATATGGCCTGTTTTTTGCTAACAGTGATGCATCTACAAAGCTAAATCACCCATTTAAACAACTAAAATCGGTCTAAGAATAATTGTTAGCAAGAATAACAACACAAACCTTGACACTAAACATTTCAACTCAAACTGTTGGTGTACACTACCATTCAAAAGTTTGGGATAGGTAAGATTTTTTCCATGTTTTTGAAAAAAAGCCTGTTATGTATGCTCACCAAGGATATTTATTTGATAAAAAAAAATTAATAAAAAAACTGTAAAAACAGTAATACTGTTTTGACAAAAGTTCAAAGGAACAGCACTGATTTGAAATATACCTTTTTAACATTGTTAATGTCTTTCCTGTCACTTTTGCTTAATTTAACTCCTTGTGAAATAAAATTATTAATTTCTTTCAAAATCAAACCAAAACAAGAACAAAAATCTTACCGACCCCAAACTTTTGAACAGTAGTGTATATCAATCTAGAAGGACTGCAAGCCTATCAAGGGTAACTATTGTCATTATTATTTAACATACATATTCATATTCATATTCATCATCTGACATGTCACCTCCAGCACAGGACACCAGCTACAGTCAGCATGACATGGCAAAACAGGAAGTACAATATTAAACTCCATGTGCATGGCAAACTTCCACTACAAAAAGGCAGGTCCTTAAATGTTTCAATTAATACAGTTTTCAGGAAAAACATCAGCATTTAGTTAAATTTCACGCCAGGTGTTTGTTAGTAGTATTTATTCATATTTAAAGGTTTAGCAACTTCAGACAAAAACATAAAAGACAAATGTTAGACACAAATAAAAGGTAGAATAAAGAAGTACACAGGTTTGCAACGGTTAAACAGTTCTTATGATATTTAAGGGATAGTTCACTCAAAAAAAAAGATAATTCTGTCATAATTTAGTTGTTCCAAACCTGTATGAGTTTTTTTTCTTCTGTTTAATATAAAAGAAGATATTGTGAAGAACATGGGTAACCAAACAGTTGATGGGCCTCTCTGACTTCCATAGTATGGAGAGAAAAAAAAAATCTGGAAGTCAATGGGGCTCATCAACTCTTCGAACATTCTTCGAAATATCTTCTGTTGTATTCAACTGAAGAAAGAAACTCATACAGGTTTGGAACAACTTGAGGGTGAGTAAATGATGACAGAATTGTCATTTTTGGGTGAATTATCCCTTTAAATGATGATGAGAGGAGTGTGGACTCACCCAGTTCTTCTTCTTCTTCTTGCTGTTGGAGTCCGGGTTGTCTATGTTGGAGCCCAGGCTGGAGTGGCTGGTGGCGCTGGTGATGCTGGAGACGCTGTCAGATGAGTGCTGTCTGCGCATGCGCAGGTCCGGCTGCGCTCCGGGCGATGAACCATTATTACCTGCCAAATGGACAGAGAATTTAGTGTGCCATTTAGTGTTCATACTGAAAAACTAACCAATACAGTACAATACATTATCAACACAGAACACAACAATGCCTGAAAAGCATTTTTATCAGTTTATTAAAGTAGAAGTGAAATTTATACAGGCTAATTGTGCATGGCTGTTCCCGGAAGCCAGCGATTATAGTTTATAAAGTTAAAAATATATATATTTTTCTTACAAAAAAGCATCGCTTTGCTTCAGGAGGCAAACAAGGTACTATTCACTGCCATTATAAAGCTTGGAAGGGCCAGGATATTTTTTAATATAACTGAAAGAAGAAAGTCATATACACCTAGGATTGCTTGAGGGTGAGTAAATCATGGGATCATTTTCATTTGTCTGGATTTATTGATGGTGTTCTCTCCCTCACCTGTGCGCTCACTCTTGCAGGTGAGTTCTGGAGTGTTGATGACGCCGTTGATGGCTGCTTGAGCTACTGCATTTTGCTTCTTTAGCAGCTCAATGGTTTTCCTCAACTCGTTCAGCTCAGAGTCCTAACACAAGTATATATTTATTGACAAACCATCTGAAAAATAATTTTCTTTCTAAGTCTAATAATTAACAAGTGTGATGCAAATGTGTTGATATTTACTTTCTGTTCTGCGGTCATGGTGAGGCTCTTCAGTCGGATGGTCATGTTGCCCAAACTCTGCTCAAACGCTGCCACCAGGTGGGCCTAACAAAGAAGAACAGGGGAGAAGAGGTAAACTTTTTTTGCATGCATGCATGCATCATAGCTACACAATGATACACTATTCATATAATACATGGACATTGTGCAATCTGCCTTCAAGGCACTAAAATAAAATGTCTATGCAAAGCTTTCTCCTTTGCGATGAATGCATTGTGCTCATATCTGCATGAACTGCATGACCTGTGCGTGAGCTGCCTGTTTATTGAAATGTTCAACTGAAGCAGCAAAGCTCAAACTTACTAAATAACAATCTTTACCTATAAACAAACACTTAGATGTGCAATCTAAACCCTGGCCCGTATCCCAGACTAACAAGCAACAACAAAAACTTTCTTTACCCTCTCATTACAAGTTACCTTTCCCTCTTAATCAAATTTTCCCTATAGAAAAAAAAGAAACAAAAGACAAATGATCTCTTTAACAACTCGGCTGTTTCTCCTATTCCACAATGAGATTAAATAGAGATAAAATTGAGACTTTAGCTAAAGTCTCTTGATTCTCAAGACTTTCCCCTTAGAAAACAACCTCAATATTCACACATGCCTCACCTTACATCCAAGAGGGTCTTGGGGGCTGTCAGTTGTCTCCGTAAAGCCTCCCTGTCTATATTTTTCTTTCTGAGAAGGAGCGTGTTTCTCTGTACACCCATGGGAAGGATAGCGGTTTAAAGGGAGCCACATCAGAGGGCTGGTCCCATCAGAACAAACATCACTAGAGCTCCTCTGCTGTTCCATAGATAGCTTAGCTTCAGATAACCAAACTACAGCATTATATTATGAAGCAGTGAAGCTCCTCCTAACATTGATAACTGAGACAGACAAAGCTGAGAGGCTGCCCGGGGCCTTGACATGTTTTACTGGCGTCTCAAGGGCCCAGTTGTGTTTTCATTACCTTTTCTTTCTATTGGGATATTTCTTACTGTTCCATAGCTGAACACCCCAAAAAGTGTTGTGTCTGCATACTGAACATGATCATTAAACCAAAACAATGTTCTGCATACGTCAAAATAACACAAAAATAATCCTTCACTTCATTCCATGCCAGTCAAAAATCGACTTTGTTCTCAACAAGTTGACAAGTTCATGTTCTCTTGCGTCAGAAACTGTTTTGCATGCATGCTTACAATGAAAAAAATGACAAGCAATGCCCCGAAAATAGAAAATCTTGTCTTTAGAACACAACAACTCCCCTTTGTTAGTACCTCCAAAAAATCTTGTCTATTTTGTACTTACATGACAGGATTCCTTTGCCTTAGGCATAAAAGACATATCTTTATGATTTACACATGCATTTATCTTTAGGAGGACATATCAAAAACACTGAGAAGAACACAGTCTGTTCTGTACCCTTTGTCCATGGTCATAAAACATCAAATCAAACACAGTTGGTTTCTCTGGTGGAAATGGCACAAGACTGTTCTGACAAGTCTGTTCTGCATAGTACTGCTTTTAATTTAGTTTATTATATTTTATAAATATAAACTGGCCGCCAATAGCATTTATTTTTCATAATTGTGACTATCAACTTTTAAAAGTAATGTGTTACAATATTGTGTTACTCCCTAAAAAAGTACCTAATTGCGTTACTTAGTTACTTTTATATAAAGTAATGCGTTATGTTTGTGTTATTTTTTGGAGCTTGCTTGTTTGTTTTTTAAAAACAACAAAAAAGTTATATTTCTGGCATGTGAACGCCCTTTCACTCTAAAAGTGAAACGAATAAAGCCTCAGGCAGAAGGAAACCTTTCAGCTGTGCTGCCATTCTGGATCGCAGGAGAAGTTTTACTTCAGCAATTAAAAAAAATGAAACACAAATGTGATGTTTATCTAAAGTAATTTTGGAGCAACGAAGGTCAGCAGAAAAGACGTTGGTCAATAAAGTGAGATTAAATACATAATGTATTTTTGTGTGATTTAACATATTTAATTATTGCAGGTTTGCATTTTACTGTTTTTATTCATTTTGAGGAATACTGAACATGTTTTTGTGTAAGTGAGAGGAGTAAATGCCTGCTCACATCATACTTTGTTTTGTTTGTACTTTACCAGTTACTTGAAAAAGTAATCTGATTACATTTCTTGTAATGTGACTTGTAATGCGCTACCCCAACACAGTTGACTATATATCTCACATAGCAACTTTATGTGCCCTATTGTAACGATCTGAGCACATGGTGTCCGAATCCACTTTTGCTAGTTTAACGACAGAAAAAACGATCAAAAATGGTCCAAAAGGGTTGTACCTAGTCTCTTAATAAGTCATTGGTGTGTTTTGGGCAAAACGTGTATAAAACCAATCAGAGTCTCATCATGCACCATGGCGGATTCACTATTTACATTGTGGATTTTGCGAGCAGAAAGACTGAATGCTTCTCCAGAGAGGAATCCTTTTATTTTTAATATTTAAAAATGTTTGTGTGCTGCTGCGCATCCCTGTGTGTGTAATAAGCAGAGTGTACGCGTGTTGTGCTTAAAAACTTAAAACTTAAAAAACAGGTTTAATTTCTTAACAGGTTTAACTACATGAGTAAGTACATGTTAAGTGTAGGAAGAAGTATTACAAAAATACAATAGCCTGTGTTGCTGAAGACGTAGCGCTATTGAATGAAGATAAAGATAACTGGAAACTCCAATGAGGTCATGATTGACGCTGACATTAATCAACTACACAACCCACACAGGCGTCACTGGGATTATGATAATAATTTATATGATGCCTCAGGTTGACAACTGACACTAGTTACAGAATTGGGAATTAATTATGCCCCATAGATATAATAAAAGAATAAAGAGCCATCTCAGAACTATGTATCTGTGTCCACCTACATTGGCACTGAGTTGCGTTGTCAGGGCGGACACCTTTTCCTGGGAGGCGTCCAGTTCTCGACGTAGCTTGCGGATCTGGAGAGAAAAAATGCAGAACAGAAAAAGGTTGAAAAGAGGAAGAAAAAAGCACAGATGAAAAGAAGAGGAAAAGGAGGCACACACAAGGGATCCAGGTGTGTCGTGGAAAGAGAACTTTGTGATTTGGTATCAAAGGGGGGAAACAGTTTGCAGGTGTATGTACAGAATAGAGGTGTGTTGCACAGGTGGACGTAAAGATCACAGAAATGTGCTGTGAAATGAGATCCAACCGTGAATCCGCCCACAGTTTGTGTTCACAACAGGTCAATGGTGGTGAATAAACACGCTACTGACGGCAATGTGATTCACAGGTATGTGGGGGGCCGTGTGTGCGTGTTGTTTTTGCGAAAGGAAAAACATGTCCTCACCTCTGACTGTGATTTCTCCTCTGTCTGTTAAAATAAGACAGAGTAGTTATTAGCATGTTTAAACAGCATATTTGCACAGCTTTTCTTGTATAGCAGTTGAAAATTAGCTGCTTTCTCTCCCGAGGGTATAACATGAACACCATAGACAGCAACACACACCTGAAAATGAACTGATATATCCCTAAAGGTCTAGAGAGGGAATTTTCCTTTTCCTGTGATTTATGAGCTCATCTCTACTGGTACACTCACAGACGAACAGGAAGTTGGACACATTTGAATATCTCTGAGAGTGATTCACTGAACACGTTGATTTGTTTGGAAGTTGGTTACTAGACAATACCGATCACCCACAGCTGAACTGAAAAGTTTCTGTAAAACCTGACAATCATGTGATCCAGCATGATATGAAAATGACCTAAAGAGCATTTTGAGCTTCAAAGGAAGCAAGAACATCAGACCTTTGGTACAAAAGAGTCAATCATTTTTGGAAATGAGCTTATTTGTTTAGTTCTAGAAATGATATGCATTATGAAATATTTCTCATTCATATTATTTCTGTTTCCATAGCCAGATTTTGAAAACAATCAAAACTTTGCTTGTTGACAAATGAATGCTCAAGACAACAATAGCATACTAGTGCTCTTTGTGTGGCGTCTGGCATGTAATGACACCCACCAGGTGTGGTGCGACATCACACTATAATGATTTTCAATGCTGTCCGACAGCTAGACTGACAGTGACGTTAAAACAGCAGCACTGTCTGTCCGTCACAGCATTATATGACATGTAGGACAAACCCGCCGGCATCTAGCTGGTTTCAGTTTAATCAAATCTCGCTTTTTGTAAATGTTTTTGATTATACAGACTCAACATGGTGACTTTATCAATGCAACTCTGATCAGAAGAGCTTTGTTTGACTTCTCTGATCTTTTGTTGTCCCTGAGACTAAAGATTGTCCTGCTATTATATCTGGCTTTTGATCAGCGTTCAGTACAGAATGAATCAGTGCTTTCAAAAGCACCACAGAGTTTCTGTTTCTGAGAAACATTATGTTTCTGCATGACAGCTGTCACCCACATACACAAACACTTTACAGCCTCCACCTTCAGACAAAACACAACCAGAAGGAAGATCTGCTTCAATCTGTTTTAAGTCAATATTACACACCATAAGTTAACTGGTACTTAATTAAGAATGAACTTTAATAATATGCAACATAAATATAGAATGAATATATATATATATATATATATATATATATATATATATATATATATATATATATATATATATATATATACACACACACATAATATGAAATGAGAGTAATCTAAAAGCTAAGGTTCCTACCGTGTATCCGCATGCACTCACAGCTCTCCCCATAGAGAGAGTCGCCATCATCATGATGTTCCTTTCTTTATACTTTAGTAAATCTGATCCTAACTAACTAACTCCTCAGCTCCCGAAGTCAAGCTCATGTAAACTGAAGACTCACTACACGTGTGCAGAGAGAGAATTGTTGCAAAAACACCTCTGCAGGTGAATGGAGCCGCCCATCTGGAGGTGTGGCACACTCAACCTCTTATCCTATATAATCACAGGCTGAAATATACAGTACACTTGTACACTGAACCTACAATATCTATCTATCTATCTATCTATCTATCTATCTATCTATCTATCTATCTATCTATCTATCTATCTATCTATCTATCTATCTATCTATCTATCTATCTATCTATCTATCTATCTATCTATCTATCTATCTATCCATCCATCCATCCATCCATCCATCCATCCATCCATCCATCCATCCATCCATCCTGCCGTTTTAATAAAAACTTTAAAAGGGCTTGAAAACTCACCGTTGAATAGACGGATGAGGTGCTGGACACCAGCGAGAGGGATGATCCATGAACTAAAGGGATAAACACATTTATATAAATTAAGACTTATTCTAGTATGAAACACTTGCAATTCTACTGTGTTATGGTGTAACAAACTGTTGCCAGGCAACATAACAAAAACCTCAGATCAAAAAGTAAGAACATCATATATTATACAGCAGGGAAAGTTTTAACACTAAAATTAATACTTAACAGAAATTGTAGATTTTAAAGTACACGATACAGATTACATCCAGCACAAATAACGAATGCTCATTTTTTAGATCTCCTAAATGCAATGTTAACCCCCAGCTAACCTACACAGACAAACAGACAAAGACAAAAGCATCAACCCACACACACTGTCTAACAACTAAAACCTCTAATTAAACTTTCACCTGCCCTGACAAGATGTGACTCATCAGGGGTAATAATAGCGTCAGTCAGAGATTGCGACGCTGATTGTTAATGTGAGTTCAAGGGTGTGACTTCAAATCGTTTCCCAAACAAATCACAGACATCAGGCCAAACACAGTCCACCCACGGGCTGCTTGGCACTTCCTGATGATGCCATAGCAGCCTTGAGGAAAAGCCAAACGGCTGGCTGGGCGTGATGTAAGTGGGGTTATAGATGTGAGAATGAAAGACCAGCGAAGCCTATGAACTCAACTGAGGACCACCCAGAAAACCAAAACATCCTCTGTGTGCTGAGAAAGTGATGTGTGTGTGTGTGTGTGTGTGTGTGTGTGTGTGTGTGTGTGTGTGTGTGTGTGTGTGTGTGTGTGTGTGTGTGTGTGTGTGTGAGAAAGCGAGAGTGAGAGATTTTTTTAATGTATAGACAGACAGACAGACAGACAAACAAACAAACAGACAGACAGACAGACAGACAGACAGACAGACAGACAGACAGACAAACAAACAGACAGCCAGACAGACAGACAGACAGACAGACAGACAGACAGACAAACAGATAAACAGACAAACAGACAGACAAACAAACAAACACAGACAGACAGACAGACAGACAGACAGACAGACAGACAGACAGCCAGCTAGACAGACAGACAGACAGACAGATACAGACAAACAAACAGACAGACAGACAGACAGACAGACAGACAGACAGACAGACAGACAGACAGAGAGAGACAGACAGGCAGACAAACAGATAGACAGACAGACAGACAAACAGACAATCACCATTGCCAGAGGCTGAGGATATGAAATGTATCTTCTTTACTTCCTGTGTTTGGATCAAGTCCTTTCTTAAACCTGTTCCCATAACCCCTCAGGGACTTTTATAACACTCATGTTTCATGTTTCAGAGTCACAGAGTTCAGTCCTATGTTAGTGGCACACATACTGTATCATATTTAGATTCTGAACAGAATGTACATGGCTTTAAACCTGTATTTTGTTTCAGAAGTGACACTGTTGAGTAATACTGGGTTACTGTGCCACCTTTACACTATTCCTCAAGGGCCAGTTTATGGCAGTCTTTGGCTGCTTTGTCAATCATCTTATAGAAAAGACTCTCAACAGGTAAATGAGTGAACGGGTGGTTTGGGCTGAGCAGAAAAAAAGACTTAAAATGTAACAAAGCTTTATGTACATAATGATTATTCAAAAAGACTCGATGTCTGTTACTGCAAGCAGTTGTGGAGAAGAGAACAGAGACTGTTGGTTTAGTCTAATGGGTGAATAGACCGAGGATAGAAAGATGGGCTTATGCTGGATTCAGATGTCTGAGTTGTATTTCAGCATGGAGTTCAAACTGACAAGCTTATTCTTAAGCCTACCTTCTATGATCGTTAAGAACAAAAGTCAATGAGCTGCCTACCTAGATAACATTTTTAAGTACTTCTGATGCATAGACTTCCAAACAGTAGGCCACAACATCAACAATACTTTGATGTTCACTACTGAAAAGTGTTGAAGAGTATGAATGTTTTTTAACAAAATTAAAATTTCCAAAGTAGTGAAGAACAACCTGTCTCCTGCATTCATTTCTTTTTCTCACCTTCCTCAAACCCGTCCCTGAAGGATCCCGACCGGCTCATGGTGCGGGTCTTCTCATCCAGCGACATGCAGGAGTTGCGCAGACGGGAATCACCATGGCTATCCAGCGGGTTGTCCTGATTGGTCAGGCTGTTGTTGCGCAGGCTGGCCAGGTTAATCTGAGCACCTGTTGTGGGGCTTCCTGTAAATGACACACAATGACACGTAATCATATAAGACAAGTGCACACTTAGGTAAAGTTTACTTTTGTATTATTTCTAATACACTGGCACGCATATATACAGTGTATTTATATAATCTTGACAGACTACAGACAGAAAATTCTATATCAATTATTATATATTCATAGTATATGCATTTTACCAAGTTGAGCAAAGTTAAATCGTGTTCCGGAGGGTGACGTCAAGCTGGAACCGGTGGAGAAGGGAGAGTTGCTGGCTGAGTCCTGCAATCCACCAGCCGAATGTGAGCGCAGCCAATCACGTGCCTCTTCCTGACGCAGCTGTGGTGTAGGGGCGTACCTGCAACAACAGCATCATCCAATCAGACACTGGGATTCGAATGACACTTTTACAAATACTGATCTGAAACCTGACAAATGCAACAGGAAACAAAATCACTTTAGTATACAGCATATCAGGTAATTTTATATTACTAATTACATAGTATTGTATTTTAAATATCATGCCATAATACACTACTGTTCAAAAGTTTTTATTAAAGAAATTAAAACATATATTCAGCAAGGACACACTAAATTGATCAAAAGTGACAGTAAAGACATTTATAATGTGACAAAGGATTTCCATTTAATTTCAATTTCTATTTTCAATTTCAATTTCTAATAAAAAATTTTTTTTTTAAGTTTACACAAAAAAAATAATATTTATTTGCACAATTGTTTTGCAGCATTTAAAATAATAGTAAATGTTTCTTGAGCATCCAATCAGCATATTAGAATGATTTCTGAAGGATCATGTGACACTGAAGACTAGAGTAATGATGCTTATAATAAAGCATATAAATGATGCTTTATTATAAGCCTTGGTAAATATAAGATAACTTTTGAATGGTAGTGTATATAAAAATATATATATTTATATTTTACATTTTAGGATATACGTTGCATTCACAAAAAACAACTATGAACATTAAATAAAACAATGTTTTAATTTTTTTAATTATTTAGAATTCACCACAGTGTAAACGGAATTATGAGTAAAATTGTGCTACAACTTTGCAGACAAATAAAGTAATAAAACTGTGGAAAGAAAAACTGAAATTTCCAAAAAGCTGCTAATTCACACATACAGTACTCCATAATGTGATACGAACTCTGTACAAAAAGTGACAAGTGCCATGCGCTCACACCAAAACTGCAACAGAAAACAGTGCTCAAAAATAAAACTGTGGCCACACTGCATATTAAAATATGGAAGCATGTGCAAGAGATCAGAGAACAGAAAGAAAGAGAATGTGAGTGTCATTGCAGTAAGCACAGTGAGCAGGATGTGCATATTCCCACAATGCACCTGTACTTGAGTCCCCTCTTGGGAAGCGTGCTTCTATCACTGCAGGAATCGCTGAGAGACGGATAAAATGAAACAGCAAGGGAGGAGAGGAACTCAATCATGAGGGCTGGTTTTCCAGACAGATAATAATGCTTAATTCAATTATAATTGCTCTATTAAAGGTGATTATCCTTTGATCTGTGCTTTGATTAATCTAGAACTCATAATAGACATTAATCATCAGGCAAACAAACCATATTTGAAAGGAAAGCTCTGGCTTTGATTGAGCAAAATTATGGATTTCACCACTAGGTGTGGCTAGAGTAACAATTGCCAGCAGACAAAATGTTAAGGGTGTGCTTAAAGTAGGGTAAAGGCAATGTTTTTCATGAACACTTTTTGGTTGAAACTCTCTTCACATCCTGATAGCAATCAAGAATAGAAGTGGTCTAAAGTTTACAGTTTATGTCAAGTTTAGGCTTACAGGTTAGGTACTTCTACTTGACCTATCATTTCCCTCTGATTTTAGGGATCAGTTATGGGTAGGGTTAGGTTTAGAGGTAGGGATAGGATTACATTTTCAGACAGGAACGTTGATCCAGGAACATGTCTTACTTGGCAAAATCACTGTGTGACCTCACTTGGCATAGATGGCCTTAAAACTAAGAGGGATGGACTAAAAGCCACAAAACCCCAATTTGGATTTTTCACGAGTCTTTAAAACTACTGTATAAAATTACGCAAACACAAAGACACAAAGCCATGTCAGTATTAAAAAGCAGCAGAAGTGGACCCAGAAGCTATCGGACATTTTACCTGTCTTGCTTCCGTGGTAATGTGTTACGGCTGAATTTAGGACTCGCAGAGGGAGAGGAGAGGGGACTTGGGGAATGTAGAGGGGAGAGGAGAGGGTTGATAGAGAAAGAGATCATTGGAGAAGAGATGAATACAGAATTAGAAACACCCAAAGAGGCTTCCACACTGCAGTATCACATTCTTCTAACTTTAAAAAAGTTTTAAGCAGGTTTTTCTGAGCACTGTGATAGAACGATGCTTGTTTAATTTAAATTTGTAAACCTAAAGTTTATCCATCAACTAGGTTTTTCAACTAACTTAGTATGAACTGAATCAGAATCTGAATTGAAATCAGAACTCTGATTCAGAATCTTTTTCTTGTAGATATTGCACACACTGCTGTTAAATACAGTTGTCACACCTTTTCTTCTATAGTCATCTGTCAGTCATGTCAAATTTTATTTTATTATTTACATGTACCAGAAACTTAGGGGATTCACAGCATTTAAATGCAGTTTGTAGTGTGTATGTGGATATTCAGAATTAAAAAGTTATAATTTACAGTAATTCAACTAATTACATGTACAACAATCAAATAACTGTATGAACAGAATCTGAATTGAAATACATTTCCTGGTTTTCAGTCTGATTTCAAATGTAATTTACACGACTTTTCCAGGTCATAAAATCACATATTACTTTATATATCCAAGTGGAACCACTGATCTACGTATGTGTTGTTTCAACAAAATGAATAGGAAATATTAACAGAATAGGAATTCATCCATCCATCCATTATCTTCCGCTTATCCGGGACCGGGTCGCGGGGGCAACAGTCTAAGCAGAGACGGCCAGACTTCCCTCTCCCTAGCCACTTCCTCCAGCTCTTCCGGGGGAACCCGAGATGTTCCCAGGCCAGCTGGGAGACATAATCCCTCCAGCGTGTCCTAGGTCTTCCCCGGGGCCTCCTCCCGGTGGGACATGCCCGAAACACCTCCCCGGGAAGGCGTCCAGGAGGCATCCGAAATAGATGCCCGAGCCACCTCAACTGGCTCCTCTCGATGTGGAGGAGCAACGGCTCTACTCTGAGCTCCTCCCGAGTAACTGAGCTTCTCACCCTATCTCTAAGGGAGCACCCAGCAACCCTGTGGAGAAAGCTCATTTCGGCCGCCTGTATCCGGGATCTTGTCCTTTCGGTCATGACCCACAGCTCATGACCATAGGTGAGAGTAGGAACGTAGATTGACCGGTAAATCGAGAGCTTCGCCTTACAGCTCAGCTCCTTCTTCACCACGACAGACCGGTACATTGACCGCATTACTGCAGAAGCTGCACCGATCCGTCTGTCAATCTCCCGTTCCATCCTTCCCTCACTCGTGAACAAGACCCCAAGGTACCTGAACTCCTCCACCTGAGGCAAATACTCTCTACCAACCTGAAGTGGGCAAGCCACCCTTTTCCGACTGAGAACCATGGCCTCGGATTTGGAGGTGCTGATTCTCATCCCGGCCGCTTCACACTCGGCTGCAAACCGCCCCAGTGCACGCTGAAGGTCCTGGTCTGAGGAGGCCAACATGACAACGTCATCCGCAAAAAGCAGCGACGAAATCATGTGGTTCCCAAACCAGACACCCTCCGCCCTTGGCTGCGCCTAGAAATTCTGTCCATAAAAATTATGAACAGAACCGGTGACAAAGGGCAGCCCTGCCGGAGTCCAACATGCACCGGGAACAAGTCCGACTTGCTGCCAGCAATGCGGACCAAGCTCCTGCTCTGGTCGTACAGGGACCAAACAGCCCTAAGCAAGGGCCCGGACCCCATACTCCCAGAGCACCCTCCACAGGACACCACGAGGGACACAGTCGAATGCCTTCTCCAAATCCACAAAACACATGTGGATTGGTTGGGCAAACTCCCATGAACCCTCCAGCACCCTGGAAAGGGTATAGAGCTGGTCCAGTGTTCCACGACCGGGACGAAAACCACACTGTTCCTCCTGAATCCGAGGTTCCATTATCGGCCGAATTCTCCTCTCCAGTACCCTGGCATAGACTTTCCCGGGAGGCTGAGAAGTGTGATCCCCTGTAGTTGGAACACACTCTCCGGTCCCCTTCTTGAAAAGAGGACCACCACCCCGGTCTGCCAGTCCAGAGGCACTGTCCCCAACCGCCACGCGATGTTGCAGAAGCGTGTCAGCCAAGACAGCCCCACAACATCCAGAGACTTGAGGTACTCAGGGTGGATCTCATCGACCCCCGGTGCCTTGCCACCGAGGAGCTTTTAACTACCTCGATGACTTCAGCCCGGGTGATGGATGAATCCACCTCTGAGCCCTCAGCCACTGCTTCCTCAATGGAAGACGTGTTGGTGGGATTGAGGAGATCCTCAAAGTATTCCTTCCACCGTCCGACGATATCCCCAGTTGAGGTCAACAGCTGCCCATCTCCACTGTAAACAGTGTTGGTAGGGCACTGCTTCCCCCTCCTGAGGCGGCGAACGGTTTGCCAGAATCTCTTCGAGGCCAACCGATAGTCTTTCTCCATGGCCTCACCGAACTCCTCCCAGGCCCGATTTTTTGCCTCCACAACTATCCGGGCTGCAGTCCGCTTGGTCTGCCTGTACCCGTCCAGCTGCCTCAGGAGTCCCACAAGCCAACCAGGCCCGATAGGACTCCTTCTTCAGCTTGACGGCATCCCTTACTTCCGGTGTCCACCACCGGGTTCGGGGATTTCCGCCTCGACAGGCACCAGAGACGTCGCGTCGACAAGGGAGGTGGAGAACATGGTCCACTCGGACTCAATATCTCCAGACTCCCTCGGGATCCGGTCGAAGCTCCGTCGGAGGTGGGAGTTGAAGATCTCTCTGATAGGGGGCTCGGCCAAACGTTCCCAACAGACCCTCACAGTACGTTTGGGTCTCCCGAGTCTGTCTAGCTTCCTCCCCCACCATCGGATCCAACTCACCACCAGGTGGTGATCAGTTGACAGCTCCGCACCTCTCTTCACCCGAGTGTCCAAGACATATGGCCGGAGGTCAGATGAGACGACCACAAAGTCGATCATCGACCTCCGGTCTAGGGTGTCCTGGTGCCACGTGCACTGATGGACACCCTTATGCTTGAACATGGTGTTCGTTATGGATAAGCCATGGCTAGCACAGAAATCCAATAACAGAACACCACTCGGGTTCAGATCAGGGGGGCCGTTCCTCCCAATCACGCCCCTCCAGGTATCACTGTCACTGCCCACGTGTGCGTTGAAGTCCCCCAGTAGAATGATGGAGTCTCCAGTTGGAGCACTTTCCAGCACCCCTCCCAGAGACCCCATTAGGGCCGGGTACTCCGCACTGCCGTTTGGCCCGTAGGCACATACGACAGTGAGAGACCTATCCCCTACCCGAAGGCGCAGGGAAGCGACCCTCTCATTCACCGGGTTGAACTCCAACACATGGCAGCTGAGCTGGGGGGCTATAAGCAAACCCACTCCAGCCCGCCGCCTCTCACCATGGGCAACTCCAGAGTGGTAGAGAGTCCAGCCTCTCTCAAGAAGTGTGGTTCCAGAGCCCAAGCTGTGCGTGGAAGTGAGCCCGACTATCTCTAGCCGGTACCTAGAATAGGAATTCAGAATCAGAATTCTAATTTGGATTTGCATTCCGATTTAGAATTCTGATTCTCAAAGACCACATACACACTGCAACTGCAGCCAGTGTGAGTTCAGGAGTGACTCCTGGATTCCATACACACAGGAAAAAATCATTTAGAAGATTCATTCCCACATTTAATTGTGGTTACCCCCTAAAACTTTGTAGTGCAAATATGACATTTCATAATCAAAAACTATAGGTAACATTTTAGTTTAGGGTCCAATTCTTACTAACTATTTACAATGACTCAAACTCCTAATTGCTGTTGTTAAGTTTAGTTATTGGTTAGGGTTAAGGGATGTAGAATATGGTCATGCAAAATAAGGCATTAATATGTGCTTTATAAGCACTAAAAAACAGCCAATATCCTAGTAATATGCATGCTGATAAGCAACTAGTTAATAGTGAGAATTGGACCCTAAAAGAAAGTGTTACAGAAATATAAATTCTGAATTATAACTCACAATATTTCAATATTCCAGACCAGTATTAGAGATAAAAAGTATAAAGACTCGTCTAGTTTTTTCCTGCTTTCTTCCAGACTAACCTCTCTGACATGCCCGTCTTGGCACTTCCCGTTCTCATCAGTGCCAGGTGAACATCATCACGGTGATGCCCGCTGCCTACCGACATGTCAATGGACTCGCTGCTGGTGTGCATGCTGCTCACAGAGGGGTAACCGAGAGCCGAAGAGCTGCTTATGGTCGTTCCCCAGGTACCTGTGCCCGTAGAGTACACCGAACCAGGGCTCGAAGCTTGTTCGCTGCCCCCTACGCTGGCGCCGCGACCCCCGTACAGGGGACTGCTGCTGCCACTACCTGGTATTGTGGAGGGGGAGTCCAAGGGCCCACCGGAGGACTGGGTGTGCCCAAGGGTAGCGTGGGGGTTGGAGATGACGACCGAGTTTTTCATGCTCTCAGCAGTGGTAATTGGGGCTTGCTTGGCAGCCTTACCTCCAAAAAGTCTGAGAGAAACAGAGAATGTATTAAAAATCCAATTATATATATATATTTTTTTCTTTTCAAAAAATGTAATGGTTGAGACTTTCTGGTCTCTAGATGGCTTGGTATTTCCTTTAATGTAAGTCTATGGGATTTTTCCCCCTATTTATCATCCATAAAAAAATTCTGAAGTGTGATCAAGTCCATAACACAAACATGCAGGACTTAAACACTGAAGTATGAGCAACATGCAAGTATACTAAGTATGAGTGATGCTTGCAAAGCCATGTTTTCTTTATTTCCAACCTTTAATGTTTACCATGTCCCTTTCAACCCATGAAGCTGAAGTGAAAATGAAGCATGGTTCTATCCTTAAAAACAGTGGAAAAAGATTAAAAGAACTTTGCTCATCAATAACATGAGCAGCAAAAAACACAAGCCACCCTGGACAGTCGTGATCTATGACCGTCATAAAGCAGGTTAAGTAAACAGCTTCAGAAAGAGCCTAATTATGGAGCTGGAGGAGGTTACAAAAACTCATTCCTTCTTTCACATGTTTGGCTATGTAAGTGGGGCCTGAGAAGATGAATAGAGCCATTAATTGAGGAAGTGTCAATGAAAACTCTGATTTATAAGGGTGAAGTTCTGTGTGGTAAGTTGAACCGTGGCCCCCCTCCCTTTTTGTACCTTCGCAATGTTGGGGACGAGACCTCGCTGTACTTGTTTCCCTGTCTCGCTGTCTGTGGTATAGTTGCCGCCCCTCCTCCTGAAACAATCGGACTGGATCTCAGGTTGTCCATCTCTGAGGTCACGCCCTTCTCTTTGTCCGTCTGATTGGCTTGGATTATGTGCCCGTTGGTTTTAGGGGTGGAGTCTCTCGGCTTATTGGCCGTGACGGCAGTGAGGACGGGCATTCGGGCACTCAGGCTTGACTCAATGCTGCTTGTGGACGATCGGTTTCCATTGCGGGCCGCAGCTCCGGAGCGGGAAGGTCGAGGTAGACTACGGTACTGCAGTGTTGAACGAGCACTGGGGGACAGGTAGCCATCCTCCTGAGGGGGCAATAAACCATCCACAGCCCCTTTTAACGACCCTCTCCCTCCAACCAGAAGGGCGGAGGACTTGGGAATCTTGCCCAGCGTGGCAGAGCCGCTGGTAATGGTGGCGCCGCTCGCTGTGACCAGAGTGATGCTGGAGGTGCTTACGACAGTGGATGGGCCGTGGACACCATTAGGCTTCTTGAAACCGAACGTGCTTGTGGGGACACGGCCTGCTGGGGTTTTCTTGGCTTCGTCTCCGCTGCTTCGACCGGCATCAGAGGAAGAATACTGGACGATGTTGGAAGAGGGAGACATACGGCCTTTTTCAGAGACCTTAGCATCATCTGTTTTACCTATTGGACAAAAGAATGCTGCAGTTGGAAGAGTTGATAATGCATAAAACTTGCAGATAATGTCAACACTGTGTGTGGGATTTCACTGTGTATGACATAAAACTAGGGCTGCATGATTTGCTCTAGGTTTGCTGTGCTTGTTTGTGGGGTTAATTATATATCAATATGACTATATAATAATATAATAATAATAATAATAATAATAACAATAATTATAACAATAATAATTATTATGATTGTCTATTATGAATATTATTATTACTAAATAAAACATTAAACAAAATAAGAAATATTGTAATTATTTAAAAAAAAATAGAATAATTTAATTTTACAGTACAACTGATTAAAAAAAGATTTAAAAGGTCCAGTTTATTTTCAGGTTTATGTGCTTTTATTTCTATTATGATTTGTATTATTACTAAACAAAAAACAGTATTTAAGAAAAAATATTTTATAGTACAACTGTAATATAATAATAATTACAGTACTTTCTTCATTTTCGAAAGTTAAACTCTTGCGCTTTTATTTTGGCAGAAAACCAGAGGGAAGCTTCTCATTTGTTGACAACGGCTGGTTTATAAGCGCTTCCCATTACAAGTTTGGTGCATGCTGCATTCCCAAATGCATGTTACAAGCAACTCAAGAGCATATGAATAGATGGACTTTGTGTGAAGCATTTATTGTGAATAGAGACACCAAAAACTTTGGATCATGATCTGCTCATATAAAAAAATATATATATATATACAATATTAAAATAACAATGCGTATATTTGATGAAATAGTACTAAGCATACTTTTATTTTGATTAATCGTGCAGCCACAAATGAAACTTTGAAAAATCTCAAATATTTTCAGAACTCTCTAGGAAAGAGAACTCCTACCTGTCCCTTGTGTCTTAATCACGCCGGTTCCTGTGGTACTGGTTGAACTTTTCGTACGCGGTGTGGTCACGCCCACCTGCGCGCTCATGCCCCTCCTCCAAGAGCCGGTCTGGCTGATGGGTGCGGTTTTCCGTCCAGAGCTGCTCTTATCAGACTCCTCCGATACATCTGAAGGGTTCCTCCGCCACTTCAGACCTGCATCCATTTTGATGCCACAATCCAAACCCCCATCTGACTTCTTGACCTCATCACTGGTCCAAGCAGTGTTGCGTTCGGATGCTGAATGCTTCTCTGCATCTGTTTGAGGCTACGGAAAACAATTTGAATACCCAAATCAACATTATGAATATATTGATTTCACCTTATTTTACTGTATGTGCACTTATGTGTACTTACATTGTACTTCCCTAAGAAAGTAGTTTAATATAAGGTGCATGGGTTAAGGTTAAGTTTAGGTGCTACCAATATATCAACATTAGAAAGTGTCACAACTTCCACAAGGCACAGGGCAGTAGATTTGGTGGTTTTACCAAACTCAATATAATGAGATATTATAGTCCTGAAATCAAACTTATTTGCTCTTTGTTCCACTGTTTTATTACAATGTGGCATGTCAATGGCTTTGGCTTAAATATTGACACAAGTTTCTACGGAATCAACGGCACCTATTTAGCACTTTATGAGGGTCTTAAGCAGGGGAATGTGAGAGTTGGGTTCAAGTAAACAGAAAGAGAAGGGGGTTTTAACTAGAAGAAAGAAAGGGGGTGGACAGACAGAGCACAGAAGAACAACCTCTTTGTGTTTAAGATGTAGTTGGATCACAAATAAATGCTGTTATATAGAGGAAAAAACAAGAAATTAAAAATGGAATGATGTAAATGGCTGAAAACAATTGTGTTTTGTATGGATTAACAGCAGGCCATTTACACTACAGTTCTAAGGTTTAGAGCTGGTAAGATACTTTAATGTTTTTAATAGTTTAATAATGATTTATGCTTACCAAGGCTGCCTTTATTTGGTTGAAAATAAAGTAAAAAATAATGCTGTGAAATATTATTGCAATTTTAAAATAACTCCTATTTAAATGTATTTATCTCTTGGACTTGATGTTCCTTATGGAAGCTTGTTTCATACAGAATAAAACATTAAAATGGTAATTGCGACTTTTTATCTCACAATTCTGACTTTATAACATGCAATTGTGAGATAAAAATTCAGAATTGTGAGCAATTCTGCAATTCTGAGAAAAAAGTCGTCTTTTTTCCCCTCAGAATTGGACTTTATAACTCGCAATTGCGATATTATATCTCACAATTCTGAGAAAAGAAGTCAGAATTGCAAGTTATAAAGTCAGAATTGTGAGATATAAAGACTTTTCTCGCAATTGTGAGCTTATATTACACAATTCAGACTTTATAACTTGCAATTAAAAGTTTATATATCGTGCAATTATGAGGAAAAAAAAGTCCTAATCATAAATGATCTTAAAATGTTTTATTCTGTGGCTGAAACAAGCTTCCACAGTTTATAGCTTCAACTGGGACAAGAGAGTTTATGCTGTTGACATCAATGTACAGATGCATCTCTAACAAAGCCAGAAGATGCAACATTTTTCTATGAACTACATTTCTGTAAGATTTTTTAGAGATTAGCAGAATTAACTGAAAATGGCAGTTTGGTTTTTAAGATGCTTATGAGATCCAACGTTTAGGTTTTGTACAGATATGTGATGTCATGCTGTGTTCCAGGCAGGTTTTTGAGCACGTAAGTTACGACTTCAAACCATGAAATTGTGGTAGCTAGATGTAAACAAAGCATGGCGGACCATACAGGGCTTATGCTCATTTACAATCATTTCTATGGCCAAAGGTGCTTACTCCTTGCTTATTTGAGGGAAGCGGAGGAGAAAAAATGGCACATAAGGCAAGAGAAGCCGTTATACCTTTTATTTTACGTTATTTGTGTTCAGACATATAACATTGTAATACATAATCGTGTGTGTATTATATATTATTATTATATTTTTTATTTGATTCCAACGTTATATTGTACCGTGTACGACTTTCATAAACACCGCATCCGTAGGGGCTGCCATTGTTGTTTCGCGGGCTATGTGATGTCAGAGCGCGTAACTGGGAGTACATCGATCTAGTACGAGTTCACGGGTGGGAAGTCATGGGTTTGACTGCCGTTCCAGTGCACTTTCACAGGTAGAAGGTTAGAAAAACATGGGTTACAGGTTGCCTGGAATGCGGCATTAGTGTTCATAAATAAATGTATACTGCAATAGTATGTGTGCATGTGTGTAAATGTGTGCAGCTCATACCTGTCCATTCAGGGCCTTACGGGATGCAGCAGGGGTGTTGGCATAAGAGCTTATGGAGGAGCTGGTGTTGATGTCATCAGTATCAATAGCGTCACTGATCCCACTGCTGACTGAACTGCTGTCATCCCAACTGAAAAAGAGAAAAAAAAAAAGAAAAAAAAAGGTTTAGACATTATCTGAGCCTTTGTTTCCAAACATATACGTTATGGAGCTTCTTATTAAGTTCTGTTCATCAGTAGAAACATTATATGGAAACACATCTTTGGACTGAAAAAAAACCCCAGCATTAGCAGTGATTTTCAAACCACCTCAGAGATGTATGAAGCCCACACTATATGATGGGCTTTTAATACTCTACATTTTTGGATCTGATGAGGGTCATAGTGGCTAACCCGAGTAACTGATCGCTGTGTTTAACACCATCCCTCTCTCTCGGGTGGCCACCATCATTCAGATCGTACTATGACAACAAAAGTAAACACAAACAAACACACACTAGTTCAAACACACACGCCACGCAAGGGTACAAGTGACCTATGAGGCCTTTAACCCCTATCTGTCTCAAGCAGAAGAGAAAAGGCATGTGAGAAAGGAGGAAACTATGGAACAAATCAAATCAATCAACTGTCCATCCATCAGTCCGTCCATCTGATCTATCTATCTATCCATCCATCCATCTATCCATCTATCATGAATGCAATAACATGCTTTCATCCATCAATCTATCGATCGTGTAGGATTTGAGGGTGCATCAGACACAAATGAATCTTCCAGATGATACGTTCAAACATAATTCCACACAAAAAAAAAAAAAAAAAAACCCATCCCCAAATCAACAATCTAGGACCATAAATGAAGTCTATCATGACAGATGAGAGTGCAACATGTTGACATCTCAGCATCAAAGTTTAGCATAAACGCTTTTATCATGTACATTTTCTCTTTGACATGACTGCAGACACACATAAAGAGTAGGAGACAGAACTGTGAAGTCTCAAAACACAGCACTGATGTCTCCATAGATCCCATATAGACTGGCTTTGATTGAGAGAAATCCATTCAACTAAAATCAGATGCCCGAACAGCCTCCTATAAACCCAAAATGACTTGTTTTGGAAGATCAAGCTACAAATCTATAACTCATTTTGCTCTGCAAAAAGGATTTGTAAATCAGGTACACATGCTGTTTTTACACACAATACACACATAACACACTCTACCTGACTCGATGTCCATGACTGCCAGTAGCCGGGGAGGGAATAAGGAGATTGATTTCAGGGAAAAGATGCCTCATGATCTTAAATGTTCAAAAAGCAAACATATAAAAATGTTCTGTCTTGTTGTATTTATTCCTCACTCCTTTCTTAACTTGCACGACAATCCATGTATTCCCTGAAACCTCTGCCTCCTGTCACCCTCTCTCGGTCTGTTTCTTTCTGGTAATCTGATCCTTGAGAGGGACGTTTTAACCCTGAGGATCGCTGGATTCGCCATAGATCGGGAACCCAGAGAAACACTCACTCACATCGACACACAGACAAACAGAGCGTGAGAAGGACAAAGAGATAGTGATAATGGAGGTTGAAAAAGACAAAAAACAGCACACATTTACACAAACACACACTCCCTCTTTCACACACACATGCACATGCAGGAACCACCCTATTGGGTTTAGGATACTAATTAGAGATCAGCGTTTTGAGTGTAGCTTGAATGAGGGCTTCTCTCTGGCTCGCTACCCTGCCATTACTGTCTCCAGCAGCACAGCAGGCTAACCAGCAGACCTGCTTTAAACAGCACCTCCGCAACGGCCCACCACAGCCTGCGTTTCTCCCTGAGAACCCAATCCTCCGCTAAAACCTGCAGAGGTGACGTCAGTTACTTCAGCACGCACACACACACAAATCTATCATTTAAACAGACTCGATGGTTATCAAAGAAACTGTACAACTGAGCTTAGATGCTCTACAGAATCACAACAGCCATCACTCACACACTGTATCCACCATGCATTGCATGTTTGTTTGCTATATAATTGTGCTATTATGCTTTCAGACTTTCCCAGAAAAACGTGTAGAAAATGCAATTTCTGCAAGTTCTTTATGGGTCTAGTCATTACACAAAATGCCCTTTGAGTGCAGCAGTTTTTAGAACAAGGGTTTTTGATGCTACAGACCCCCAAATACAATGATCCCCTTGTCCTGAAATATAAATGGCAGCTGTACATTTTCATGAATGAACACCCATTTACGTCTAAAGCAAAAAATATACAATTTTAAATATTTTATAAAATATTGTTTAAACCTGTATGTTATATTATGTATGAATAGACATTATCACTATTATTAAAAACATTTCAAACATTTTATAAATTTTTCCCTGATTTTTCCTATAGACTTTAAATGATCTGGAAATAAAATAATCATAAAACATAAAAAGATAATGTATATTGATCCATATATATCCTGTATATAGATAACCAATAAAGATATTTGCTTTAAGATATTAATTTATATTCTGTTTGCTTAAAAGTGGAGCTAAATCTCTACTAAAATATACATGAGATATACATAAGATTATACGGCTTTAACCACTTCTCAAAAGCTCCCTCACACAATCTGGTATCAATGCAACAAACCTTAGTGCAGGGAAGGAGGGAGTCAGGGTTAAACAAGGCGAGTGTGTGTGTATATGGGGTGGAGTAGGTTAACTGGCAGGATTTTAAGAAGACCGTTACGTTCCAAACAGTTTGGGGCATTCCAGACCTTTCCATGCTCAGCTCTGCGGTAGCAGAATGACAAAGCTCTCTCTGACCACAAAACGATGAGAGGTCAACAGGCTTTTTATTCTTTCGTCTGTGGTTATCGTTTTTCCCCCTTCTTACATGCACTATTTCACCAATTTGCTTCATAAATAAAGTTTTCTTTTGTCATCAGACTTTGGTTTAGAGCTGGTCCAATTCATTTTAATTCATTTGAACTGATTTGCTGATTCGTTTAAAATATTCCCTTCAAAATGTTTCCACACTGAACACCCCCCCGCCCCAGCCCCCGCCGAACACAGAGACCTCAATACTTGGTACACAATACACATTGACAGTAAAGGTCTTTGAGTCTGAAAATGTGTTTTATCGTATTCGTCATCTGGTGCCGTCATTCGTCAAACCCCTCTCAAAATGCTTGCTACAGATGTGAAAAATGCAGAAAATCGGATCCGATCTTTTTTTATGACAGATGAATGTTTCGGAGGCAGTGTGTAAATGTGATTGACACAATGTGATTTGATGTGTATTTATTTTTTAACGCGCAAAATCTTCGGACAAGAATTTCAGATGTTGTCTTTGAGTATGAATGTCATTTTGAGTAGAACATTAACTCCAAATGTCACAAAATGGCAAGTTACTAAACCTAACAACAAAAACAGTGTAAATACAGATGGAAAACAGAGAAAATGTCATTAATTATTCAAACCTCAATGCATGATGGGAACACGCTTGATATTTACGCTTTAATTTCTACAAGCTTGAATTGAGTACTAGATAGAGTATACTAATAGAATTCTAAACTAATAGAATTACTATTAGTTTTTTTTTATTCTTACCTGAACTTTTTCATGTAGAAATGACATTTGTTTTTTCAGTAGTACTTTATTTCACCACAGAATCATTTTTACAGTGCAGAAATGCAAACTTGCAAAAATGGCACCTCTAGATGTTCTGTCCCAGGTTTGTTACACACTACAAGTAACGTGAGTTAGGTAATCAGATTACTAGTAAAGCAACGCATTCCTTTTACATTTACAACAAAATATCTGAGTTTCTTTTACAAATAAGTAATGTAAGTTAATTTGTTTTCTCATTTATTGACTGACACCTGTCTTATCCCCATGTTGAAGAAAGAGGCGTTGTGTGTGCTGTGTAAACATGATGGTTATTGTATTGCCCCACAAAGGCAAAAGACCTTAACTCGCTAGAGTTAAGCTGCATCACTGTGTGGTACGGCGCCTGCAACGCATCCTGCCGTAAAGCACTTCAGCGCATAGTAAGAGCAGCTGAGAAGATCGTTGGTGTCTCTCTCCCACCCCTCCAGGACATTTATAACTCCCGCCTCTCCCGCAAAGCCCTCATCATTGCGAGAGACCCCACCCACCCATCGCACAGCCTCTTCAGTCTGCTGCCATCATGGAGGAGGCTACGCAGTCTCCAGGCAAGGACCAGCAGACTGAAGGACAGCTTCATTCCCCAAGCTGTCAGGGCATTGAACTCCCTCCCGACTCTCCCCTCTTCTGCCCCACGCACCTGATCTGTGAATCACCCCAGGAATTGGTCTCCCCTCTTACAGACTCTTTTTTTTGCACACACTCTTATAATTTTATTTATACCTGCACTGACTTAAATCTGAAATTGCACTATTGTTACCATTGTTTGCACTATTTGCCATCGCCACTTTACCTCTATAATTCACTTGATCCATCTTTTTTAATCTTTCCTCTGTTGTTGTTACTGTTAAACTTTTGTTGTTATTGTTTTGTTGTTGTTAGGCACCTAGGGTCTGAGAGTCATAGAATTTCAATTCTCTGTATGTATGTACTGTATGTATGGCAGAATTGACAATAAAGCTGACTTTGACTTTTTGACTTTGACTAGAGTGTGGAACTGAGAAAAATGACTTTAAAGATTTTTAGTTGTCCAGCCAAATTAATTATAGGTAGGACACTGGAATTTGAAGTTTCTGTACTCTGCCTTTGTATTTGTCTGCAAAAATTGAGGAGTCATGCCAAGGCAAAAGGCAGTAACTTCCACTTTATCAATATTTGGTTGCTGATCACCATTTACAAAATCATTATAGTAACACCTGTATAAAATCCAGTGATCATGGCATTTATTTTGAATGATTTACAATTACTTATAGCCATCTTCTTATTACTATCATGTGCTTTGGTTGCATTCTGATGGCATTATTAATACAGTCGACATGACACAAAAAGAGTCATGTAAGACTCTAGTAAAGAGTATCTTCAATTGGTGTGCAGCAAAACTTACAGATTGACTGCTAGGTGATACTGAATTATATGAATAAATCCAATCCGATTTTCCTATTCCAACTAGGAATAATGCTCAGAATGCTTGTGGTTTGTTGTGGATTAAACATCTCTGATGAAGTTCATTGCCATGGATTTTATCGGGTTTACAAGAAAAGGTAGGATATGGATTTAATTGCGAACTGTTACTACTGATTTTGTGTGATCGCATGCTGTCACGGCATTCGAGTACACACTTGTGCAACTAGTGGGCAGCCCCAGACTGTCTGACAGGCTGGCACTGAATGAATATTCTGCATTATGAAAAGATGTATGACAGTACACAGGCTACACCGTAACTTAAACGCGGCAAACTTTAATGGACAGTATAACAAGGTGGAATACCGTAACTGCAGGTCGGCACAGTAACTTAATTCTGACGCATGGCTAAACAAAGGCAGAGTAACTGGTGTTACGGTGTTCTGCCTTGGTTTCTCCTGGGCTTTTGGAAGTTACTGTTAAGACAACCCATTATTTTCTCGAAAAAACTACGGAACTGACTAACAATATTTATACACATGATAAAGGAGGTCTTGAATGTCCCAAAAATATCAATAACTAATTTTCGACCAAAAACGAAGTTACAGCCTTTTGCCTTTGCACGGCAGTGTAGTTCTAGACTAAATATGAGGAGGCATTTACTCATCTCACTTGCACAAAAACAGATTCAGTATTCCTGAAAATTTATAAAAACTGAAATGAAAACTCAGAATATAACGCAAACCTGTAATTAAATGTTAAATTACACAAATATACTTTATGTATTTAATCTCAATTTATTAGCCACTGTCTTTGCTCCTGACTTTCGATTATCTAATTTAACCACATGAGAAAAAAATTATTTTAGATAAACATTGCATTTGTTTCAGTAAGAGTGTTGAACTTTTTTCTCCTGCTGAAGAATAGGAATGTTTCTGCAGTGCAGAATGGCAGCACAGCTGAAAGGATTGTTTGAGCTGCGCCCTCTACTGTGTATGTGCAAATTTGCACTTCACTTCTCTTTTGATGTGAAAGGGCCTTTACATTTGCCAAAAACAAAAACTTTTTTTGCTATTAAAAACAAACAAGCAAGCCCAGCACAGGTGAGAAAAAGTAACACAAAATTAAGGTAACATTATTTTCCACAAAAAGTAACTGATGCATTGAGTTACTTTTTTAAGGGAGTAACACAATATTGGAAGGCATTAAAACGAACTGAATGGCATTGACCATAATTGGTTTTCATGTCTCATCATTGACATTACATCTGGTACGACAATTCAAAGACTTGAAATATAGCCTGTGGAATATGTTTTTGGTGGTTTTCCATTGAATTACACTGTATGGAAAAGAGTGACATAAGAAGGACATCAGAAGACCACAGAAGAAAAAAAAAGTTGGAAATGACAAGATGAGTGAGAGTCCATACAGTTATTGTTTTAATGTGAATACATGTACTTGAATGTGAAATATTTAAGTGTAATGACAGAACTATTACTTAAACATATATAACAAACTATATACTACCAAAAAAGTTACAGTTGAGAGACAATTTTGACCCAGTTTTGAAAAGAAAATCAGTTTTGAATGCTTTAATGATTTTCTTTCTCTAGCAAAAAGCACTTCAAGCCCAGCACCTTCACAAACACATATGTATTGAATTTAGCACTCACATCCCCCCATCTCACATACAAGCAGTCAAACAGTCTCTCATCTGCCCGACTCTCCTTAGCAACAGAGCTTTCATCATGGCCTGAAGGAATCATGTGTATTTCTGTATGTGAGATGCTTAGCGTTTCACTGTATCTGGTCATGAGGTCTGCCTGCTTTGAATGCTTAAGCATGATCATCATGTTGATCCAGTTACCTGTAATGTGTGTGTGTAATCACACTTAAAATATGCAGACTAATGCATATAAACACAGCGACAGACACACACACATGGAATACTACTGCGATGAAGATGCCCATACTTTGAGCGGAGCTTATGTTACCCATATCAATATACACTGAGAAGAACAGAGAGGCCGATCCATCTGTTAGATGTCTCTCATACAATCGCTCTATCAGCATATAAGTAGAAGGAATGATGGCGTGTTCTCTGTACATTACTACCAGCTCTATTTCTTTTTACTGTTTCTAAAAATAACCGATAATAACTCGTTTGAGTATTACAAAAAAGTCTAAAGGACACCTACTTGTCACTCATCACTTTTAATTCACTGCTCTGCTTTCAAAACGCTGCAAATCCTAAACCGTAAAACTCCAGATTCCTTGTTTTCCAGGGCATGTGTTCATTCTGAACACCAAATGTTTTCTCAGGCACAGGGAATCTTGACAGAAGGAAATATGGGTAAGGAGGAATTGCTCTCAGGGCCAGATCAGAAAATGTTTCTTGCAAGCAGAAGCTTATCATTAAGGGCATTCTCACATCTATAGATTCCGAAACAGGGACTTCATTTGTTACAATGTTGTATTTTCTTCTTGGTTCGTTCGCTTTCACAAGACAACATTTCAAAGTGTACCAAAATGTGTTTATGCAAGTCACATGCGAGTACAACAGTCCTCTTATTGGTCAGAGTTTCCTCTGCGCTATCCATCAAGTTGATTGACAAGTTTGCTCCATGAGCTTATTGTGGCTTTATTTGTAACTGTCGAGACACACGCAAACACTATATGAATGTAGCTGTCATTCCTGCTGTTAAACTGTATACTACATTCATATTAATACTGAAGCAAATTCAAAACGCTCTCTCGGGATCTCCCAGCGCTATCTAGAGGTTAACTGTTTCAAGACACATGCAAACACTGTCAAGGCTTCATCGGGACAGCATTCTTGGAAAGAGACGCGCAATTACACAACATTTTAAGATGAAGGACTCTTTTGGTTTTCAACTGTGATAAACAATGTGCTCACTCACAGAATCAGACACTATTGCTATTATAGCAAATTTCTTGTTATGAATTATAATACCACTTGGTTTGTTGGGTCGGATTGCTTTCACACCACAAGCGAACCGCCCCAGAGTTCATTTGCAATCGGGCAGAGACCATCTCGTTCAGGCAGTCTCGGAACGATTGTTTTGGTGTGGATCCGAGCGCGATTGCAGTGTTCACATATGCCTAAACGAACAGGAGAAAACGCACCAGGTTCCAAAACAAATGCTCAGGTGCTCTTTTAATAAATACACTACCGTTCAGAAGTTTGGAGTTAATAGGAAGTCTAGGCCTTGTGTGATTGGATGGCTGGGTAAAAAGTAACAGTGACAGTTGAACATTTTTCAACTTTCAAAAAAACCCCCCAAAAAACAACAAAATAAAACGGCATGTGTTCAGTACATTACTATGCGTATATCAGAGGCCCCAGTCTCAGTCAAGAAACAGTCCAGGACACCCACATCAACACACACGTACAGATGAGAGAGATGGGAGGCCCTTCCTACCCAAGTGTTACAGATGACAGGTGTGCTGTAGACAGGTCTGCGCAAACCAAGGGAAGGAGGATCGTACATGCACACTGCTCCTGCCCAGGAAAATATAAGGCACCGCTGTCTCTCTCTTTCCCACATTCAATCTTCTCACAGTCTGAGAAGTGTGCACTACAGTTCAGACCCAGCTGAGTGTCTTTTGGCTGGTCTGTCGTTTGAATGCCTGTCCAGAGGTCAGAACAGGGTCATCTGAAGTGCTGTGACCTTAAAAGCCTCTTACACTCAAACATGTGGCAGAGAAGCACGGCTGTGTTATTCCCAGGGCCTCTCTCATGCTATCTCTCTCCCTTTTATCTACACTCCTGCCAGAAGAAGTGTTATTTAAAGCAGGAGACCCCAGGGACTTGTGAAATGTTTTCCCCTCATTAGTAAACTACAAAATAATGCAATGATTCATAGCTAATAATATGAGCTGTAAATAATGTCATTGCATCGTGAGAAGTATCATGTGGTGTGAGTGTCTGCTCCAAGAATGCAACAAACAAAAGAGAAAAATGACTTGATTAACTGATGGCAATATTTATTATTTCCATATGGGGTCATACATTGGAAACAAGGAGTTTTACTCACTTCAGAAGTACCAATGTACCACTATGCCATTGTTATTTTAGTATTCTTTATATACTATTAAATAATTTATTAATATTTCGAATGAGCTTTTCACATGGAAAGTGTAGATTTAAAAGCATGTCCATCTTCCGATTAAATTTTCTAATCCTTCATTGTAACTTTTATGTTAGCTATGGTTTTAACCCATGTTGCAAGATAATGTAGCCTATACTTTGTCAAAAATTTAGGATGTTTTCTGTGGATTTTCAAAATTATCTGAAGAGACTTGATCGCACACTCACCTAAAGGATTATTAGGAACACCATACTAATACTGTGTTTGACCCCCTTTCGCCTTCAGAATTGCCTTAATTCTACGTGTCATTGATTCAACAAGGTGCTGAAAGCATTCTTTAGAAAAGTTGTCCCATATTGATAGGATAGCATCTTGCAGTTGATGGAGATTTGTGGGATGCACATCCAGGGCACGAAGCTCCCGTTCACCACATCCCAAAGATGCTCTATTGGGTTGAGATCTGGTGTCTGTGTGGGCCATTTTAGTACAGTGAACTCATTGTCATGTTCAAGAAACCAATTTGAAATGATTCGAGCTTTGTGACATGGTGCATTATCCTGCTGGAAGTAGCCATCAGAGAATGGGTACATGGTGCTCATAAAGGGATGGACATGGTCAGAAACAATGCTCAGGTAGGCCGTGGCATTTAAACAATGCCCAATTGGCACTAAGGGGCCTAAAGTGTGCCAAGAAAACATCCCCCACACCATTACACCACCACCACCAGCCTGCACAGTGGTAACAAGGCATGATGGATCCATGTTCTCATTCTGTTTACGCCAAATTCTGACTCTACCATCTGAATGTCTCAACAGAAATCGAGAGATCGAGACTCATCAGACCAGGCAACATTTTTCCAGTCTTCAACTGTCCAATTTTCGTGAGCTTCTGCAAATTATAGCCTCTTTTTCCTATTTGTAGTGGAGATGAGTGGTACCCAGTGGGGTCTTCTGCTGTTGTAGCCCATCCGCCTCAAGGTTGTGCATGTTGTGGCTTCACAAATGCTTTGCTGCATACCTTGGTTATAACGAGTTCAGTCAAAGTTGCTCTTCTATCAGCTTGAATCAGTCGGCCCATTCTCCTCTGACCTCTAGCATCAACAAGGCATTTTTACCCACAGGACTGCCGCATACTGGATGTTTTTCCCTTTTCACACCATTGTGAAATACTCAGACCGGCCCGTCTGGCACCAACAACCATGCCACGCTCAAAATTGCTTAAATCACCTTTCTTTCCCATTCTGACATTCAGTTTGGAGTTCAGGAGATTGTCTTGACCAGGACCACACCCCTAAATGCATTGAAGCAACTGCCATGTGATTGGTTGATTAGATAATTGCATTAATGAGAAATTGAACAGGTGTTCCTAATAATCCTTTAGGTGAGTGTATGATGAACAGATTGAATTTAGGCTTCAATTCATATGGATTAGTTTTACAATGTCTTTATGAACTTTTTGAAGCATCAAAGAGATGTGTGGCCTGACAATGGAGGTACAGAAATCTCTCAGATAGAAATCCCTCAGAGTTCATTAAAAACGAAATGAAAGTCTTATGGGTTTGGACTGACATGAGGGTGAATAATTAATGACAGAATTTAGATTTTTGGGTGACCTAACCGTTTAATGGGGCTATCATGTTTTAAAGAAGCACGTATTAACAGAGAATAAGGGGGATGTTTAATAATAAATGTTGTCATAGAATTTTTTTTTTTTTTTAATATGCATTTGTTTTAAATAATACAATATTGTTAAGCACCTGAAACGAATAGTGGAAAGTTGGCATATTTTAAAAGAATTCGGGTCTTTTCTGATATTTCTACTAATATCAGACCCGACCCGTGCCTGAGGCACTCGTCAAAGTTCTAGACCCTAACCCGCTCGGGTCATGAAGACCGCTACACTATACTCCGCTGACTTTAAAGGGGTACTTCAGCACTGGGAAGATGAATGTGTATTTAAACTGGGTCATTTATGTAGAAGAAATGTGAAATTATTTTCGAATTTGGTGCCTTCTAGACTGAGAAAAGCCAGAAAATGTATTTTTGTCTCATGTGGATGAAAGACAACAACTCCCAGAATGCACTTGCTTCGCTGCCCTACGAGGCAACTCGCAAAGCCACTGCTACTGGATCACTGGATCACTTGCCCACCGCAGCACCGCCCCTACCGTTGTTTTCATTTTCATAATAATAAAATCATTTAGTTCAGTTAGAGAACAGACACTACAATTAAAAACTGACCGTGTCTGATCAATATAATGTGTGAGCCGAGCGAGTGTCACAGCACAAACGCAGCAGGAGTCAGATTACATTCATCATGAGAGCGAAGAGCTGAGGTAAGCACGGGCGCGGCATACATTCACGGCGCGTGTTCAGTCTGCCGCATTTTCAGATCATGCCTGTGGAAGCTCAACTTTCATAGGAATTCATTTGAAAAGTTGAAACACTCACTTTGCTCCGCACCGCTCTGCTCAGTTTACATGAATGCCCGCAGTGAGATCCCACCCCCCATGGGTGGGCTGAAAACATGCGGAACTAGCTCCTAACTAGCTCCTAAAGGCACTGCCTTTCATGTAATACTCGAAACAACATAATTTTCATTTTTGGATGAACTATCCCTTTAAAGGTACAGTAGCAAAAAGCCTGTTTAAGGGGGAAAAAGAAAAACTAAAGTATGATGTCTTGCTCAACATTATAAGTAAATTTTTTTAATACAGTCCCATTTAAATACTCTAAATCAAGTCATCAATATAAGCTCCTGTGTATCCCTCTAGTGCAAACAGCAAAAACAAAGTCATGTCATGGAAGAAATGCCATATGACCTGCTTGCTTTAACATCGAAATACTTTGTGCCATATCACATATACTTCCCCATATCATAAATTAGGAAAAAACAACAACTTCTGATATTGCATTCACAGAGAAGCTCCCATGATCTGATCTGCACTGATGGTGTGTGGTAAAAGGGTGGTAGAAATAAGGAAGGATGATTGGGTAGCAGAACAAAAAGGGGAAGATAACAAATAGATCTGGCCAAAAGAGAAAAGCAAAGAGAGAGAGAGGGAGAGATGGAAGAGTTTCAGGGCAGCAGAGACAGTCGTAGATGTTTAGAGCCTGGAGGTTAACCACAACATCCTCAGCGCAGTGAAGGGGACTTGTTCTCAGAAAACGAGGAAGGGGAAGCATCCAAAATAGAAGGAGGCTTTTTATGGTGCAAGAAACACCCATATTATATCATTTCATCCCTGTGTTGTTCATTTCCTCTGATGTGTGGAGTCTAAGGGGGACAGAGAGAAAACGAGGGGACGGGACTATAAAGAGACAGGAAAGATAGGGAGGAATTCCCCCATGTGCTCCTCGTCCTGTGGTCAAGTCCTAACAAGATGCACTGTAGTGTGGGTGAACGGTGCATATGTATATGTATATAGGGTAAACCTCAAGGTAAACCCTGCCCAGTATCCTCCCAAATATTGAATAATAAACAATGATTTAGTGTGAAAGGGTCAAATGCAATTATATGAAACACAACAGGTTGATGTCTCTGAACAGTCTAGATCATATTCAAAAGCGGCATATGTTTTTATCAGAGCCATGCAAATGGTCAAACACAGAAACAAGCTCTTTTGTTCTGGTGCAGAGAAGGGAATTCAAATCAGATTGTGTGTTCACATTTGTGTTTCATCAATAAGAATGAGACAAGATATATGATATATGTAAAATAAGGATTACTAAATCGCGCCACAATGTTTACTGTACATACTAAAACACGTACTACAAAAAAGTACTGCAAGCAACAAAGAACATCATAAAACACTATAGAAAAAACAAACAAACAGGAAAATATATAACATATTAATAGTATAGGAGCCCTGCTTTAATAGGATTATTTTTTTAAGTTACTTTTTAATTCATTTTCATAAATTTTCTGACAAAAAATGCTTGTTCAAAATATGATGCATTATAAGTGGTTTCCAGGGTGTTGCTATGTAGTTGTTAAGGTATTTTGAAAAAATCAACATGTGAACAATAATAATTTTGACAATCATTTACTAATGTGCGTTCAACAAAATTCTCTACATAGCCTAACAGCTGCATCTAAATGAGCACGTAAATATGTAATATTGTTTAGGCAACAGTCAAATGCTGGTGACTACCAACTGAATTGCCACTGGATGTGCAATATTCCATAGTAGAATGAAAAGACTCTCCAAGACACACACAGAAGACATTAGACCTCCATTTCTAGGAAGCCCACATGATATGATTTTAAAAAGTGAGCATTAAAAAAAACCCTATATTTTCCACAGTCTAGTTGAAGGACTTAATGTGGTGACGTAATACCAGAATGAGTGGCATCTCATCTGGCTCATGCACCCATCTGTCCTTCTGCCAGCTAATGACTCAAATACATATAAATACACATGCTAATTAAATATGATAGTTTAAAAGGGGGCAGGCGTACCCACTCTGCAGGGTTACACCCACAAACTACAACCTAGATATGCAGCAGAGAAGGTTGTGGTGACAAGCCATCATTTCAGTTGTTTTCTTTCTTTTGAAAGCTAGTGGTGTGTGCAAGCTCAACTCAATAAAAGACCTATTTTTTCTCTTTTCTTTTCTGTAATGGAGCATGCCATCAGCCGTCAACAACCAGCGCCACCTCCAGTACAGGATTTACCCCAGTGAACTTAATATAGACCTTGAGCAGCCTATAAAACCAATGCAGCTGTGATAGGACTGTATTCAGACAAAACAGTTAAACTTGATCTGCTACAGAAGCTGATATTATTATTATTAAGCATATTTGAAAAATCTTCTCTGATGATGTTTAATGGTGCCTGTCACTCACATGACATCACAGTAATAGCAAACCACAACCATCCAATCAATACCCCATAGACAAAATAAAGCCCCACCTTACAGTTTGCTTCAGCTCTGCGTGACTGTACGGATGAATATGGTTCTTTAACTCAATAACTAAAAAGAGAGAGAGATATTATTCTGCTGCCCATAAAACATTCACTACTAGACTTAAGAGATATGACCAGTTTAGATGGAAAGGATCTTAAGCTGACTAGCTGAAGACGTTACTGTAGCTTTACGCATTAATAAACACGTATTTCCTTGAAAATAAATTCCAGCACAGCGCTACAACAACTATAATGAAATGACCATTCACAATAGATAATATGGCTACATATATTTACCTGTTAAAATAAAAACGCCATATCTATTTGTCAAAAACATTTCAAATTCTCTGTAAAGGTCTCTGCATCTCTAAAAAAAACAAAGCCAATGTTGATTCTTGTTTTATTACGAGCTCTGTCGCATTCACTTTGTGCCAGCAGACTCTCCTCTATTCAGAATTTGTTTTAAAAAAACAGGTGATTCCCCAGTGGTTTAAAATGTTGTGTGCTCCATGTCAACCTTACTCACTCATTGTGACAACTAACCTATGCCTTTCACCCCAAAGTAGCTGGAGCAACGTTTCTGTATTTACAGATATGACGAGACACGCACAAGTGATGTACACGATTTCCAATGAAAACCATCCTGCTAGATCTAAAATATACTTGAAATATAGCACTTATAATAGGCTTATCATAGTGAATCAGTGTTACACAGAGTACCTTTACATAGTGTAAAGACAAGGACATTTAAATGTAGAAGTGAATCCACATGCTGTGAATGTAAAGAATACAAGAGAAAGAAGAATTACGTACCTGTCGGCATCTCCCTGGCCGGTGGAGGCATTACGCTGCAGACTTTCCCGTACCATTGCCATTCCATCCGGCAACCGGTTCAATCGCCGCGAATACAGACTCAATCCCCCATCTGTCATGTACCTGAGAAAACATGCAGAGAGAGATACTACATGACGTAATAAGAATTAAAAAAAAATAGGAAGTAAAGAACTTTCAAAAGCATTGAAACTGCTCACTGATGCATAATATAATATAATATATTGATAATGATGATCTAGATAATGCAGAGTTCCACTCTGACATTTTAATTGTTTTTTTAATTTGTTCCAGATGATAGAGTAGACGAGAAAAGTATAACATTTCCTGTAGACTGCAATGAAGTCAATTTGAAATATAAATGGTGACCACACAAAATCACTGCAGTATTTTGGGATACTAACTCTTTGCTACTAATGATGGTCATCAGACTATAAACAGATCAATACAGAGAATGATATTCTATACAATCAGTAAAACGCATTTTTTTTTTCATACTGTCTAGCTTTTTACGGCAAATAGGCAAAAAAATCAGCGGTAGAACTAGTAATGGACATCTCAATCAACTAAACTAAACAGTGTTTCAGCTAATACAACCCTCATGACATCCAACCCTCCGCTGGTTTAAATCAGGCAACAGGAAGTGTGTGTGTGTATGTGTGTGAGAGAGACATGAGGTTAGTAGGGTCAATGATTCACATTCACTCCAAAAAAAACAAAAAAAAGGGAAAAAGATCCATCACGTCTTCAGACAAGACTTCACATTAATCATGAATGATCACACAAACACACGTCATACTATTCTTGAACAGATAGTAAAAAATCCAACAATGTACATGTATAACTATCTACATCAAACTTTTACCCTCTAATGATACCAGACTCACAGTTCCACTGAAGCAACATCACTCATTTCTTTATCCATTCATTCACACGTCTATGAGGTTTAGTTGCGAGAAAGGACCACTTGGCGAAAAACAAACTCTCACATAACTAAAACAAAATCGGATACTCTTCCAAATATTTGCCCTGTCAATAGATTCCTCACTGCTCACCGCCACCCACTCTCCTATAGTTCCCACTGGACACTGGAATAAAACACCTTCTTCACGCTCAAGCAGACTCACTCAAGGTAAGACAGTTGTGGGTCTGTTAGTGTGTGGTTGTGTGTCGGTACAGTGGCTCTTTGTGTAAAATACTGTCACATCATATTGAGAATGTGTTGCTGAAATATCTGGAGCTGGTGGGTTTATAGGTTGCCAAAAACCTCCAGACGGTCAACAGTTCATCACCATCTCTAATCAAATCACCTCCTCATACCTCCAGTTCTCAATTTCTCTCTACATTTTGGAGTGTGTGGGTGAATTTCACAAACAATATAAAAAAATACACATAGGTTATATTACACCATACATTCTTTATTCTCATGAAAACAACGATTAACAGTTATATATATATATATATATATATATATATAATCCAATGTCAAGCATCAACAGAGAACAGCATCATACTTTTCTGTATTTATTTATACAAATACAATTTGATGCTACTAGTATAATCTAGATTACATTAAACAGAAAGAGGCTTAAAACAATCTCTAAATGTTAATAAAATCTCTTTCATTTTTACAATCTCTAGAAGCATTAACGGTCACATTATGAATACAGATTGACAACGATGACTGACATACCTTTCAGTCTTAAACATCCATCAGATGAGATGAGATCTCCTCTCAATACACGCTTTCTGGACTCTCTGATGTGTCTGTTTGCAATAGCGTGTGAGGTTATGAATATGTTTTGCATGTGTTTTCTCTAGTGCTGGAGTATATTCTATGTCTCTACTCTTCTGTGTGTGTGACTGGCTGAAATTTGTGCCGGTGTGCTGGACTGTTTGCTGAAGAGGGAGGAGGCTAAACCAACCACCCCCTTCCCCAAAACACACACACACGCCTTCACATAAACACAACCCCCACCCCATGAGCAGATCGGGCCAAGACAGCCTGGAGGGGTTTTGGGAGAGGGGCAACACATGAGGAGAAAGAGAGGGAACAGGAAAGAGAGGAAAAGTGAGACTAAATTGATGCCATAGATTAATGTTTGAGTCTGACATTTGAAAAGCAAAATTGATCTATCATGGAGGAATGGCTCTATAAGAAGCCATTTATTTATATATATAGATTTTTTATATTATACATTTATTTCTATTTCTATTTATGAGGAGATAAATGGCACATACACAAAACAATATATAAATATAAGTAAATTAATAAAAAATATTTTAATGACAATTAATCACACTTTTCAAATTCTCATTCTGATTACTGTCAGAATGCAATATGTCTGAATGATCTTAAATCAGGCTTCACTGCCTTTATGCTAAATATAAATAATCTTTTTTTTTTTTTCTTGTGAAATTTGGGTAATATACACTCACCTAAAGGATTATTAGGAACACCTGTTCAATTTCTCATTAATGCTAATCAACCAATCACATGGCAGTTGCTTCAATGCATTTAGGGGTGTGGTCCTGGTCAAGACAATCTCCTGAACTCCAAACTGAATGTCAGAATGGGAAAGAAAGGTGATTTAAGCAATTTTGAGCGTGGCATGGTTGTTGGTGCCAGACGGGCCGGTCTGAGTATTTCACAATCTGCTCAGTTACTGGGATTTTCACGCACAACCATTTCTAGGGTTTACAAAGAATGGTGTGAAAAGGGAAAAACATCCAGTTATGCGGCAGTCCTGTGGGCGAAAATGCCTTGTTGATGCTAGAGGTCAGAGGAGAATGGGCCGACTGATTCAAGCTGATAGAAGAGCAACTTTGACTGAAATAACCACTCGTTACAACCGAGGTATGCAGCAAAGCATTTGTGAAGCCACAACACGCACAACCTTGAGGCGGATGGGCTACAACAGCAGAAGACCCCACCGGGTACCACTCATCTCCACTACAAATAGGAAAAAGAGGCTACAATTTGCACAAGCTCACCAAAATTGGACAGTTGAAGACTGGAAAAATGTTACCTGGTCTGATGAGTCTCGATTTCTGTTGGTAGAGTCAGAATTTGGTGTAAACAGAATGAGAACATGGATCTATCATGCCTTGTTACCACTGTGCAGGCTGGTGGTGGTGGTGTAATGGTGTGGGGGATGTTTTCTTGGCACACTCTAGGCCTCTTAGTGCCAATTGGGCATCGTTTAAATGCCACGGCCTACCTGAGCATTGTTTCTGACCATGTCCATCCCTTTATGACCACCATGTACCCATTGATGGCTACTTCCAGCAGGATAATGCACCATGTCACAAAGATCGAATCATTTCAATTTGGTTTCTTGAACATGACAATGAGTTCACTGTACTAAAATGGCCCCCACAGTCACCAGATCTCAACCCAATAGAGCATCTTTGGGATGTGGTGGAACGGGAGCTTCGTGCCCTGGATGTGCATCCCACAAATCTCCATCAACTGCAAGATGCTATCCTATCAATATGGGCCAACATTTCTAAAGAATGCTTTCAGCACCTTGTTGAATCAATGCCACGTAGAATTAAGGCAGTTCTGAAGGCGAAAGGGGGTGAAACACAGTATTAGTATGGTGTTCCTAATAATCCTTTAGGTGAGTGTATTCATCATAGACATGTTTTTCAGAAGGTTTTGAATTAATAAAGAAATACTGAAAAATTAAATGTAATATGTTCAAAAATACAAATGCAAAAACACCAGCCTGTATAAAATATGTCCTACAGTATAACAATTTGAAATATGTTTTTTTATTTATTTTTTTATCCAAAAAGCCTGAACATGGACAATCAATCTTGAGACACTCTTCTAATTGTCTCAAAATTGTATATGCATAGATTTTCTCACACACACACACACGCACACGCACGTTTATTTTTGTGAATTGTGGGGACGTTCCATAGGGATGTTTTTATACCGTACAAACCGTATTTTCTATCCCCTACACTACCCCTAAACCGACCCATCACAGGAAACTGCACATTTTACTCCCCCAAAAAAAAAAATTCTGTATGATTTATAAGCCTTTTGAAAAATGCGGACATGGGTAATGTCCTCATAAGTTACTCTCTTCTTGTAATACCTGTCATACCCATGTCATTATACACATTTGTGTCCTATATGTCACAAAAACACGCGCTCACACACACACACACACACACAGACAAATTAATAGACAATATTTTTCACTTATGCATACTGCTCACATTTTCAAAAAGAGATATGTTCAAAAATATAATCAATCTTGAGACAATCTTCTAAATGATTTCCACGTAATTTAAGCTCATGAATTTACACTTTAAAAACCAATTTATATGTGAACAAAACCTAAACAAACGCACAGACTAAACAAACTAAAGCTCTAAATGCCGTGCAAGTCTATCCTATGGTCAAACTTTAACCAGTGTTCACCTCCACAGATGACACAATTCCCAGCATTTTCATCTAATTCCAGATGATTATTTGTTTTGTTTTAAATGTCAGGAGCTTCACAGAAGCTGTAATCACAATGTCAGTAATAAAAGCCTCTTTTAAGTAAAGAACATATTCATTTCAGCACGATACATATGATGTAATGTGACAAACCTGTCGCTCCACTATCAAAGTGCTGTTATGAATAGAGGAAGGAGATCATATTAGCTCAGCCGATATGTGTTCATATATAGAGCAGCCTGGGGTGAATTTCAACAGTAAAGCTTTTAACCCGTCAGTCCAGATTGGACTGTGAAAACAACCACTTTGAGACTTGGGAAATTGGATCCAATAGCAGTATTATGGGAGCCTCCTTTCTGTGAGGGATCTGGTTCAAACATGTTAGTGCACTTTAAGATCTATATAGCCTCCCAATACCAATCTCACTTCCATCAAAGCTCATGACATCATCTATTGTGCAGGGGATCCTCTAGTTTAAGAGACATTTATTAAAGCACATAGGAGATTCCTCTGGGTCTGTACTGGCCTTTCATTAAGTGACAGTGTTAAGGGCTTTACGTTCAAAATGTCAAAATTACAATAGCACACCTATGACTAAGGTTGGGTATCGTTTGAATTTCAGCGATTCTTATCACTTCTTACCGGAAAAATATCAAACAGATATCTTTCACATTTATGTCTTAATGCAAAACATTTAATTGTAGCTAAATACCACGAACAAGAATTCAACTGGCTAAAGAACACTTACACAAGGTACTTTTGCCTGTGGTTTAAAAATACCATAGCAAAAACAACTAGACTAACTAATATACATTTCAAACATTATTAAAGACAAGAAAACACTCAGTAATTAAAAAAGAACAATTGCACAAATAAATACCAGTGTTATAAGATTGTCAGGTATTCAGGTACAGACACTGTAATCAAATGTAAAATAACACTGCACTTTATAAATAAAATATACATTACAAAAGTTATAGTCAAGAACAGCGAGTGAATTTTCTGTCTTTTGTTGTTTGATTAAAGTTATTATAGAGATGGCAGCAGGAATATTAGGCTGCTGTTACTTTAAGAGCTGCATGGATCCAATATACTGTTACACATGCGTTTTCTTTGTCAACTGTTTATGTTCACTTAACACATAACTGACAATGTTTTCGAGGATATTTTGACATATTTTTGTGTGTATTATCTGTTCAAGTGCAAAAAGACATGGAAGCGAACAGGGCATGGGTCTTCTTGCGCTTGAATAATTGGTATTGAAATGTGCACGTCTTATCGAATCCCTGTTTTTTTTAATTTTGGAACCAGATGTAAAATCGAACCGGTACACAATACACAAACCTACCTATAACAAGCAAAAGAGTGAATGTGACAGAAGTTTGATGCCTGAATTTTGTCTGACATTTATATTAATGAACATCTTAGTGATATTTTGCATCCAGAAGTCAGGCTTACGGCCAGGTGTAATTGCAGCCTGTCACCTGGCCCGTTCTCTATAATCTGGTAATGTTAAAGGCACTAGAACGGTTTGTAGTGCTCAAACCATACAGGAAGACTGTGATTGTGAGGAAATAATAACACAAGAGGTTTAAATTGCACATTATCACAGTCAAGGTATGCAGAGAGCTTGTTTCAGCATGAAGGGGGCGTTAAATCCATGTTATATCAGTCTGAACACTTAGTACGAGGGGATGCAAATGCACCAAAGACGCTTTTATTCCTGCTCAAAGGTGAGTATTTATTGCATTTAATGTGCTCACCTGCGTCATTAGACGTCATAAGTGTATCTAACATAAAACTTCCCGTGAGAAGTGAATCAGCAAATCAGGGCAATACTGATTCACTAATGCCACACACACACACACCATTCACTAGTGTCTATCCTGAGCCCTGACGCAAAGACAGAAGAGAGGAAAAAATTCACCATTTCAGCTTTTAATAGTGTTCCAAAAAATGTCAACCACATCTACTATTATATAATTTAATATTTGCAAAAACACCAGTTTGTGGTCTGTAAGTTGTTTTTGTTTTTAAAGAAATTAGCCATTTTACTCAGGAAGGATGCATTAAATTGATCTAAAGTAAAGACATTTGTAATGTAACAATGTATCACTTTCCACAAAAACAACTGAAGTATAATTAATAATATAGCATTATAATTAAGAATAATTTAAGAATATAAGTTTTCAACATTGATCGTAATAAGAAATCAGCATATTAGAATGATTTCTGAAGGATCATGTGACACTGAAGCACTTAAGTAATGAATGATGCTGACAATTATAACATTTTAAAATGTATTAAAACCAATTAATACACAATTACCATCGCACACCTGTTGGTAATAGATAGGTGCGTGGGAAAGAGGATAAATTAATCCAAAAATCTTAAAAATAAAGGAAATCCTGCACACAATGCTTGCAAAAAATATATATTTAATAAAAAGTTGTTGATATTTTTTGCAAGCGTTGATAGTGTGTGGGATTTCCTTTTTTATATTTTTTTATATATATATTAAAACCAAAAACAGTTTTAAAAAAAGTAATAATATTTCAGAACACTGTACTGTATTTCTGATCGAATAAATGCAGCATGAGAGATTTTCAAAAACATTTAAAATCTTACTGACCCCAAACTTTTGAATGCTAAATATTTTACTGAGTTAGCACATTTACTAAAACAATGCCCAAATGTAAAATGTGGCTCTTAGTTAGCACTATCCATTAGATTTATTAAGGTAATCCTAAAACTTGCCCTTACAAAGGTTAAAAAAATGCCTTAATGGAACAGTTCATTTCTGACCTTGGTAGTCACACACTGACTTATGATCGCAATAAGAAAATTCATTAGCCCTGAGAAAAGAACATGTAAGTTCATATTTAGAGAACAATCTCACCCTCTAGTGGCTACACTGCAATAAAACAACACTAAAAATGTCCATATGGTTAAGTTCATGGGTCTTCACAGAAAGCATGATTAATTTGATTGACTTTATGCCACATGGTAATGTTTACTGTAATGAAAATTATCAAGTTCATAAATTTGCACAGAAGAAATATATTTACACCAATATATCACTCCCTTAAGTCACTTAACACAATCATTTCTCAGCAAGAGTTAGGAATATGATTGGTTCAATATCTTTTAGGACCAACAAAGAATTACCTCCTGTGTAAATGTTGTTGTGCACTCTTTAAACTGCCTTTTAATTTTCCTTTTATCGCTTCTAAACTACATTAAGACAACACCTTTACTTATCAGCCATTGAAAAAACACACTAGTAAACTGTCTTAACCAATGACAACCATCTTTCACACTTACCCGCTGGTCAGCTCATCAGTGCGGGCATTCTTAGCCAGCACGTCTCCATCACTCATATAGCCGCTCATTTCCAGACCCACTCCTGCCAGCTCCAGATCCTCCACCCTGTCTCCAAGCTCCAGGCCACAGAGTGCGCTGCCACGCGCTGCCAGCTGCTTCCGTAGAGGAGCCTGGTACAGATACCGCCCCTGGCCGGATGCCACCCCTCCACTCCGGGACTGATACCCATTACCAACCGAGGGAGCATCTCCTGCTTGCAGACGGGGACTGGACTGGCCCATGCGACTGGCCCAAGACAGTGGTGTAGATCGCGAGGCCATGCTGAGGATGCTGCGACCACTCATTTCAGTGGTCACGGCACCATCAAAAGTGGTCTCCAGTGTACTGAGAGAGAGAAAAATATTTAAAACTCACTTTCAGTCAATATGAAATCAAAATTAACTTGATTCTTGTTTTAACAACTTCCCTTTTCCTTTGACTTCTCTGCGTCCTCATGGTAAAACTTTAGTTTAGAGTCAAATTCCCACTACTAACTAGTTGCTTATTAGCATGCTTATTACTAGGATATTTGCTGCTTATTAGTACTTATAACGTACTTATAAAGCATATTCTGCATCCGTTAATCCTACCCAATACCTAAACTTAACTACCTTGCTAATTATTAATAAGCAATAATTAAAAGTTTATTGAGGCAAAAGTCATAGTTAATAGTTAGTTAATAGTGAGAATTGGTGTACTGGATAAGTGTGTGTATTTATATATATATATATATATATACCAATCAGGCATAACATTATGACCATTGTGAAGTGAATAACACTGATTATCTCTTCATCACGGCAACTGTTAGTGGGTGGGATATATTAGGCAGCAAGTAAACTTTTTGTCCTCAAAGTTGATGCGTTAGGAAAATGGGCAAGCGCAAGGATTTGAGCGAGTTTGACAAGGGCCAAATTGTGATGGCTAGACGACTGGGGTCAGAGCATCTCCAAAACTGCAGCTGTTGTGGGGTGTTCCCGGTTTGCAGTGGTCAGTATCTATCAAAAGTGGTCTGAGGAAGAAACAGTGGTGAACCGGCGACAGTGTCATGGGTGGCCATGGCTCATTGATGCGCGTGGGGAGCGAAGGCTGGCCTGTGTGGTCCGATCAAACAGCTACTGTAGCTCAAATTGCAAAAAAGTTCATGCTGGTTTCAGAATACACAGTGCCTCGCAGTTTGTTGCGTATGGGGCTTCATAGCCGCAGACCAGTCAGGGTGCCCATGTATATATATACTCACACACATATCATATTGACACATAAATGGAAACACATGGTTCATATGAACTTCTAAAACAAAAATGTCCCATGGTATCTAGAGTTTCTGCAAAAATATCATGGTTATTGTTAATTAATTTATTTTTATTTTTATATATTAGCAGATTATACCAAGTTTTAACAAAAGCTATAGGCTGTTGTAGTATAGTTTAGTCCCCGAAACTACAGTTACTATGGTATTTTTCACCAAACAGCATTCAATTACAACATTTACTTTTTAATATGAGAAAAGAATTTATACATAGTACTGAGCAATTGTAACAAATATTCTGACACCTCAAGAAACTGCCTCGCTGCTCTCATTTTGCCCAAAAATGGACTTTTAAGCAGTTCACAATTACTGCATGACGCCATCACAGCAATGCAGTCTGGGTCAATTAGATGAATAATCAAAAAGAGGAACAAAGAAGGTTTAAGAATAGACCGAAATGGAAAGAAGAACACCAAGGAGCCAGTGGACACCCTCTATTAATTTAGAAAAAAAGAGTCACTTATAGTAAAAAGAGTCTCAAAAGAGAAAATAGTGCAAGAAAAAAGTGTCCTTTTATGGCAGCCTGTGTTTTTGCCAGTTTGTTTGGGATGGGGGACAGAAGAATTATGTGCTTTCTCCTCACAGTTGAAGCTGGCTTAATGGTTCACCAAACAACAGTCTTCTCCATCTTAGCCACTGGATGTGGTTCTTGAGATGGCTATATGGTTCTTTGGAGATTAAAATGATTCTTGTTGTTTGATTGCAGGTTCTTCAGATAAAAATGATTCTGGGTTCTTTAAAACACCAGATGCATTCTCTGTGAAATCAGGCTGGGATAAGTAAGAAATACTGAAGATGCATCTACCTGTGTGTGATTTGCGTCCCCCGCAAACTTGACATGGTCTCTTCTAAATTTTGTCGCAGGTCAGCAATGTTTTTGACAGTCCTCAGGCGTCTGGACTCTGGATCTTCACCTGAAAATTGGACATTAATTTTCACATTTTGTATAATATATCAGTATTCAAATACTACTGTTTAAAATTTTGGGGGTACTTTTATTCTGCAAGGACGCATTAAATTGAATATAAATTACAGTAAAGACATAAAATACAGAATGTTTATTATTATTATTGAAATGATACATAGATTGTTATTATTACCAAAAGAAAAAGGCCCTAGACAATCAGATCAATAATTTACACCTCAACTGATATAAACTGAACAAGTTACCTGACAGGTCCTCAGTTGAAGACTGGTTGATCTTACTGAAGCTACTGGAGTCTCTACTGAGGCATCCAGAGCTTAGGTTTGAACCAATGTTTCCATCTGCCTCATTCTGTGACCTAAAAACACAGGGGTTAAAACTAAAAAAGTTATCATTCATGTAGATAAGCATGCACACATTTTCTGTGACATCGTTGTCAGCAGAAGTCATGGTCTGACTAAAGGAATCCTTTATGGAAAACAAACAGGGAAAAGAGTGTTTCGGAGGAAATACCAGTCAAACGCATCCCAGCTGAGCCTGACGGGGAGTCATACACATGTGAACATGCATGCACACTTACTAGAGCCATTCACAATGATTTTTTTTTTCTTCAGTCTCATAAATTACATGTCATGTAAATGGCCCCTTAGTTCAATTAAAGGGGTCATGAACTGAGAAATCAACTTTTTATTCAGCCTTTGATATATAAAAGTTAATTGTGATATAAGAATATCCTGTAAGTCTCGGGGCTGAAAACTTCCTTGTTAATCAAAGAAAAGCTTTTATTGACACCAGGCCCAACAAACGCTTGAACTCAGAATGTGTCAGGCTGTGACGTCTGAGTGTGGTGAAACCATCACTGCCTGTTTAGCCCAGCCCACCAATTTGCACATGTAACATAGGCCTAGTGTTAAACCAGATCGAGTTACCAAGCAATAAACATGCCGTTGAGGATTACAAAATATTGTGCAGTGCCTGGGCTCGACAGTAATGCAACATGTAAGTAAGTATGTTAATTCTTTCTTTGATCGCTTTTTTATAGAATTTAACCACTGTTAAATAACAGATTATTTTCATCCTACTAAGAGAAACAACGTTGATGTTTAGTCACTGGTCTGACTTACTGACACACAGACAAAGAACATCTGACTGTACACGAATCATCACATTTCAGATCAGGCATTAGAATTAACATACTTACTTGCATGTTGCATTACTGTCGAGCCCAGGCACCTCAACGGCATGTTTATTGCTTTGTAGCTGGATGGTTTAACACTAGGTCTATGTTATATGCTCAAATTGGTGGGCGGGGCTAAACAGGCAGTGATGAAGTAGGTGTTGATATTGAGGTGGTGCTTGCCTCCCTTGAATGTCACAGATCCCCACTTTGAAAAACCTGTTGTTTGCTGGGCCTGGTGTCTAAAAAAGCTTTTCTTTGACTAATAAGGAAGTTTTCAGCTCTGAAACATAGGATATTCTCATATTACCCTGACCTTTTATATATCAAAAGCTCAAGGGAAAGTTGATTTCTCAATTCATCACCCCTTTAAGACCTGTTTTCAGCTGAAAATCCCAATAATAGTCTCACCTGTACATGAAGGGTGCTACGGTGGCTGTGTTGGGGTGGTTGTACTGCTGCTGGGGTTGAGGCAGCTGCACACTGACTGTGTTGCTGGCCGTGGATTGTGTTCCGTTGGCCACCAAGGCACCACTGTGCGTTTGGTGTCCTTTGCCCTCAGTGGAAGCCAGGCTGGAAGAGGATGAGGAATGCCGACTGTCCCTATGAAGCCCCAGACCCCCTCCCAGACGCATACTGCGTGGCCTCTCATTATCTTTACCACCGAGAGGGAGCCCTGCGCTTTTTACCGCTCCATTTCCCGCGCTTTTACTTCCTGGTTTTGGAATTCCACTCTGTGCAGGGGCAGAGCTATCTTTCTTGGTAACGCCCACTTTGCCGCCTTTGGGTATAAAGCTGGCGATCTTGGAGGTTTTCTTGAGCTCTGCCTCAGAGGGAGCAACTCCGCTTGAGGGAACAACTTCCTCCTTAACTTCTTCTTTGGGCTCTACCTTTTCTGAGGCAGGGACACGTTTGGACCCCTCCTTCCCGTTTTTGTCCTTAGCTTTTTCCTTCTCTTTCTCTACAGCTTTATTGGAGGATTTTTTTGCCGTGAGCGCCCGGCTAAAGGTCCGCTGCGCAATGCCCTTCAGTGCAATCTTTGGGCTGCTGGTTATCATGTTAACAGAACTTGATCCGTTCGTGGGTCTGACATTACCATCCATCTCCTCAAAGGGTTCTGTATTGGAACCAGCCTCGACTCTTTCCAAAACCAAACCGGCATCTTTTCCTCCCGTAGGCGTAACAGCACCCTCTGTTTGCACGGATGACTTGGAGCCTCCTTTGCTATTGAAAAGTTTGAGTTTCTCCAGCATGGACTTCTGAGGCACAGCTTTCGGTGGCGGATCTGCAGGCACAGGCTGCTTGGCTTGGAGATCTGGCTTGATGGAGAGCACTGTGGAGGTAGCGGTGGAGGTAGCAGTGTGCTTGGTGCTCTGAGATTTGCTTCTCCAAGGTTTGCTACTCGAGTTGGGCTGGGGGATGGCTGATGACGAAGATGAAGATGCCACAGTGCTGGTGCTAACAGAGGTGCAGGCGGACACCAGGGATGACAGAGCCTGCTCAGTCACGCCTTGTGAGGCGATACTCTCTGATGATTCTGGAGAAGAAACAACATGAGAGGTGACGGTGAAACACACAAAAACAGTAAATAATGGACACTGGACTGCATATGTTGGAGAAGCAAAATACAGCAAAATACAGATGAAATCAGGTTTTTAAAAACCCAATTCAAAAACACATGGTATGCATACCACATTTGGACGACATCCCAAATCACATTAAAAACAGATTAAGAATCCATTTAAAATCAGAACTGTGTTTCAGTTTGAACGGTTCAGTGTTATTTCAGTATTATTTATTTACAACTCTACCATTTATTAATATTTGAATTAACTTTTATTTTTATATTTTCAGTTTTCATTTTAATTTTAGTTTAAATTTAAGTAATTTTGTTATGTGCTTCTGTCATTTTTAGCTTTTGTTTTAATATTTTTATTTAGCTTTAATTTATTTTATTTCAGTTTTAGTAATCTTAATACTTCTTTAGTTAAAAGTTTTTCAATTTTAAGTATCTCATCTAATATTAAAATTTCTTTCAATGACCAAAAATGACTTTTAATAGTTATTATACTTAACAATAACAACACTAGAAGGGTCAGATTAGATTTCACGTCTTTTTCTCTATCTGGGAACAGCAAAAATCATGAAATCCGATGGATACAAAACCTGATCCATACCTCAACAATATACGTTTGGAAATCCAATTAAAATCTCACGAGTTATCAAAGGACACATAACGACATATAATGTATGAGAAAGTCTCTTGGAACTGCACTGATGCTTACATCATTACTACAGAAACAACAATAAGATAAGATACAACAATAACAGTGATATTAAAGATCAGATATGAAAATCAAATTGGACGTTTGTCCAATGCGGTGTTGTGGAAGAAGAACCTATAAGGGAAATAAAGCGATAATTAAAGCAGATTAAATCAAATGTTAAGAAAAAGCTTTAAAGTTTAACCAGAGATGAGTATTGAAACTGCTCTCCCTGGCCATAAAAGGCTAGTTACTCTTGAGCTAATGTTATTCTAATAGTGAGCCGCAGACAGCCAAGTGAGATCCATTCTAAACTGTTTACACTAAGACTTTAATGCCCATTCAAACGCTAGAGGCCAAATTTAGCTATTGTGCTCTGTGCACATGCACGATCAAAACTTCCTTTAAATAACTGACATAAAACTGTTTGCAAAATATAACATTTAAAACAAAATCAGCAAGTTATCTGTCTCTCATTCACCTGAGAAGTCCATTTGTTAAAGTGAGCTGGTTTCACAGTCAGTCCAGCCTGTAGCGTCTCAGTAGTCGAGTTCACTCGCAGGAGTTACACTGCAAATAAAATGCTAACTGCAAACACCCCGTTGTCCCTCTCTCTCCAGCCCCCTTCCTCTGAGCCTCTAGATCACGCTGAACACACTCGCTCTGTCAGTCGGCTGGTGGTCAAGCCCCCAACCCCCCCCCCCCCACCCCACCCCAAAAAAAAAAAAAAAAAAACTTTAAATGAAACTCTAATATTAGCTACAAATGTTGGGCAAGCACTTAAGTTAAGATTGACTGCACTGCTTAAAAAAAACTAATTATTAAGCTCAAATGCTTCCTTATTTTTAAGGTTCAGCATTTGTTTTTGTATATTTTATTCAGTGATCTGACATGGGCAAATCTCCCATCTCATTCAGTTTAGCATTTAATGAGCGGCAAAGAAACAAAGCGGCAATTAGGAAGTGATTAAGGTCCAATTAGCCATGCAAGCCAGAGAGAAGTGGGTCAGACCACTAATGACTTCCAATAGGTAGAGAGAGTAAAGAGAGGGGCAGAGAGGGGGATAGGTCGAGAGAGAGAAAAATGACCTGGCTTAGTTTAAAGTTATTAAAGAAGGAGTCCAGAGAGATTAAAGTTAGGAGAGAGGGGAAAAAAAAGATGTAAAAGTTGAGCAGTTATTACCCCAAAACTAATAACGCAACAATGAACTGCACACCAAAAAGGCAGAAATAATCTTGCCGTCACCTCCATATCATCAGGAATCACTAGAGCAACTTTGTGCCCTGAAGGTTTGTGGCCCCCCTCAGTTCCTCTTAAAGACCATATTTAAGTGATTATTTCTCCACGGCAGAATAACAGCTATCATTAGCATCAGATGACCAGCCCACGAGGACTGACCAGCTCTCTCAGAAATAAAGGTACAAAAGCTGTCAGGTACTAATATGTACCCTTTAGGTACTAATGTTTCTTTAGGGTACCCTTTAGAGGGGAAAACAGTATACTTTTCTGAAAGGGTACTGCCTTTGTAACTTGTAGTTTTCAGAAAATGCTGTTTATGCATGGTTAGTAGAAGAAAAAAAAAGGTTAGTTCAAGTTCACAGAGGTGGGTAGTAACGAATTACATTTACGTCATTACATTTACTTGAGTAAATTTTTTGGGTAGCTTGTACTTTTAGAGTATATTTAAAGATGGGTACTTTTACTCAAGTACATTTCTTGTGGAAAAAAACTGTAACATGCAACTGCGATGCATGCTGTGAACTGACATCTCAGCATACAAGAAAAACATGTAGCAGGAAGTGTCACAATGATGCCTATATTTGAACACTATTAATGGTAATTTGGTAACTATGGGCACTTTTCCCTTATTGTAATACTATTTCACACACTGTCCGAGTGTTTTCCTCATATGCGCTCTTGTGCAACCAATGACAAATCGTTTGAATCCTCCAAACAACACACGTCCACGAACAAATGTTCACATCTGCACATTTACATATCCTTTTTTTTCACAAAACGAAACAAATTGAATAGCCTAATGTGACGTCTTGCATTTATACACAAATCCAGACAGACACCTAAAGTGTAGAAAATATTATATTATATTATATATATACAAATAAAAACGGGATTGTATTTTATTCCTACCTAAAGAATGCATATACTTATAAAAAATATAAGAACAAAGTCTGTTTTAAAAAGAGCTCTGGTTAGCCCAGCACACCATTAATTTACACTGTTTAACCACTAATCACACACACACACACACACACACACACACACACACACACACACACACACACACACACACACACACACACACACACACACACACACACACACAGAGAGAGGTGTGTGAAAGCTCTCCAAGTAGTCTGAAATTCAAAGTTTTTGTTTCTTATCAATCAGATCGAAAGTAACTAGTAACTAACTACTTGAGTAGTTTTTTCATTGAATACTTTCTTACTCTTACTCAAGTAACTATTACGATTGTTACTTTTACTTGAGTAAATATTTCCATAAGTACTTGTACTTTTACTTGAGTACAGATTTTGGCTACTCTACCGACCTCTGGCCATAAAACCCATACTGAGGGCCCTATTTTAACGATCTAAGCGTATGGTTGCGAAAAAAGGTCTGCACGCCCAACGCATGGTCTAAAAGGGTTGTCCCTAGTCTCTTAATGTGTCATGGGTGTGTTTTGGGCGTAACGTACAATTAGCCAGAGTCTCATCTCCTATTCCCTTTAAAAATCAGTTGTGGACCCGCCTATAGGCGCATATTACTAACGCGTCCTTTAAATAACACAAAAAATACTGCGCTATTGACTTTAGACCAGGTTTCAGTGTGTCAAAGGCACAGTTGTTTTCAGCTGCCTTAAAATAGCAATGTGTCAACAATGCGCCTGAACACACCTCGTTTTCAGACCAGCATGCCCATGGGCGCACAAATGGGCGCAAATGCATTTGCTATTTAAAAAACGTGGCTCTGGACATGAAAATGATAACTGCATTGGGTTGAAACTAGCAAGAAACACCTGCGTCACGCCTGGCACCGCATTGACCCGGGTGTATGATAGGGCCCTGAATATTTGTTCACAAGACTTTTGATAACTGGATCTTGTAGCCTAGTTTTTTTGCTTCAAAACGATGTGAAAGTAACCCTGCTCACTCATTATTGGTCATATTTTGATGATTTAAGCATAATGTACACGTTAACTCAACTGCCATAACCCAATTAAGCCAATATTATACATGAATAAAGCAATTGCTGTAAATAAAGGCTCAACCAGAATATGGACCTTAATTGGAAAAGTACTTTTACACTGGATAATAAACAAAAAATATCCTGCTTTAAAAATAAAGTAAATTCAAAGTGCATAAAATTACAACTGTACAAATGCAACTGTTATAAATGTACTGCAGTTTGTGTGGCAACATTGAATTTACTTAATTATTTCAAACTCTGAAAACACATAAAATGCTAAATTGCTTTCTTGCCTGCTTCAACATTTTTAAACTGTATTTCCTATATGTATTATCCTATATGTTTCAGTAGTGTCTCACACACAGAAGAGCTTGAGCTCCTTTGCTCTGTAATTCACATTCTCGCAAACTGCAATATGGGTGGCTGACACAATTTACTAACTTTCACTGTCACAAGACCAAAACATTTGAACTCTTCAACTCCACACAAGCCAGATATTACAGTCAGGAGATTCACCAAAACGCAAAAGCCCTTGTAAACATGGGCAAAGAATACATTGAGCAAACTGTCAAAGTCTGCCATTAGTAGAATCTGCTTTGAAAAATACCTAGGGATTTCAATACCTAGCACACAAACACAGAGAAGAAAAACAGGATAGTGCGTGCCTAAAATATGACACTGTGGAAACCATCTCTGTCTCTCTTTCACCGTCGCCACATTCTCATGCTCAAAACACACTAATTGGAGCTCAATTAATGCAGAAACGCTCCATTCACTCTGCTTTCAAAGCCAGTGTCTCTCTCTCACACTCACACACACACACACACACACACACACACACACACACACACACACACACACACACACGCAACATCTTTCAAACATCTCAGCTAGGGCCTGTGTGACTAGCTTCGCTCAAGGTCATTATAAGCAGTTATTTCCAGCACTGACTGCTACATTAACTGCTGCAAACACAGCACAGCTCCGTCAGTGAGCACAGAAATGTGGTTGGCATATTTTAACACAGTGACCGCTTAAAGTCAACATGAACTCTAAATTGACCCAGGTTTATCTTATTGTGCATAAATCATCAGTGCACGTTATTTGAGAAAATGTATATAAAAGTTTACTTTATAAAGTTTCTTGTTGACTTTACAAGGCCACGTGGGCTACTGGATAATGTTAACCAAAGTGCAAAATGTTCATTTAGATACTGTTTTACTAACAGACAGCAGACAAACGGCTATCCACATGTCACTCAAAGTGGCCACGTCCTTAATTATGCAGAACTTTAAGGCTTTATATCATTTACCCCCCCACCCAAAAAAATTAGATATGTAGGCCAAAACCAGGCTGTAAACATGTTTTTTTTTCTTTTGTAAAGTTGGGCATTTTAACATGGAGCTCAATGCGATTCTGCTCCCTTCTGGATCCTGTCCCTAGAGGCCAGTCGATGAATTGCAGTTTAAGTCACTTCCGTATTGGCTTCAAGAAACTGAGGGAGGTTGCCGCTTGATCATTACTCTAGTCTTCAGTGTCACATGATCCTTTAGAAATCATTCTAATATGCTGATTTTATGCTCAAGAAACATTTATTATTATTATCAATGTTGATAATACAAATTTTTTTTTTTTTGTGGAAACCATTTTTTTTCTCAGGATTCTTTGATGAATAAAAAGTATAAAAAACTAAAATTAAAGCTGCAGTCCGTAAGCCCCTTCTTTACGTGGGTTGTGCATCAGCACGGCTCCTCAGCGCGGATGAATCTAATGTTTTGAGGAGTTTGTGTGGCTGTCAGTCACTGCACCGGTGTGGATACTGTACTTCAGAATCACAGATTCTACGTCTTGGAAGTATGACCAAAATAAGAATTTCCCCCTCAAAATGTCATCTGAACAAGTAACACGTCTGCCACTTTTGTTCTGACCAACTGAGAAAAAAAACATTGCGCTGGTAAATCGCGCTACCAACGGTGATTAAATCTAACGAACTGTGCAAATTATTATTATTATTGTTATACTTTGTTCTCAAATTGTTAATGTTAACAACATCAGCACTGCGTGACTACGTGTATTTAGTGTGTATTAGCATTTGACTACGGGTGAATCTCCAGTTATCAATGATGATTGTCGTTTGGACCTTTCTGGATTACAATCCGCCATCAAAATTAAGTTTAATTAATCCAGCTGCTGTGAGAAAAGGTTATAAATGATGCGCCACCCGCAGCATCCTCACATGCGATACTACTACTAGCCGGACTCCTTCTTTATGTATAGAGACGTGAATGACACAAAGATGAACGGCGACATGCTCGAATTTCCCATGGAAATCCACCAGTACCACTCAAATTAAACCACATTATTACAAGCTTACCGTTGTGAATCGGGCTAAGGTAAGGAGATCGTTTTGAACACTGGATGGTTATGTACTTACTCAAAAATTGATTTTGTATTATTTTTAACCCAAACGTTTTTTTGTAACATTGTAATAGACTTTACTGTCACTTTTGATTAATTTAATGCATTCTTGCTGAATAAAAAAAGAAGATTTAAAACTTTTTTTTGCTGGCCCCAAACTTTTGAACTCCATGTACACAACACAGTAACTATAAATTAACTCCATAACTTTAAACACCCTATTAATCTTTAAAATAGAAATAACATAAGATATTTGATTTTTGGAGAAAGAAACAAACCATAAACATACCTTATACAAATAAAAAATTTTGCCCTACATAGCTAAAACATGAGGCTATAGCTAGTCACCATTTTTTTAATAAATAAAATACAGAAAATTGACTCGTTTTGTCTAGGCATGATCAAATCACAGATAAAATAAACTGGAAGGACCCTGTAGAGGTAAATGTGTTCAAAACTGCATATATAGAGAAACCAGACGGCCTTTTTAATGAAACATGTCCCTGCTATTATCTGCTATGATGTAATGTTTCGGTTCAGAAGTCACTGTGAAGTTGTGTTTACCTTTGGCCTGAGCTGCTGCAGGTTTGGCTTTGTCGCTGAACACCTGACTGCGGCGATTCCCTGCTGAACTGATGGACCCTCGAGGAGAACTCTCACTGCCCGCAGTGGACACCCTCGAGGTGGGGCCAGGTAATCTGTGACGGCAAGACAACCAGAATATTCACAACAAGATATTTACAATTTTATCAAGAAAATGTTAATGCTTCAGTGCAGAACTCATTGTCACGATGCTCAGGTGTTGTTGGTGCTTGCCAGGAGATTGCTAAGGGGTTGCTAATGTGTTAAGAGTCATTTTCTAGAGTATTTTTGTAGAGTGGTTGCTTAATGCCTAAAGAGTTTATTTATTTATTTTTAGAAACAGTCTTATTCAATTCATTCCCAGTTAATGAGCTAAGCCCAATGCCTTAATAGTGAATCCCTCCAGCATAAACGCTTGGTTAGCTTACAATTTTTATCAACAATTTATTTCCCCAAAATGATGCATAGTATATATATATATATATATATATATATATACACACTCACCTAAAGTATTATTAGGAACACCATACTAATACTGTGTTTGACCCCCTTTCACCTTCAGAACTGCCTTAATTCTACGTGGCATTGATTCAACAAGGTGCTGAAAGCATTCTTTAGAAATGTTGGCCCATATTGATATTGCACATCCAGGGCACGAAGCTCCCTGTAATATTATATATATATATATATATATTACAGGGATCTAAACAAATCCTAAACTACATATTCAAAAAAAAGATATGCCATATTTGTCATACTGACATAAAAGAAACATAGCAGTAAATACCCACCTCTATGATGGAGATTTGTGATTATAATGTGGCATTTTTCCATCAGTCCTAGCATTAAAGATGATTGACAGGCAAATAGATTAATCTTACCTAACAATCAAGTCTAGGTAAATGTCATGCCAATGTCATGTAAAATACAGGAACATCTGTTGTGACCTATGCTAATCACATTGCTGTCCATTATGTGGCCATGACATTTTCTCATAAGTATGTAAAATAGCAATGCTGTAGGGCGATTATCCTCTCTATTGATTTTCCTGCTCACCTAAAATACACCTCACATCTGTGGAAGGCTTAACTGCAATTACAACTATCCACCATTAGATGACAACATTGTGTCATATGTTGCCAAAAACTGAATAGTGGTAAAAAAATTAAATGACAAAAAAAAAAAGCCTGGGCCAGTATTCAAACTGAGGATTTTAAATTAGATGATTGAGTGTATTTTTCAAATGCATTACACATGCGAGTAAAATGCATTTACATCACTTTGTGACTGAGCGCATGAACACATTCATTCAAACCAAAATAACAACCTCAACCTTTCTGTCACACACCACACACCACTATTAATAATTAATCTCATACTCAAGCAGGGCATCATACTGAGAGGTTATTTTAAAGTTATCACGGCTCACTGAGCAGACATTTCCACAGGGACATGTTTTTGGGTAACATCACTTGACAGACCACAAATTCTGTCTGGACAAATTTATTCAAGGAAAACTTCACCAGAATTGGTCATTATTTACTTCTTTCTTTTTAAATTTTAAATAAAACTAGTTTTATTAATCCATTTAATAGATGTCTCTATCTAAGATATATTGGCAATACTTTCTCTCTTCTCTCTCTCTCTCTCTCTCTCTCTCTCTCTCTCTCTATATATATATATATATGTGTGTGTGTGTGTGTGTGTGTGTGTGTGTGTGTGTGTGTGTGTGTGTGTGTGTGTGTGTGCAGCCTGCCATTGTCTAATTTGACCCGCCAGTTTCATAATGAACGAAAATATTTTACAACATCTAATAATAAAATAAAATGTCTGTAACATTGTCTTGTGCCATTGCTTTGCCAAAGTATCTGTGAAACGAACTAAAATCGACTTTGTGCCCTCATGAAACTGAGGTTTAATCAAATAATTGTATAGTCTGTTTCCGCTGTGTGTTTCAAAGCGAAACGCACACTTTGCTCACAGGATATGTGTTTTCCGCCTCTCAGGCGGGCTCAGTTCACACAGAATGAATCAAGTGAACTCCATCTCTGTATGTGCAGTGAGTTTTACATGCATTTGGGAATGTAGAGGGGACCAGTTATGCATTATTTTTACATTAGCATAATTTCCAGCATTTTTGTTGGAAGATTAAAGCATTCACTAGATTTGTAACAAGACGCATTTGTAAATCTGTTTTCACAGAAATGGTTGTTTTCCATTAAAAAAAGCTCAATTGCAGTTTCCATCAAAATAAAAGCTCAGGGGTTTATCTTTTGCAAGTGAAGAAATTAGGACAAAGTGTTTCCCTATTGTACCATAAAGTAAAATAATTTACTTAAGAAATTATCCTTTTCATTTATTTTATAGTGCATTTGTTTTACTATATATGGCTATTATAGGAATAATAATATAAATGTATTATTATGATTATTATGATTATTATTATTATATTTTAAATGAATTGTTTGGCTTCCTAAAACACCAGTGTGAATGTAGACTGAGACACTATATTACAACTAAACTACTAAAAGTTAATCTTAAACTACTTTAACTTAAAATGTAAATGTACAAGTCAATGCACAGACTTTTTCTTTGTTCAAGTTGCACACTGAACATGGATTGGAGCTATTCATTTTGGCATGCCCTCAAACCCCCCCAAAGGAGTTGTCTCACAAAATCATGTGGGAAACATAGCAATGTTACATCTTTTCTTGTAAAATACTTTATAAAACTTTGCTTTATAATACCCATAAAAACTTTAGAATACCCTTTCATGTGCACAAAAATGACCTACACGTGCTTTAGTGTAATTAACTAACAACACATGATGAAACACCTGAAATATTGCAGCAATTAATGCAGCATACTCTTTAGTTATAATGGTGTTTACATGTATGAGAAGATACAGCTCAATTATAACTGTAAAGTAAGGAATTATTGATGCAAGAATGGATATTTTATAATAAATTATATATACAGGCAAATAATAAACTGGATTATGTAATACTGGTCAATGCTTGAATACATTGTAGCCAGTCCAAATATTTGCGTTAGTTTAACAGAACAATCTTGTACATACATGGGTAGAATTAGACCACAAAATAACATGCAGAGAGTAAGTGAGGAAGAGGAGGGTGATGACAAGCAGGTTAACAGAGGAGGAAAAAGGGAGGATGGGAGTGAAAGCGCTACCTAGAAGACTTTTTCTGACCAATGGAAAACTTGAGTTTACTCTGAGAGCCATCCCTAGATTGAAGAAGAGACACAAGAGAAGAAAGAGAGATAGAGAGACAGACAAACACAGACAGTGATGACTAACCACATCACAGAGCTAAGAGAATGAAAACGCATTCAGATAGATGCCATCAAACCACAAACAATCCATATGACATATGAACATTAGATAGAACGACAGATAATGTCATAATTATAGAACGCTAGAATGATAGAACGATAGAATGGTAGAACCATTGATAGATAAATTGAACAGACAGACAGACAGACAGACAGACAGACAGACAGACAGACAGACAGACAGACAGACAGATAGACAGACAGACAGATAGATAGATAGATAGATAGATAGATAGATAGATAGATAGATAGATAGATAGATAGATAGATAGATAGATAGATAGATAGATAGATAGATAGATAGATAGATAGATACTTTACCTGGACTGCATCTCTGCCTGTGTTCTGTGTGTGTGAGAGGCTGAGGTGTGTGTCCCATGCGAGGTGGAGATCAGCTGGGCCGGAGCGCTGCTCTGCTGGCTTAAGGGAGCGTGTGAATGTGTGTGTTGCGTGTGCGTCTGTCTGATCGCCTGCTGCTGCTGCTTGTATCGAGACAGGCTAAAGAAAAGACCCAAGATGGCTTTCAGATTTCCATTCCGGATCTCTGTGAGGGAGAGACATTCAACAAGGGATTGCGGTTCAGTATATAATTTCGCAGACACTTTTCTCTCAAAGTAATTAGTAGGGTGCTAATTACAAGCACAGTCTCCCATAAAGCATGGAAGGTTTGAGCGTCTCGCTTTCTACTTGTAGAAATTCCACCAAAAAACTTCCAGTTATAAACCAGTATAGTGGGTGATAATAAAGCCACCTGCTTTGATATTTTATTGTAGTTTCAGTGATATGCAATTAACCGGCTTGTAATTCTAAAAGGGGTTAAGCATTTATTTTTTTACCCTGGGTTATGAAGTACAGCTTTTCCGATGGCAAAGACATTTGGAACGTGGTCCTTAAGAGTTACAGAAAGTTGTTCAGCAGCAAACAAAAAATCATGAAATAAACAACTCATGCATCATTAAATATTAATGTACTAAACTTTTATGCCCTTTATTTAGTTCAGCGCCTGAGGGAATAAGGCCCTGTTTACACCTGGTATTAAGATCCGTTTTGGTCGATTGCATCACAAGTAGACGAGGAAGACACATTCCCGTTTACACCTGGTGTTTTAATCCTTCTCTTTTGTCCACTTTCAACCACTTCTGTCCTGCTTTCTTCAAGGGGAGGGTTTATGGGCGGGTAAATGTATGGACTTTTCAGGTATTTCAGTTTAATGGACAAAATAAGCTTGTGCAGTTTACATATGAACACGGCCAGAGATTTTGTTTCTGTTCTGACAGCCGCAAGATCACGCCAAACGCCTTGAGTACATGTTAGAAATCAGGAATGGTGAGAGAACATTGTGCTTGGAATGTTTTTCATCTTCAAACCAAACTTGAGTCTTCAGCCGACAAAGTTTAAATCCTGTCTGGCTAGTGTGCGTTTATGCATTAGAAAAATTACAAAGTGTGAAGGAAAACACATTAAGTGATAATGTTATAAATCGTGTGCTATAATTGTCTAAACAATGTTTCTAACATCATACTGTAAATACGAACATTAATGCATAGTTTAAAGATTAAAACTAACTTTAAACAACCCAAATTACTAAATTATTAACCCCAGGTGAAGTACGAACAGTGTTAAACTTGTAACAACATAACCCAGTTTAAAATAACCCAAGACTGATCACTTAAAGTGTAAAAAAAGCCCATATTTGCAAAGCAATTGACTTGAGAATTTTACTTGAAGCTATAAATAGGCTTTTTACCTTCGGCTGATAGTCCCTGTATGTTCACACCTTTGGCTGCTAGGAAGCTCAGACAGGCATCAATGTTCTCAATCTAAAGAGAGACAGAGAGAGAAATGAATAGAGAGTATTTTGATAAGCACTGTAGCGATAATTTAAAATGATAATGAAAGAACCTCACACATACAAACACAGAAAAAAAGCCGCTATCACCTAAAACAAACAGGCCGGTTAAGTTCAAAACAGATGCTGGGTCCTTGCAGTCTAGATTCCGGTTGCTTCACATCTGCTCTGTGGCTGAATATGTGATTGGACGTTCACTCACTCTAGGAGGTGTAGTGTTATCAGAGAGCATAGATTGGCTGCTCAGTCAAAGCAGTATGCAAAGCCTTTGCTCCCAGTCGTTGAGGGCATCACATTTGCCCTGTTGCTAGGAGACACTGTTGAGGCCACGACACTGACCCAGCCATATCCTAGTGTCACTCAATTTGAATGCATAAGCATATCTGATTGGCTAAGAGGACTGTGATGTAATAGGCTATACTTAAAGGTCATGTGGACTCCACTAGGAATATGTTAATGATATTTACCATACTCTAGGATCGAGGTTATCCATAATTAGTAGTTGCATTACAAGTAACGCAAGTTATGTAATCAGATTACTTTTTCAAGTAACTAGTAAGAGTTACTTTTTCAAATAAGTAACACAAGTTATTTTGTTTTCCCATTTATTGACTGGTAGCTGACAGTGTTTTGTTACTGAATAATTTAGCATTTTGAACGAATCGGTTGAATGAATGACTCAACGACTCACTCGTTAAATGACTTGCCGCTACCTATTGGCGGTTTAATTTCATGTTTAAAAGTACTGCATTTTTTACCAACATTTCTTAATTGTAAATTCAAAATGTATTTTAAAAATGTAATCTTATAACATTATTTATTATTTATTAAAGTTGTAATTCTACAGAGTAAATGATTTCATTTGATTGGTAACAGCCTCAAAATTGCTGCCTTAAATGTTTATAAGTACAATCAATTTACAATGTTTAGGTGTAAACTGATGAAAAATTAGTTGAATCTTGTATAACATAAAAAGCTGAAAATTGAAAAACTTATTTTAATGAGTTAAAGCAATGAAAAACTTTTGTCATAACTTATTTATCATATATTTTTTCAAATGTAAGAATCTGACATGAAAGATGATGCATACGTTTAATAAGGTAAACAAATGGGCCTTTATAAAGATAAATAAGTTAACACATATCAAAAATAGGCATATTTAAGTATATAAAAACTGATAGATACAAATGAAAATATTGCTTCAGAGTAAAGTATGTTTATAACAACTAAAATATTTCCCCCAGACAAGTAACTTTTTACTCTGACAATTAAATGACCGATTTACTTGTCCGAAGGCTTAATGTCGAGCCCTGTATATATGTTTCAACTCATGTCAAAGCTGTGTTTCCTATAAACAAAAAAACAAATTGTTGGTTTAACTTAAAAAGTAAGTTACCTGGCTGCCTTAAAATTTTGAAAGTTAATACAACAAATGAGAGGTTTAATAAATAGAAACTCAAACAATTATGTTATCTGAATCAAGTTAATTTGACAAAAGATAAAAAGTTGTAATAACAAATCACGAAAATACACCATGAATACACCAGCCTCTACATAAAAATAAATCAATGACTTGCAAATTAATGCAGGGGCCCACATAAAAAGGAAATTGGACACTTAAAAATGTATGAATATCATTGCATTAAATTACAAAAAATATATTAAAAAGTATTACTTTTAAAGAAAGACAGCACAAGCAAACTTTTACAGCAAAACATTTAACAAAATGTAGTTAGTAGGTTGGATATAGTTCATTAAAATGTATTGCAACATGTTCTCTATTTGAAACATTGGTGGAACTTCTTCATCATTAATGTGATCAACTGCACCAGCTGGTTAAAAGTCACTGCAAAAATGGTTAAGAGTCATTTCTGAGAAAAGCTCTAGCATCATTTGTTTGGAAAAAACGCTTCCTTTGATTTTTATTTTTATTTTTTTGTTATGCAGTGAAATTCATAAATTTTTCAGTGTAGCTCAAGTGTCCCAATATTTTTGAGGCCACCGTATAATTCATAGAGCATCACTTTGATTTAATGCCAATGTTCTGCATTAAAAAAAAAACTGGTCATCTGCCATGGGTTAGTCAGCACACGTGTCAGTTATGTCAGCTATAGCAACACATTTCAGCCTCGCTGACTATATCCCAGTTGCTGGCAGCTAACAGTTGCTGGCCTACAGGGTCAAGGGATATATAGAAATGTGACGAAAGAATCTGCTCTAGATTCCTCTGAACCTTTGAAGGAACCACATCCCAGACATCCAGGACTAAAAATAACATTTCTAAATAAAAATATCTCAGAGAGAGGGGTTGAAATGGAATATATATTCTCGTTCTCTCTGTGAATTGAATTACAAGGCATACTATTCCATCAAGTCAATATTAATGCATTAAAATGGGGTGTGGGGCAATTTAGCTCTAAAATAACATCATTGTCTTCTGTGATTGTTGGTCTGCAGGTCATGCATGACAGTAAACGCCACTCCGAATGACACTCTCATAATAGCTGCATTAAAAACTCACTGGGTCAATAGAAATCAGAACCTAATAAAAGCTGATCACAAAGCCATAAAAGCACTTAACCAAAAACAAACACGGTAGTATTTATAAGCCACAGAAATGTACTAGTGAAAAACATTAGTGGTCAAACAGTATTGCTTGTTCAAAGATCGATGTCGATATCTTGACTGGCTGAAAAAATGCTTATATTTTTATATATTTTTAAAATTAAATTAATAAAATACAATAACATTAAAAACTACATTTCATTTAAATATAATTGTCTTAAAGTAATAAAATTAAGACTGCAAATATAGACACAAATTTGTAATGAAAACAGAACTTTGTTTTGCAAAATATCACAAAAAAAAAAAAAAAGAAGAAAAAATATTTGATTCAAAGTTGTTTGCTTATTATGCACGAATAGTAATGCTCCTCATGCGTAAGAATCGACTTCCACGGTTGGTTTCTATAATGTGAACATGTTACTAACCGAATCGTACAATACTTTAATAAGCAAAAATATTCATAGTATGATGTTGGGAAATGACAAAATGACGTCAAACCTCTGTAAATTAGCCAAGCATTCGATCAATGCTGATAATCTCTAAATCACATCCAATACATATCATTCTATCACTTAAAAATTTTTTTAATAATGCTAAATATACACTTTTGATCTTGAAAGTATGCTAAAAAACTTTCCGAACATGACATGTTAGCATTCTTTCTATAATACTGAAACAATTAAAACACAAAGAAGCTTTCTACTTAGAATACAATATATTTGTTTTCCATTTACAGACTATATGTGGCCGTATGACTATCATAGTTTGTACAGTATAAGGAATAACAATATAAAAGCATTTTGTGTTCTATCTTACTCCCCATTTCATAAGTGTCCTATGTCAATAATCAATCCAGGAAGTCCTTAAAGCAATAGGACGCCATACCTGAAGACAGAGTGCTTTATTTGCTTCTCAGCTCGCTGCATGTTACCTGTGAGAGACTGTAGGAGTGTATCTGCTCCTCAACGGCTCTATAGTGTCTAACACAACAGGGCAGAGATGGCCTGCTATACAAACATCTTCACACACACACACAGAGAGAGAGAGAGAACTATTGTCTGCCTCAAACACATAAACATGCTTAAACGCACACATGTGAACATATACCGGATACATTCCTTCTATATGAGACTCCCTCCACACTAAGTCTCTCTCATTATCTGTCTCCAGCTCTCCCTCTGGTTGTTTTTCCCCCTCTCTGTCATTATATTTTTCACCACCACTGGTTTTCTAATAAACTCCTCCTTGTGTGTAAGCGTATTTATGCGACTGTGAGTTAGAGTTGAGGAGAGAGAAAGAATGTGTGCATTTAAAAGTGATGACTGACAGGGGAACTGGTCATGTGATTTACTTTATATAATTTTTTTTAAAGATCATGCTTTTTACAAAGAGCATGCATTTTTTTGTTTACTCAATAGTTTTGTTATTGTTTTACACCAAAACAGTCATAATTTAGTTTTTCTATCATCGTTTTCTAAATTTTAGAATAAAATTGCTGTTGCACCTTGTTATTGGATCAAATTTTGTTTTTAACTGCTTCATCTTTCCAAAAAAAAAAAAAAAACGCTTTGAAAAGTCTGCATTACAATGTTAGAGATTTGCACTGTTCAAAATGTGAAAATGATATTTAAATTATTTTGTTTGATAAACTTTAGCCTCTCAGATCCAATGTTTGGATCATATACAAAGATATCTTTAGTTGTATACAAACTGGAATAAAATCCTCGTTCCTCCTTATTACTTCACAAAATTGTTGGTGTGTAAATGTGCTGGTCATGTGTTTATCTAATGTCAGAATGTTGAGATAATACAGATGGACACGTTTTCAGTTCTGAAAGTTACTTTATGTTTTCATACAATGATCTATTGTATTGTGAAACATCAAAGAAAAAATTCAAACACATAATTTACAGTCACTATGACCCAAAAACACACTTTGAGTTTTATGCACTGAAGTGAAAAAAAGAAAAGAAAAAGTCACCCTACATTTAAATGATTATATCTCAGCTTGTAGTAAAAACCTAATAATATAATTAAAAGCTGAGGCCTTTTTTAACCTCAAAATATGTTTTCTAGGTCAAAGCAGCTGATGGAGGAGGTACTGTAACATTTGACTGTTTCATGATAAGCATAATAAAGCAACAATAAAATGTGTCCTGTGCAGAAATACTTTCGGTGTAAAATAATGTTAATGTTTTTGGAAGTCTCTTCTTTCTTTTCTCTTTCTTTCTTGACTTTTATGCTTACCAAGGTTGCAAAAAAACAGTAAAAAACTGAAATTCTATGAATATTATCAAAATTTTTAAATAATTTAAAAAACGTATTTATTCCTGTGATGGAAAAGCTATGTATGTATGTATCTATGTATGTATGTATGTATGGATGTATGGATGGATGGATAAATGGATGGATGGATGGATGGATGGATGGATCTGTGATTGCTTAAAATAAAAAAATAAGGAATTGTTGATAGTCTTTTACAATAATTGATAGATTGACCAGTGCTGCAGTGTAAAATGCAATGGCTGTTTTCAAATTAACGTTTAACGTGATTATTAGATTAACGTGTTGTGTGTAGCCTATGAGGTAATTTTCTTTGCGCGTGAGAGTTCATTAACGTGCGGTGACAATGGCGGATGCACAAAGTTCAGTATTATAGTTTTTTAAGAAATCACGGAAAGATTGAGAAAGAAAAAGAAAAAGAGCCTACATCACCTTTCCACGAGGAGACGGCGAATGAAGCTGCACCTGAGACTTCCCATTTCCAGGACATGCATATTTCATCACTGGACTGTAGTGAGACTTCCACGACACAAAGCGGCACAATGCCAAATGATTTTATCTCATTATAACAGCGGAAACAACTTAAAATAGATTTATGGTCATACAGACAAGAGTAAGACGCCATTTGAAACTGACACTCACAATAAAAACAAAACATTGTGCTTTTGTAAAATAAAGAAAACAAACAGGATGCCGTTTTCTGTCGTCCTGGTTTCCTTTCCGTGAAGTTTGTGAAGTGCGTCACAAAAAGTTATTGAAACTCAGCCTATAGGCTATTAGCAAGCTCTTGCCTGCCATCTGAACCAATGTTTTGGGTTGGTGCATAGATCATTTCTTCTTCCTATGCTCTTTTTCCTGTTGTGGCAGTTAGCAAACAGCGTTGCATTACCGTGCACGCCCCCTTTTGGATTGGAGTGTGGATTGCCTGTGACTGACTGTATTCGTCATCTGACTGTATGCACCAAGCTGTAACATCCGTACTGTGACCGTTTGGGATGAATACATGTACCGTTACACCCCTAATGACATACATACAGTGTTGGCCTAAATTATTAGAACACCAGATAGATCTTAAAATATTGACAATTTTTTGCCTCCAAAACATGATTTAATTTCATAATGTTCATTAAACATGCAGATGGTTGCTCTGACCATCAAATATCAGATGAAGTGAGTCGTACTGTTTTTATCCATATCCATATATATATATATATATATATATATATATATATATATATATATATATATATATATATATATATATATCCTCTGAGAACTAATGTTACAACACTAATGTTACTCCATGCTTTCCTTTGAATGTAAAATAGATCTGTCCACTTTATTTTCCAACTCGCCCCAAATGTGCTCAAAGGGGTTGAGGTCCAGACTTTCAGGGGTCAGTCCATCATTTTCAATGTTCCAGCAGATTCCTTCCGTCGCAGGTAGTTCCGGCAATAGTTAGAAGAATGTTTTGGATCATTGTTCTCTTGGAAAATTAATCCAGGCCCAATAAGACGACTCCCAGATGCCAAGTGTTCTAATCATTTTGGCCACTACTATATATATATATATATATATATATATATATATATATATATATATATATATATATATATATATATATATATATATATATATATATATATACACATATACACACACACACACATATTAGGGATGTCACAAAACCAAAATTCCAGTAGCCGGTACTAATACATTCATATTTTAGGTTTTTTTTACGGACCAATTTCGGTACAACAGCAAAATCTGTTGGAACTATTTTACTATTGTATTTAACTATTTGAAGAAAACAAGATTGAATTAAATTAGTTTTTTTTTTTTTTTTTTTATGATGGTAATCATAAGTAAATAATATACACAAACATTTAAAGGCTACGTGATTTTTTATAAAAAAAGATCAAGTGAAAAATAAGTTCCCTTTCATTTGGTCACGTTCGACGTACGTCGGAACTGACCGACGAATTGGGATCTGTTTTCAGAGACCAATCTGCTTCGAGTGTTTCTAAACAAGCCAATATCGATTGGCATGCGGTCCACGCTCCGCCCGCTGTCTTGCGGGTATAAATCTGAAGTGGAATACCGCATCCTCGCTTTCTACTTCGGGCCGAACCCTGTTGTTGTCTAACGCTGGGTATCCTGCGAAGAGTGTTCTCTCAAAAAGACGAGTCGGGAAGGATCGCTCGACTTCCGGGTGCGGGTGTGACGGCGCGATTCAGCGGGTGGTCGCTTCTCGAGGGATCAGCTGTTCTCAGCCTGCCTGGGCGTCCTCTGAGTGCTCACAGCAGGCTTGCACCTTTGAACTGCTGTGAGCCGCGGCCATCTCCCCTGTGTGCTTCAGCACTATTAGAGCTTTCTTTCCTCTCTAAAAGAGCAAAACACGGTTTGACCCTGCATCTCCAAGATGTCATTCAAACCGTGTGTTTCTGGATGCAGTCGCTTCCTGTCCCCAGTTGACGGTCACGATCGTTGCCTCACGTGTTTGGGCGTTCAGCACGCTGAGGCAGCTTTTGTGAATGACTCATGTTCCCACTGCGGGAACATGACCATCGCAGTCCTACGGTCTAGGCTCGATTACCTCAAAAGGGTGGAGTCCCATTGCGCATCCCCCAATCTAGTGGTCCTCCCGCTGCAAAGCAGAGGGCTGCTACTTTGGCTGATGCCTTTGGTGGAGACCTGAGGGTAACTGTGAGGGCACCCCCGACGGGACACCAAGCCCCTCGGGACCCTCCCCCCTCCGCTGCGCCGGTGGAGCTTCCAAAGGAGCGTCCTGGTCCCTCCCATGGGGGGCCAGCTGTTACCTTTGGAGCTCCGGCTGAGGACATGATGTCGATTGCTGCATCGGGGGCGAGCTAATGGACTCTGGAGATGAAGACTGCGGCTGCGTTGCCCCCTTCGGGTGTGGTAGCGCGTTGCCGAGCCTGATCCAGAGCTCACGGCTATGCTTTCCGGGCCGCGCGAGGTCGGGCTCGAGTGGAACCCTCCACCGTGTCCCGAGCCCTCGTGGCTGGATGATTGGTTTCTCGGGCGGCCCGTGCTGGTTCTCAGCGCCCCGCCCCAGTTCCATTCTTCCCGGAGGTGCATCAGGAACTCACGAGGTCGTGGCTGGCGCCCTTCAGCGGCAGACATCGATCGACTGGTTCCTCCGTCCTCACTACCCTCGATGGCGGCGCGGCTTAAGGGGCTACGTGGGGATCCCCAGTCGAGCGGTCGGTTGCGATGCAACTGTGTCCCAAGACCGTCACCGACTGGCGGGGTAACCCACGCCTCCTCCCCGGCATGTAAGTTCTCGTCCTCGCTGGCGGGCAAGGCTTACACAGCCTCGGAGAGGCGGCGTCGGCTTTGCATGCCATAGCGCTCCTGCAGGTTTACCAAGCCAAAGCGCTCAAGGAACTGCACGAGGTAGTTCTGACCCAGGCGTTATGCAGGAACTGCGCGACGGCGACGGACCTCGCCCTCAGGGCGAACTGCAGTTCTCGTGGCCCAGAGCAGACGGAGGCGATCAAAAATATCCTGCCCCGGCGACCTGCTGCCTCCACCCAGTCGTCCGGCTGCAGTGCCTCCGTCTGCTCGTCGCGAGGGCGGCGTCCCCTGCGTCCGCCTCCGCCCCTGCTAAGCCCAAGCAGCAGCCTCCACCGGGCAGCAGGGCGCCGGACGAAAGGGGGCGCCCAACCCGCTCAGGGCTCCGCTAAGCCTGCCGGCAAGCGTGCTCGGCCCTGAGAGCCCAGGGACGAGAGGACTGCTCGGCGGGAGGTGGTGTCGCACCTCTCCCCACCCCGGGAGGAGGACCGGGGGTCTACACACACACACACAACACCCCTGCCGCTGGCTCTTCGAGACTAGCGGTACCCACATACTCACTAAGAGAGCAGTTTCCTCCTCCCTGGGCTCCAGGAGGCCCAGGCAGGCAGTGTCACGACGCCCGGGCCTTGCCACTCCTCGCCTCCCCTCCTTTCGCCAGTGGGCAGCAGTGTGGGCACCGAGGACGCCTCCAGGCTTTGTCACCCACACTCTGTCCAACCCAGGAATGCTCAGTCGATTTTCCGGGCCGCCTCCGGGCCTCCCGGGTCGAACTTGAGTACTCCTCCCTCCTGCCTTCCCCAGGCAGGGGGCATCAGAGTGGGCACCGAGGACGCAACCAAGCCTTCTCACCCACTCTCTGCCCCACCTGGGGAGGCTCAGACAACACTCCGGGCCGCCTTCGGGCCTCCCGAGTCGGGTCTGAGTACGTCTGTGGTGCCAATGGTCCCGCTTGTCCGGTTCCTGGGGGCCTGGCTAGAGCTCCCCAGGCCGTCTCGCTGGCTCATCCGTACCATCAGACTCGGCTACGCGATTCAATTCGCTCGCCGGCCTCCCAAGTTCAAGGGCATCCTCTTCACCTCTGTGCGGAGCTGCGATGCCCATGTCTTGCGGTTAGAGATCGAAGCCCTACTGGCGAAGGGTGCGATCGAGCCGGTTCCTCCAGCCGATATGAAGTCAGGGTTCTACAGCCCTTACTTCATTGTACCCAAGAAAGGGGGTGGGTTGAGACCAATCTTGGACCTGCGTGTCCTGAATCGGGCCCTGCACAAGCTCCCGTTCAGAATGTTGACGCAGAAACGCATTTTCGAATGCATCCGTCCGTCCCCAAGATTGGTTTGCAGCGATCGACCTGAAGGACGCGTACTTTCATGTCTCCATTCTCCTGAGACACAGACCGTTCCTACGCTTTGCGTTCGAGGAGAAGGCATATCAGTACAAAATCCTGCCCTTCGGGCTGTCCCTGTCGCCCTGTGTCTTCACGAAAGTCACGGAGGCAGCCATTGTTCCGCTCAGAAAACGCGGTGTTCGGATCCTCAACTACCTCGACGACTGGCTCATACTCGCCCAGTCCAGAGAGCAGTTGTGCGAACACAGGGACCTGGTGCTCCGTCACCTCAGCCTGTTGGGCCTTCGGGTCAACCGAGAGAAGAGCAAACTCTGTCCCACACAGAGGATCTCTTATCTCGGTATGGAGCTGGATTCGGTCAATCGAACTGCGCGCCTCACAGAGGAGCGAGTTCGATCAGTGCTGAACTGCTTGAATACGTTCAAAAGGCAGGACAGCGGTCCCACTGAAGTTCTTTCAGAGGCTCCTGGGGCATATGGCATCTGCAGCAGCGGTAACGCCGCTCGGATTGCTACATATGAGACCGCTTCAGCACTGGCTTCACGGCCGAGTCCCGAGATGGGCGTGGCAGAGCGGCAAGTACCGGGTCTCAGTTACCCCTTACTGCCGCCAAACCTTCAGCCCGTGGGCGGACCCTTCGTTTCTACGGGCGGGAGTGCCCCTAGAACAGGTGTCCAGGCATGCTGTGGTCTTCACGGATGCCTCATCCACCGGCTGGGGGGCCACGTACAACGGGCATGCAGTTTCGGTCTGTGGACGGGCCCCAACTGCATTGGCATATCAATTGCCTAGAGCTACTGGCAGTACGTCTTGCTCTGGGCCGCCTAAAAAAGCCGCTACAGGGCAAGCACGTACTGGTCCGCACGGACAGCACTGCGGCCGTTGCGTACATCAACCGTCAGGGTGGTCTCAGGGTGGTTGCATGCTCCGGCTCGCCCGCCATCTCCTCCTTTGGAGTCAGAAGCATCTGAGGTCGCTTCGCGCCATTCACATCCCAGGTGTGCTCAACCGGACAGCCGACGAGCTCTCACGGCAGCCGACACCTCCGGGGGAGTGGCGACTCCATCCCCAGGTGGTCCAGCTGATATGGGGCCTCTTCGGAGCCGCACAGGTAGACCTGTTTGCCTCTCCAGAGTCAGCCAGCTGTATTACTCCCTGACCGGGGGCACCCTCGGCACGGATGCACTGGCACACAGCTGGCCCCGGGGCCTACGCAAGTATGCGTTCCCCCCAGTGAGCCTTCTCGCACAGACACTGTGCAAAGTCAGGGAGGACGAGGAGCAGGTCTTGCTAGTTGCGCCCTACTGGCCCAACCGGACCTGGTTCTCTGAACTAACTCTCCTCGCGACAGCACCTCCCTGGCCCATTCCTCTGAGGAAGGACCTACTTTCTCAGGGACGGGGCGCACTATGGCACCCGCGTCCAGACCTCTGGAAACTCCATGTCTGGTCCCTGGACGGGACGCGGAGGTTCTAGGTGGTCTACCACAGGCAGTGGTGGACACCATCACTTCCGCTAGAGCCCCCTCTACGAGGCGCCTCTATGCATTGAAGTGGAACCTGTTCGTTGAGTGGTGTTCTTCTCGCCGCGAAGACCCCCGAAGGTGTTCGGTTAGCGCTGTGCTTTCCTTCCTGCAAGATGGGTTGGAGCGAAGGCTGTCTCCCTCCACCCTTAAAGTGTATGTCGCGGCAATAGCGGCATATCACGATGCAGTTGATGGTAAGTCCTTAGGGAAGCACGACCTGATCGTCAGGTTCCTCAGGGGTGCGAGGAGGCTGAATCCTCCTCGTCCAAACCCGGTACCCTCTTGGGACTTAGCTCTGGTGCTGAGAGCACTCCAGAGCCCTCCCTTCGAGCCTCTGCAGTCCATTGAGCTGAATATCCTGTCCATGAAGACAGTACTCTTGGTTGCATTGGCCTCCATCAAGAGGGTAGGGGACCTGCACGCACTTTCGGTCAACGAATCGTGCCTAGAATTCGGGCCAGGTAACTCTCACGTTGTCCTGAGACCCCGGCCCGGATCGTGCCCAAAGGTTCCCACCACTCCTTTCCGGGACCAGGTGGTGAACCTGCAAGCGCTGCCTTCGGAGGAGGCAGACCCAGCCCTGGCTTTGCTCTGTCCCGTCCGCGCTCTCCGCGCCTACGTGGACCGAACTCGCCTTAGGACCTCAGAACAGCTCTTCATCTGTTACGGAGGCCAGCAGAAGGGAAAGGCTGTCTCCAAGCAGAGGTTAGCCCACTGGATAGTGGATGCTATTGTCTTGGCGTACCAGTCCCAAGACGTGCCCTGCCCGTTCGGGTTGCGGCGCACTCAACTAGGAGTGTAGCCTCCTTTTGGCGCTGGCTCAGGGCGCCTCGCTAACAGATATATGTAGAGCTGCGGGCTGGGTGACACCTAACACGTTCGCTGATTCTATAGCCTCCGTGTAGAGCCGGTATCTTCCCGTGTACTCGCCCCAGTGGCCAGTAGCGCGAAGTGCCCGTTCTGAGTGTCGGCTTGCGGCGCCATTCCCGCCCCTGGGCCGGATCGTCGTTATTTATCTCCAGTCGTGTTCCCCAGAAAATGGCGAACCCTGTCGAGCTCCTCCGTCACCCCTTCCGATTGTCAGGCGTTGCGGCCGTCTGGCGCCAGGCCTGTACCCGTATGCTTGTGGAACGTGTGTGTAGGCTGGGTTCCATATGTAGCGGTTCCCTAACGGCAACCCCATATGTGTTTTCTCCACGGTACCAGCTACCCTACTCGGCTAGCCCGTGTCTTTCCCTTGACAGAGCTCGCTCTGTCGCTCTCTGGCGTGTTCTTCCCCCCTGGAATCAGGCTGGATCCACCCCAGAGACTGCCATATGTTGTACTACCCTGATAGGCTAGTCCTTATGTGTAATTTGCCACCTCTCCCTCCGTTGAGGCACGTGGCCCCGCAGCGTTCCGTTCCCAAACGGGTACGCTTCCCCAGCGTTATCCAATAGTCACTCTGAGTGGGTCTTGCAGGAACAGCAGTGACTGTCCTTCCCTGCCTGGAGCCCTGACTTCCTCTCCAATGATGGAGCGGTCCAGTGAGCTCAAGCAGGGCGCTGGAAGGGCCAGCATCCTGGCGTGTTGGTAGGGATCCCAATTCGTCGGTCAGTTCCGACGTACGTCGAACGTGACCGACTGAAAGGGAACGTCTCGGTTACGTATGTAACCCTCGTTCCCTGAAGGAGGAACGAGAGGCGTGCGTCCCGTCGCCAGGTGCTGTGCTTCAGCTGAAGGCCGAGCCACTTGTTTCGCTCCTCACTTGAAAAGCGAGGATGCGGTATTCCACTTCAGATTTATACCGCTTTGGCGGGCGGAGCGTGGACCGCATGCCAATCGATATTGGCTCGTTTAGAAACACTCGAAGCAGATTGGTCTCTGAAAACAGATCCCAATTGCCGGTCAGTTCCGGCGTCGCGTCTCGTTCCCTCCTTCAGGGAAGGAGGGTTACATACGTAACCGAGACGTAACCCTCTATGCACATCTAATTATTAATGAATTATTATTATTATTATTATTATTAGTAGTAGTAGTAGTAGTAGTATTACATTAAGACGTAGATAAATCTACTGTACAACAGTAGCCTTATATATTTCTGTCAATTTCTTCAAGTTAAACCCAATTTTTCTTTTGACGGGTTGCTGTAAAGACCCTTGAGTTTCTGTGTTTATGACATGGTGATAGTTTTTCTCAAATGAAACGGTAAAATGTTCATAAAGGTGACTCTCAAAGTGACTCTGGAGATGAAGTTCATGCATGTATCCTAGTCACAGGCTAGATTCACACTCTAATCCAGAAGGGGGTGTGCACGTGTATACCGGTACTCGATACTACTGGTACTACAGAAATGCTGGTATCGACACATTTTCAAAATGTAAAGATCCATTCGGTAGAGTAATATCGCTGCAACCACTAATTGCTGACATTATACTTAACCTCAGCATTCAGATGGTTAAATATGTAAACACATTAAGCTGATCAATGGAGGTATTTGGGCTCATATTGTAAACTAGGTGCGTGCTTCAGTGTGTGTGTGGGAAATCAGACTGCGTGTATATATATATATATATATATATATATATATATATATATATATATATATATATATATATATATATATATTTCTTCAAGCGTCTTGGAGATGTTGCCACAGTATTCTGGATTTAGTCTGAAGATTTCCTACTGACCCACTACAGCAAAAGATATAAATAAATGGTTTAAAAAAATTTTACCAATGTGCCTAAGACTTTTGCACAGTTTTCAACGGTAGTTCACAATTACTCAACAATTTTGCCCAACTTTACTTTCATCACTACAGCAAAAAAGAAGAGGAGGAAAACACAAGCAGTGATGGACGCCTCCTCAAAAGAATGTGGCTTGAGTTTTGAATCCTTCCACATCCTGAGCACAAACCACACAAACAACCTCCTCTGATGATTGACAGACAACCAAATTGGATTAGCGTGCCAATCATTCCCCTTATAATTTATTCCCCTTAACTAACAAAACAAAATAAAAGAGTGCTCAGAAAGTGGTCATGCTATATATTGTATATTCACACTCTCCTCTCCCATAATTTTCTGTCCTTAAAAAAGTTATTTTTGTAATTTCTGCCACTTCAAAGTGCTATGCTCTGCTTTGCTAACATCCACCAGACATGTGACCAGAGAATGACTCAGCTGAAGCAACCATCTTTGTGTCAATATGCACCACTAAGTGAGTTACAACACTGAGATTTCCTGTGTGTTTTAGCAGCCCTGTGTCAACAGCCCTCGACATAAATGCAGCGTATCTTGCGAGCAGTTTGCTTTGCTTTGTCTGCGCTGCTGGGTGGTTTAAAGGGGAGGAGGAGATGGTCTAAAAGGGATCAGACGGAACAAGCAGGTGTAAAAACAGTCCCAAAGGTGAATGAGAGAATCTGATGCCATAGCCCAGACTGATAAAAAAGCTATCAAATGAACACAAAATATCCCCGGGTAACAGATATAGTGTTTAAATAGAAACTAACACTCCACATTTATTTAGAAAAGATTTGAATCAGTTGATAGTACAGCTATAAGGGCTTTACCTAGCTCACAAAAACCGCTCACATAAATCATAGTTTATAAATACAGTGAACTAAGAATGGTTATTTCTTACATACACTGCATGCAGAATTAATAGGCACGTTGATTTTCTGATCATTTTTTTTTTTTTTTTTCAGGCACATTTTACCCATTCCAAACCACATGAATCTTAATAACTACTATACATTTTTTATTTAATCATTTACACTCACCTAAAGGATTATTAGGAACACCATACTAATACTGTTTGACCCCCTTTCGCCTTCAGAACTGCCTTAATTCTATGTGGCACTGATTCAACAAGGTGCTGAAAGTATTCTTTAGAAATGTTGGCTCATATTGATAGGATAGCATCTTGCAGTTGATGGAGATTTGTGGGATGCACATCCAGGGCACGAAGCTCCCGTTCCACCACATCCCAAAGATGCTCTATTGGGTTGAGATCTGTTGACTGTGGGGGCCATTTTAGTACAGTGAACTCATTGTCATGTTCAAGAAACCAATTTGAAATGATTCGAGCTTTGTGACATGGTGCATTATCCTGCTGGAAGTAGCCATCAGAGAATGGGTACATGGTGGTCATAAAGGGATGGACATGGTCAGAAACAATGCTCAGGTAGGCCGTGGCATTTAAACAATGCCCAATTGGCACTAAGGGGCCTAAAGTGTGCCAAGAAAACATCCCCCACACCATTACACCACCACCACCAGCCTGCACAGGGGTAACAAGGCATGATGGATCCATGTTCTCATTCTGTTTACGCCAAATTTTGACTCTACCATCTGAATGTCTCAACAGAAATCAAGACTCATCAGACCAAGCAACATTTTTCCAGTCTTCAACTGTCCAATTTTGTTGAGCTTGTGCAAATTGTAGTGGAGATGAGTGGTACCCGGTGGGGTCTTCTGCTGTTGTAGCCCATCTGCCTCAAGGTTGTGCGTGTTGTGGCTTCACAAATGCTTTGCTGCATACCTCGGTTGTAACAAGTGGTTATTTCAGTCAAAGTTGCTCTTCTATCAGCTTGAATCAGTCGGCCCATTCTCCTCTGACCTCTAGCATCAACAAGGCATTTTTGCCCACAGGACTGCCGCATAACTGGATGTTTTTCCCTTTTCACACCATTCTTTGTAAACCCTAGAAATGGTTGTGGGTGAAAATCCCAGTAACTGAGCAGATTGTGAAATAATCAGACCGGCCCGTCTGGCACCAACAACCATGTCACGCTCAAAATTGCTTAAATCACCTTTCTTTCCCATTCTGACATTCAGTTTGGAGTTCAGGAGATTGTCTTGACCAGGACCACACCCCTAAATGCATTGAAGCAACTGCCATGTGATTGGTTGTTTAGATAATTGCATTAATGAGAAATTGAACAGGTGTTCCTAATAATCCTTTAGATGAGTGTATAAGTGATATATAATTTCTCATGAAGGCTGGAAATGAAAAACACCTTATATTCAGGTATGCAGAATTATTAGGCACGTTTTCACATTTTTCTTATTAAATGCCCATGAGAAGGATATAATACTAATGCAATACTAGACATTGCAGTTAATGCATGACCACTGGACAGTGAAATGCTCACTGGGTCAATAGGGTCAGACAAATACAGGTGGTGAAGAAAAGACACGTTAACTGCAAATTAATTAAGAATTAAGAAGAACCATCAGGAACCCTTTAGTCTCCAGCACCACCATTTTCCAGAACTGCAACCTACCTGGAGTCTCCAGAAGTGCAAGGTGTCAGGATCTCAGAGACTAAAGTTAGGTAAAGAATCCTAAAAAATGGCCAGTGTTTTACTTAAACTTTGCAATCTGGCAACCATGTGCACACAAGCTCTCTCTCGCGGGGATTACCTGAAAACACCAATAAACAAGTAAGCTGCATTTCAGCAATCTCTATTTGAGATTTTCTGCTTAGAGTGCCATTCAGGTGGCCTGTCACGATTCACAAGCAGCTTGTGCTGTTTGTGTGACTACATCTGCCATCAAACCTTGATGAACTGTAATAAATCCAAGCATGGATCTCTCGACTATTTGCAATTGTGTTTGCTGAATAACTGCACTTGTGTGAGCTACTGAAATGAGCCTTGCTGTGAAACAGCCAATCAGAGCAGAGCTCAACATTATTATTCATGACCCTTCAAAATAAGGCAATAACAGCCCATTTCATTCAAGGACAAATCCTAGGGTTATAAATGGACATGTAAAACCGTATAGAGTATTTTTGCTCTTACCTAAGCCACATACCTTCTATGTAGATATCAGAGAACAGTTTAAAATATTGTATCAATGCATTCTATGGCACCTTTAAATAAAACCAGTAAAACATCCTCACTAGTAGACAATTGGTATAGCCAAACCAAATTGCAATAATATTTCACAATATTCCTGTTTTTACTGTATCTTGGATCAAATAAATGCAGACTTGGTGAGCGAAAGAGACTTCTTTCAAAAACATAAAATCATTACCGTTCAAAAGTTTGTTTCGTTTGTTTCATTTTACTGGTCTTATTGTGCATGACTCACCAGTAAGTAAAAAAAAAAAAAAAGATTCATATCGTATTGTCATTATACCAAACTGATGAATTGCGCCACCTCTGAAACAACTTTCTTTTTTGGTCGACATCACCAAGCCCTCTTAAGGCCCTACTATGTAACACCTATTCCTGATGCATTATGGAAGTAAAATGGGTTGCGTACCACATTTCATGCTGAACTGTTCCATAAAAGTTAACATATGCTTGCTTAGCTACATAAAATATTATGGTCCTCCAAAGCAATTGTGACAAATGCATTAAAATTCCCTAGTTTACAATATGAGCCCAAATACCTCCATTGATCAGCTTAATGTGTTTACATATTTAACCATCTGAATGCTGAGGTTAAGTATAATGTCAGCAATTAGCGGTTGCAGCGATATTACTCCAGCGAATGGATCTTTATGCTAATCAACACGAGTGCTTATATGTCCAGTGTAAGCCGTTGCTAGAGGCCCATTCACTGAGCGATTGTGCAATTCCCGCTCTTGATAAAAACACACAATGATTATATTTGCATAATGGCTTTGCTTGCACCTGCTTCCAGCAGTGTTTTGCTTCCTAGCTAAAGACACACACGCACGTAAACAAATACACACGCTGGAATTTAAACAGCTTCAGAGTGACTCACATACAGGAAAACTGCATTGAGATGCAGAATGCCTGCTGAGACATACAAAAAGACGTGCGTATATGCACATGCTAATACAGTTACCACCGGCTGATATATAGAAGATGATGAAATTCAAAAGACCAGAGTATTCACGCAGCTACGGAAGGAGAGAAAACTGTGAGCAAAGAAAAGGAAAAGAGAAAGAAAATGGGGACACAAAGGCTGTGTGTGTCTAAAAGTAGTAAATTACGGTGCAATTTGCTGCTAAGGGGACGGAGCTAATTGATGGAGCCAGAGAAAGAGGAAGTCAGTGAGAGATAGCAATGAGAGACGGGTAAAAGAGATCAGCTCCTGTGGTTTGACAATCAGTCCCCTGCCATTCAAACCTCCTAATCTACTTCTTACATCTGAAAAGACCAGCACAGTCATGCTGTTTACTAGCAAACATTTTTATTTTATAAAAAAAAATATTGATTTTCCAAAAATGCAATAGTTTTCTGATTATTCAGTCGCATTTACAATAGCTACGGTTCCATCCAGAGTTGTGAATTTAACTTATACACAAAATTGGAATAAAACATTTGCGAAAAAAGCACAGTTTCCATCCCATGTGGTCAAGAGAACAAAATCATCACTTCCTGGGAAATTGGCGCAAAATGTAGGCCTATATGTAATAAAAATGGAAGTTGCTGCAATCGTTGAAGCCACTGTGGCTCTTTTTTTCTACATCATAAATGACTTGCGTTTCAGAGCGCACTGATGAAACGCAATAAACGCTGTCATGTTATCTTGCATTCGGAAGATGCTTCTGGGAGGGAATTAATCAAAATCATTCTGATGACAGACGCTGAGATGCTGTGCAATAAAACTGATCTGCTGGTTAGTCCGGGTATCCAATCAGTCACATCCTTCACATCAAAAAGTCACATATGTTTTTTGGTGCTGGTCGAGGGATTTATTCGGTAAATGTGTTTCCTTTGTAATTTATGCACATCTTCTTATCAGATAAATGAATTATCTGATTCAACTGTTTTTTTTTTTTGTTTGTTTTTTGAATTTATGCACCTCTTGGCATTTCCATCCAGCGTTTTTTTTTATTTTTATTTTTTTTATGCAATATACCAACATTTGCATAAAAATAGGTGGATGGAAACATAGCTGCTGTATTGAGAAACATACAGAAACCAGTGTGGACTGATTGCTAAAAGACTGACTTGATTTATCTTAATTTCAGTGAATCAAAAACATACAGTGCAACCAGTGAAGCCCAAATCCTGAATGAATGACTCTTATGAGTCGGTTCTTTTTTGTTAATCAAAACTGAGTGGTTACTGAATTTGTTTCTGAACCACAACTCTGCAAGCCATCCCACTTTTTCATGTAGTTAAAGATACACATTATGTTATTGTTGTAATCAGTGGTATCAGCATTATTTAATAAGGTCAATTATGGTATTGCACATATGCCAAGACTCCAAAGAGTCTGTGTAAACACTCATTTTGAAAAAAAATTCAAAAATTTGGGAGTCAGTAAGATTTCTTTTGAAAGCAAGGACGCATCCAATCGATCAAAATTGACAGTAAAGACAATTGTAATGTTACAAAATATTTCCATTTCAAATAAACGTTGTTCTTTTGATATTTATGTTCATCAAAGAAAAAGAATGTATCATGGTTTCCACAAAAATATTAAGCAGCACAACTGTTTTCAACATTGAAAATGAATGTTTCTTGAACAGCAAATCAGCATAGATTGATTTCTGAAGGATATAGATATTTAAAATTGTAACAATAGTACTGTATTTTTATTGAAATAAATGCAGCTTTGGTAAGCAAAAGAGACTTCTTTAGTCAAATGAAAAAAATGAATACATTATGCTCATGCTTCCAAATATTTCTTCTTAAGTCTAAAAGAATCACCAGTTAAAACCAATAAGGAGCATGAATTGTTCATTAGAATCGGAACCAGAATCTTCATGATTCTTATCAATCTCATGAATCCCATCCTTATCAACTAAAGCAGCGTTGTCTTTCTAGTGAAGCTAGCTGGCCAAAGATCGTAGCACACCAGCCTCCAAACCCAACATCTGCTGGTTTCAGCTGGGTTTCATCACTGTCAAAACAAGAGCAATGCCTCAACGGACCACTATTACTATCAAAACCTCTAGAAATAACAAAACTCACGTATGGATCAATCTACCATGAATAAGCTCTTTGAAAATGATTCCTTTGTTGCACCCAATCAGACTTGACAGCGGCCTTTGTAATGGAGACATGTCAAAAGCAACCGCTGCTTCTCTGTTCATGTGTGATACTACCGTCACTGATCCTCAGACTTCTAGAGTTTGTTTTGCTTAGCTATGGCTTGGCTAAAATAGCTCTTTATGTCTATAATCTGGCTTGTGCTTCCTCCAAACCTATGCATTTGCTGATGGTTTTGAGAGTTTTTTAAGTTTCTGCCAAACTACCCCCAGATGTTTATAAAGAAAGACCGCAAGAGAAGCAAAAATAACAGTATTAAAGTGCAAGTCCATACTGTAAGCCAAGCATGCTGTGAGAAAGTGTTTCTGAACGTCCAATGTATGTACTGACATAGCATTGCCTTTTAATGTGCATATACTCCAATTGTCAAAATCACACCATCACTAAAAACACAACCAAAAGACAATAAAACAAGTCCTTACCATCTGAGAACGACTCTTAGGGCATCCATTAATGTCCTCAATCTTCTCATTTGCTGTGGTATCCGGAAAAAGAGAGAAATACAGACAAATTAATTTACCAAAAAAAACAAGTTGGCAGATTTCCTTAATTGTAAGCCTGAAGCGCAGTATGTCCTTTCTGAGTCTGTGCCGGACGCATTTTTGACCCCTAATGTGGAAACTAGATCCAGCTTGAGCAACTGTGTGGCAAGGCCTGCTGGGATGCGACTGCTTCGGGGCTTTCCTGAGGGTGACTGCTCTCCACCCTGCATCCCGGCGGGCCCAGCCCCACCCCCCTCACCCCATGGCAGCTGAAACAGGGCCGTTCGCTCACAGCTGACAACTGCACACACACCTACAATGACAGCTACATGCCTGCAGGAATCACTTTACCTCCTGCGCTGTGGGAAAAATGTGTCGGGAATGTGTAAGATGTCAGGTGAGTAAGCATGGAAGACAGAGACATCTGAGACGGTCTGTCTCAGTGCAGGGACTCTGGGACTACAGGAGAACCATTTGGGTGGCCATCTTTGACACAATTTGTTATTGAAACATTATTTTATAATGTTGTTAAATTTGTATTTTATATAAAATAATTAAACCACATTTAATAATGCATTGATGTCACTGCGCTAGATATCAAAACCTGATTTAAAAAAATCAATCACCATGATATTCTTTGAAGTAACATGTAAGTACCATGGTATTTTCCAACTTGACTTCAATATCACAATTTGAAATACAAATAAAATATATAACATCAAATAATTTGAATGGCCATGTTTTCTAAAAACAAAAATTCTTATTTAATCACTATTTTATCAGTAGGTCAGCATCACAGGTCTAAACTATACACTGGTCCTCAAAATACTTAAAGAGTGCATTCATTTCATTGCATTAGAACTCAAAACATATCAAACGTGGCATCTGCAAACAAATTCTAGACCTCAGAATTAATTTCATTCTTTAAAACAAAGGACATGTGATGATTCTTTACATTTTAAATGTCCAAATACTTTTTGGGGCCCCTGTACATTGGCATGAGCTCTAAATATCTTCATTGGTAAACATTTATTAAACATTTTTTTATTTTAAAATTTCCTTTTGAAACTTTTTTTTTTTTTTTTTTTTTTTTTTTTAAGTCATCAGCTCCCTTTAATATAAAAAGTAAATATGTGAAGCATGTTATTGGTTGCCTGCAGCATTTGTGTCTGTCAGACCAGGCAGGTCGGATTTCAGCTTCAATTGGCCAGTGTGTCATTCCCTTGAGGAAAAGACAAGAGGACAAAGTGGGATGACCACAATGATGAGTCATATAACACCACCGGCACTTCACCCCACAACACTGTACTTTCTGTTGTTAAGTAACCAAATGCTTTCCGGCTCTTGCAACATATTTTTGGAGGACAGAGGTAAAGAAAAACTCTATTTGTGTATGCCCAAGGCAATAGTTGTAGGGATCAATTTTCTTACTGAGCACTCAGAAGTGTGTACATAGTATTAAATCATTAAAAACTACTATTACAATTGGCTGGAGCTATAAGTAATAGTCTAAATATTAGTGACTGAAAGGCATTGTTAATTCAGACTGTTTTAAAGAATACAAAGACAATAAATTAATAAATAAATTGATTATACATGCATTTATAATAGTTTGAAATGTATTTTAAGTATAATTTAATCAATTAAATGTTAGTGAAAATGCATGTTTACAATTCAAGACAGATTAAATATAAATGCATAAATATATTTTACGTCACAAATTATGCATTTATAATATAATCTTTTAATAATTTGGTTATGTAATATTAATCCAATATTATCTCATTTTAGTCTAATAAATCAATACACTGAGCACAAGATGATCAAAATAAATAAATAAATAAATAAATAAATAAATAAATAAATAAATAAATAAATAAAAGAAGCAATAGTCTGTAATGTATTTCTAATATAGTTTATTAAATCCAATATTTTCGGTCTAATAAATGCATGCTTTAAACTCACGAGTACTGTTTAAATATAAATGCATACTTATTTAATCACTTCACAGATTATTAATTCATAATACTCTGTGATGTATTTATTTTTAATAATTATAGTCTATGCATTAAGCCTATTTCGGTCGAACTTACAAAAATATATATATATATATATATATATATATATATATATATATATATATATATATATATATATATATATATATATATATATATATATATATATATATATATATATATATATATATATAGAAATGCTAAAAATAGTTCTATAAAAAGTAATTATTAGCGAGCAAATTATATTAATTACAGCATTTTATATACTTCCTACTGAAATATGTGGTATGCAACATATATAGATCTAGCACAGAAAATCTTTGCTCAATTCTTTTAGCCTGTTTTAGAAAGTGAATCGCTCACCGATAACCTGGATGATCTCAGCCAGCAGCACGCCATCGCTCACATCCTGCTGCAGGTCTTTAATCAGACGCTTGTGTCCCGATTTGGCCAAGTAGTGATTCGCCCAGTCCGTGTAGATCTGTCAACACGAGAGGAGAAACCTTGCTCATAAATCCATCCATCAACAAAGTTTCAGACAATTTGGATTCACCGCGACATATCCGTAACCGCGACTTGGAGAAGACTGAGCGCCGCGCCTCTCCGGCTCCGCGCTCTATTCAAACCAACTCCATTGTGCCTTATTCAAGTTATTCAGCACTAATAATGCTCGAATTCTCCCGTCTGACATCACAGAAAAGCCCCTTCAGTGGGACAGGAGGAGGGAGACCCCGAGGGAGCTTAAATTAACCCTCTGAATGGGTTTGAAAGGAGTCATGTGTTGTTTGCTGTCCAAAAACATTCCCGCGTCCCGTTACAAGTTAGGGAAAGCGGAAAACACAACGAGCGTTAAAACGCGGAGATGCCCAAATCATCAAGTTTGTTTGGGAAATAAAGGAAACGCTTAAATTAAACACGTCTTTTAGTTTTGTTTTTGCATATTCATTTTCACATAAACAACACAATACAGTATAGCCTACTTTTCCAATTCAGAGTTGTTTTATTGTTGGATATGATGCAAGCTTTACACACACAATCAAAGGCCTGGCAGCAGTCAAACACATTCCCACATGGGGGTTGAAGAGCTGGTGTGGAGTGTTTCATGAGTAAATAAAGACGGATGGTATTATTGCAGTGTTTCTCGTGTGAGGAATCAGTTTCCTAGATGGGAAATAACAGGTGCACCCTCAGTCCCCGTACCATCAAAACAAACACGCTTTCCCTCAAATCCCTCATCAGTCATTTCTACTTAAAACAGCACGCAAAGCCCATAATTACAGAGAGCAATGACCAAAGTCAACGGAGAAATGTAGATGTTGATGCTTTGAAGTTTTGCGGGCTAAGTGAGTCAGATGTGATTAAAGGTGAGGTGAAGACAGTGAAGGTAAGGGTAAACATGCCTCCAAGCAACAGAAGAGAAGTAATGCTGAGGAAATTACAGATGACACCATGTAAACACTACCTTTTCATGTCAAAAGAAACGAGTACCAGTATTGAATCTGCTAATTATTCCTTTACTGCATTAAGACTATTTGTATGTCTTAAAGTTGCAGTAGACGTTTCACTGGCTGAAAGGACAAGTGGTCTTGGATCTCGGAAATGGCATAATGCATAATCACACTAAATCAAAAGTGTTCAGTTCCTGATTCCACTGGGAATATTCGTACATTATTAATGTTCCGCAACAGAAAGTATCTAATTATTAAACACCTTTTCTTGGCCGCTGATATGACTGGGATCTTAATCGTGATTTTGACCATATTTGCGGAAAAATATGCATTTCTTAATGCGCAGAAGTTAATGAAAATAAAAATGTGTAAAGATTATTATTTTTTAATTTTTTTACACACTACCAGTCAAAACATTTTGGGGGCAGTAAGACATTTATTTTTATTATTTTAGGAAATTAATACTTTTATTCAACAAGGATGCATTCAACTCCAAAATCAAAAATGACAGTAAAGACATTTATAATGTTAAAACATAATTCTATTTCATCTTAATGCTGTTCTTCTGAACTTTCTATTCATCAAAAAATCCTGAAAAAGTATCAGTTTCACAAAAATATTGTATATATAACATAATATATAACTGTTATTAACAAATGTTTCTTGAGTAGCAATTCAGCATATTACACTCTAAACAACCCAAGTTGGGTTGAAAATGGACGAACCCAGCGACTGGGTCGTTTTAAGCAAACATTTAACCCAACCGCTGGGTTAGTCCATTTTCAACCCAACTTGGGTTGTTTTTAACCCAGCATTTTTCAGAGTGTAGAATTATTTCTGAAATTACATTTCTGAATTAAATTACATTTTAAAATATATTAAGATAGGAAATGCTTATTTAAAATGTATTATTATTATTCACAATATTAATACTGTTTATTAATAATAAATTAATGCAGCCTTGGTGAGCAGAAGAAACTTCTTTAAAAAACAACAACAACTACAATACCGACCCCAAAGTACAATGCATTTCTTTATGTGTAAAATTAAAAATGTCTTTGAAGTTAACATATCTGTATGAACTATCTCCATTGAGATATTTCCCTCTATAGTGAAAGCCATACTTGATTACTAACAAACCTCCATATACTGTATGCCATCTGAATCAGCACTTATGATGACATTTATGCTGTGATATAGACAGAAATAGTCTAGAAATATATAGAAATAAATAGAAATAGTCACTGAGGCAGGACACTTCAGTCACACACACACAAAAGCAGCACTTAGAAAATCTTCCCCACACAAATCCTGCTTTGTTGTGTGGACATCAGACTAGCATCTATTATTTCTGCGCACTTCTGAGGCTGTTGCTTTGTCCAGTCCACTCGTGACCCGAGCATGATCTGTTCTCTGAGTTCACAGACGTGCCTGAGGGGTGATTTGTCACAGAACAACTCTGGTGCAAACCAACAGGTGGCTGTTGCACGCATTGGCTGATGAGTGTGTTTAATTACCTGGGTGAGCAAGACGGGGGATATCAAACGGGAGCTTCTTGAGTGTGGTAAGTTTTCAACAATTTACCAACAGCTGTCACTTGGACTCAAAGCGGGGAGGTAGAACACTGTTCAACTACAAAGGCTCTCGTGTCAAACACTAATAACAGGGCGGCCCATGTTAGTCAGACACAGAATTGTTCCCACAGGCACGACAGGCAGAAGCTACAGAGCTTACATTCAGGTTCACGAGAGAGGCCTTTAAATAATATAGTAGCCTACTTTAAAGTAATTAAAATAGATAATTTACTGAGGTGAAATTTAGGTCAGATAACTGCCCTGCAGCATGCATTTCACTGCTGATTCGGGCTGGTTTGCTCAGAGTTTATCTTGTGGACTAACACTACAATTCAAAAGTTTGGGGTCAGTAAGATTTTATTTGATTATTTTAAAAAGTATACCGCAAGGATGAATTACATTAATCAAAAATGACATTTAAGATTTCTATTAGAAGTACTAAATGCTGTTCTTGTGAACTTTCTATTTATCTTTTCTATTCATTTTCTATTCATCAAAAACATATTAAGCAACAGAACTGTTTTCAACATTGACATTAATAAGAAATGTTTCTTGAGAAGCAGATCATCATATTAGAGTGATTTCTGAAGGATCACGTGACACTGAAGACTGGAGTAATCAATACATCACATCAATACATTACAATAAAAGTACATTTTAAATTGTAATAATGTGTGACAATATTTAGATTAAATAAATGCAGCCTTGGTGAGCATATGAAACTTCTTTTTAAAAACACGTTTTGACTTAGTGTTAGTCCACAAGATAAACTCAGCATTGAAATATGACTGTCCTGTTCAGCAAAATCTTTAACACCAGCATTCATATTTTAAACATTTTAAGAACAGCATTTGGGAAATAAGCTGATATTATAAAAATAAAAATATTTAAATAATAAAATCCAATATATTCTTGTTGATTCAATCCTATCAGGTAGTTTTACAAATTTTAGACTTGATGTTAAAGACAATCATTAGTTTTTCTTCACATTCACCAGTAACACCATAAAGATTTACTAATTGTATAATATTTAAGTAAATAGTATGCCAATGAAATGATATAGAACATACAGAACTTGACCAGCCATATACTTTAGCTTTTTATATTTCACTGACTTGGCTGAAATATATGTGCAATCTTTAGTCCTAGACTTAAAGCTAACCTTAACCTCAATCAACCCACAAACATCTTAAAAGTCCTTCAGCTCAGCATGCGGTAAATAGCGCAGTAAGTCTGGACCGCATCTACAGTACCTGCTGCATGAGTGTAAATATATCCCCCGCTGACTGCCTACAGATATCAGCAGGGACGTCCCGCTCTCCACAGCAGTGAGGTCTTACCGTTCTGTAGTGATTGCTGGACGACCTGCTGTGGCGTCTCTCTGGGATGTACATCCTCACGTTCAGAGCCATAATGCTTTCACAGGTGAAGCGCGCTCATAAACACTGAAGCCCAGCAACATTCACGCCTGTAATCAAGTCAGCGGTGTGTGTGTGTGTGTGTGTGTGTGTGTGTGGGGGGTAATTTTAGCTGTGAAATGCATTCTGGAGCATCTTGCTTAATATATACCCCTCTCTATGTGTCACACTTAGTGTCAAATGCTGAGGCAGAGCCAACTCAGATTATTACTGCTTCACCTAGTAAAAAAATAAAAAAATCATCATGAAAAACAAAATCCTTCCAGTTCAAATTTTATATAATTTGAATATTAATTAGTAAATAATCCTAAAGGATCCTAATGGAATAAACAGAGAATACTATACGTATTAAATGTTTCAACGGAATTACAATTACAAGAATTAACAATTATATATATATATATATATATATATATATATATATATATATATATATATATATATATATATATATATATATATATATATATGATCCTAAATTAATAATACATAATATTATTCCTGTAAGTCCTGTAAATTGTGAGGTGGTGCCTCCATAGATCAGACTTGTTTGTTCAGCACATCCCACAGATGCTCGATTGGATTGAGATCTGGGGAATTTGGAGGCCAAGTCAACACCTCAAACTCGCTGTTGTGCTCCTCAAACCATTCCTGAAGCATTTTTGCTTTGTGGCAGGGGGCGCATTATCCTGCTGAAAGAGACCACAGCCACCAGGGAATACCGTTTCCATGAAAGGGTGCACATGGTCCGCAACAATGCTTAGGTAGGTGGTGCGTGTCAAAGTAACATCCACATGGATGGCAGGACCCAAGATTTCCCAGCAGAACATTGCCCAAAGCATCACACTGCCTCCGCCGGCTTGCCTTCTTCCCATAGTGCATCCTGGTGCCATGTGTTCCCCAGGTAAGCGACACACACGCACCCGGCCATCCACGTGATGTAAAAGAAAACGTGATTCATCAGACCAGGCCACCTTCTTCCATTGCTCCGTGGTCCAGTTCTGATGCTCACATGCTTCATTTAATCCACATCTGCGCATTTAATTAGTGTATCCACTGTTGACGATTTTGGCGGTGGACAGGGGTCAGCATGGGCACCCTGACTGGTCTCAATTTGAGCCCCATGCTCAACAAACTGCGATGCACTGTGTATTCCACAATACACTGTGATTGTGGACTTCAGGAAGAGACAGCAACGGACATACTCCCCCCTCATGATCAGCGGGTCACCAGTAGAGAGAGTGAGCAGCTTCAAGTACCTGGGAGTAAACATCTCCGAGGACCTGACCTGGACTGCTCACATTCAGACACAGGTGAAAAAAGCCAGGCAAAGACTGTACCACCTGCGCCAGCTGAGGAAATTCAGGGTTTCACCAGCTATCCTGAAAACTTTCTATTTAGGGGCGATAGAAAGTGTTTTAACTCAGTGCATCACAGCATGGTATGGGAACAGCACCAGTCATGACCGCAAAGCCCTGCAAAGAGTAGTGCGCTTATCCGAGCGTATCTCAGGGTCAGCTCTCCCGTCTCTGCAGGACGTCTACACCAAACGCTGCAAAGGTAGAGCTACCAAGATCATCAAGGACTCTAATCACCCTGCAAACCCTCATTTCACGCTGCTACCATCTGGTAGCGCTTCCGAAGCCTGATGGCCAAAACTGAGAGACTCAGGAGGAGCTTCTTCCCCAGGCCATCAGACTCCTGAACTCAGTCACTTAACATCACGTGACTTCACGCGTCAGGATAAACATCGATACACTGACATTGCACTGCACTTTCTGTTCTCGTTGTTACTGTGTAACAACCTGTCATAAACCTGTTTGCACATTATACTCTTTATACATTTGTTAACCACATATTTATAAGTCTACAGTTTACTCACTGCAAAGTCTACTTCAATTATTTTATTCCACTTTATCCTTATTTGTTACCTTTTTTTTCTCTTGACTTGATTATTTATAATTCTACAGATATAGACATATATATATATATATATATATATATATATATATATAGATAGTACTTTTTTTATATCCTATTTCTATTATAATTTCTTCCTTGTGTTTTTAACTGTGAATTTGCACTGTCCATGGAGCGGACCTGTTTACATTTCACTGCCGGTTGTATATTCTGTATATAACTGTGTATGTGACAAATAAAACTCTTGAATCTTGAATCTTGAATTCTGACACCTTTCTGTCAGAACCAGCATTAACTTCTTGAGCAATTTGAGCTACAGTAGCTGGTCTGTTTGATCGGACCACACGGGCCAGCCTTCGCTCCCCACGTGTATCAATGAGCCTTTTGCTTTTCGCCGGTTCACCACTGTTTCTTCCTCAGACCACTTTTGATAGATACTGACCACTGCAGCCCGGGAACACCCCACAAGAGCTGCAGCTTTGGAGATGCTCTGACCCAGTCATCTAGCAATCACAATTTGGCCCTTGTCAAACTCGCTCAAATCCTTACGCTTGACCATTTTTCCTGCTTCCAACACATCAACTTTGAGGACAAAATGTTCACTTGCTGCCTAATATATCCCACCCACTAACAGGTGCTGTGATGAAGAGATAATCAGTGTTATTCACTTCACCTGTCAGTGGTCATAACATTATGCCTGATCGGTTCCAATAGGAATCCCATATCTGTTTTACTCATGACTTTCATTTGCAAATTTTTTCCCTCTTAGAGACATACAAATCTTTCCCATTTTAAATGATGATGTCTTCTTAAAGGGATAATTCACCCAAAAATGAAAATTCTGTCATTATTTAATCACCCTCAAGTTGTTCCAAACCTGTCTGAGTTTCTTTCTTCTGCTGAACACAAAAGAGGACATTTTGAAGAATGCTGGTAACCAAAGAGTTGATGGGCCCCATTTAATTCCATAGTATTTTTTCCCATAGGGAAGTCGATGGGGGCCATCAACTCTTTGTTAAAATGATGAGAACATTTAAATTTTGGGTGAACTATCCCTTTAAGTCTTGATTTTACGACTGACACAAATATCAACAAGTGCAAACTTTTATACAACCAAAAACAAAGACATTAGCTATGTTTCCATCCATCTTTTTTATGCACATTTTGGGATATCGTATATAAAAAAAACGCTGGATGGAAACACCAAGTTGAGCATCAATTTAAAAAAATGTGCATAAAAAAACGAATGCACTCAATTGAGGTGGATTAAGCTTTTATTTGATAAGAATTCATGCACATAAAATACAACGGAAACACATTTGATGAATAAATCCCAACAAAAAACTTATGATTGGATAACAAGTGGAGCAATTTCATATGCCTGAGCTAAAGACTGTCATCAGAATCATTTGGTTTAATTCCCTCCCAGAAGCGTCTCACATGATAACATGACAGCGTTTATTGTGTCTGCTCTGAGACGCAAGTCATTTATGGTGTAGGAAAAACAAGCCAGTTTCTTCCACAATTTCAGCAACTTCCATTTTTATTACAGATATTTTGAGCCCAGGAAATTATGATTTTGTTCTCTTGAACACATGGGATGGAAACTGTACTTTATTCACAAATATTTCATGCGATATTCCAATTTTGCACATAAATTAAATTCACAACTTTGGATGGAAACATAGCAACGGTAGCCAAGATTAATGCGCCTTTTCCTGCTTCAGCCACTAAAAACACATCTAGCTGATGTTGGTCTCTAAAGGTTTACTGTTGTCAAGTCTTTTCACACACACAGAGAGAATGCATATGTACACAAACACACATGCACATCGGCTCTACATGTACAGAGAGAAACAGAGTATGCGGGAGGTCTGACGGCTACTCGAGAGGTGGTGACAACAACCAAGAATGTGTGTCGGGGTGGTGAGAAGGGTGACGGATGGTCCACAAACCCCCTCTGCACCACATCCCCCCTCAAAACCAAACATAACGCTCAGCAAGTTCCAAAGGCAAAGATCAAGCAGTGCTAAATCGTACAAGATCATCGAATCAAGACCTGCAACTCGTTCACAAAAAAATAAATATTTTGAAGCAGCAATCTTCATCTTAAGAACAACATTGAGTAGATATGATCTAGTACAAAATCCATTTCAGTTTCACAATATTAAAATATGAAGTTAAGCCACTCTTCCCTCCTGCCATCTGTGTTGTGTCACAGAGTGGTGTAAAGTGAGTAACTCTTCTCTGGAGTGTCTTGATTAGAGCTCTAATCTAATAATGCACACGGCCAGACACACAGATCACAGATGCCTCATTTATTTATGCTCCTCCACTCTAACCGGCATACAAATTTAATTTCTAAAGCAAATGTATTCTTTCCTTTGGCTGAGCTTTCCGGGTCACTCCAGCTTGACCTTAAATGTTCATTATCTTGCAGTCAAGAGGCTCCATTTGCTAATGTACCAATAGACCTTGGAATTTCATCAAGAACTATCTATCCAAAATATCTATCTATCCATCTATATCATTTTTGTTTTCTTAAATAAAATGCTTTTGAATTGTACAAAAGTTTGGGATCAGTTACACAGCTAACAAAAAATGTGTTCTAAGAATGCTTGCTAACGTTCCCATTAAGTTACGGAAACATTATTTCTGAATGTTCTCCAGAATGTTCAAAACATCCAGTTTTTTAATTGTTTTCAAAAGGTTTTTTAGTTTTTCTTTATGCAAAAGTTAGCAAAAACACTACAGGATTGATTCATTTGATCATGTTAAACATGAGAACATTAATGTTTGAATGTCGAACATTTTAAAAGAAGTTAAAAACATTTGATGAACGTCCATTTAAACGTTTCATGAATGATAATGTTTTTGTGCTAATGTTTTGACTAGATAGCCCGCAAAAACATTCTATTAATGTTACTGGAAGAAAGTTTGCTCATAACTTTGAGAGAACCTTGCCAGAACGTTAGCTAGAGTTCTGAGAACATTTCCTCTTAGCTGCAGATTTTTCTAAAAAGAAATGAATAAAATGCTTTTATTCAGCAAGGATGCATTTAATGCATATCTACTGTGACAGCGAATACTTTTAACAATGTTAAAAAAAACCTTTCTATTCATTCTATTTACCTTTCTATTCATCAAATGCATCAGTTTCTACCAACAAATATTTCAATTTTTACTGTATTTTTGGTCAAATAAATACAGCCTTTGCGAGCATAAGAGACTTCTTTAAAAACATTGAAACATCGTCGAACTTTTGAACAGTAGAATTATTATTATTATTATAAAATACATAATTTTTCAAGATATGTGGTGAAATAATGAACTGCTTTCCTGAGAGCTGTCCAGAGGATTGGAGAACACATACAGACCCCTCTGGTTCATGAAGGTAAGGTGTGGACTGTAGTGAAAGTGAACGAGCAGTGATTGATTCTTGAGGTCAAGGGGAGTCAATTTGAGGCGGAGAGTGCAATCAATTATGACGTCATGGTAACAGAGAGCACCCCCTTTCATTTGGCTGATGCACATGCATTATTTGATGTTTAATGGTGATACATAATTTGAAGTGGAAATGCTTGCTTTAAAGGATTAGTTCACTTCAGAATTAAAATTTCCTGATAATTTACTCACCCCCATGTCATCCGAGATGTTAATGTCTTTCTATCTTCAGTCGAAAAGAAATTACGTTTTTTTGAGGAAAACATTCCAGGATTTTTCTCCAAATATTAGACTTCGACGGCAACCAACGGGTTGAAGGTCCAAATTGCAGTTTCAATGCAGCTTTAAAGAGCTCTACAGCCGAGGATTAAGGGTCTTATCTAGCGAAACCATCGGTTATTTTCTAAAAAAAACCCTCTAATTTATATACTTTTTAACCACAAAGGCTCGTCTTGCACAGCTTTGCGATGCACCACACATTACGTAATCACATCGAAAAGGTCACACAGGTTGAATTACTGACCCAGTGTTAAAGTGAACGTGCAAAAACTAAAATTGCATTGAAACTGTAATTTGGACCTTCAACCCATTGTACCCCATTGAAGTCCACTATATGGAGAAAAATCCTGGAATGTAAGACAACTTGGATGACATGGGGGTGAGTAAATGATCAGGATATTTTAATTCTGAAGTGAACTAATACTTTAATCAGAATAAATAAAAATAAAGATTGTCTAAATCTTGATCTCTCCCTATACTGTATTTTTTTTCTGTCAGCTCTCTGCTGTACTGCACAATAAAGGCAAAAAGCAATAAAAATGGTCAAAGATATTTACATTTAATTAAATTAAAAAAAGAGTAGCTTCCCCAACACTGGAGAATTGTGTATTACATTGCGGTCAATAGAGGTTTGATGGCTTGTATTAATCCCACATTGTTGTTATGTGTCAGTTGTGTGTAAAGCCATTAAAGTACAAGCAATGTTATACAGCAGGTTTATCCATAACTAGGACAGTCATTGTTACCAGGCTGAATAGATCTATTACCCAAGGCAGATGGAAAACCGCTCAAGAGAGATGGACTATGGGAAAATAATATCCACCTCTTTGCTTTTGTCCTGCTTATTAGCGTTCTGTAAAAGGGGTCCTATTATGCTTTTTTACATTTTCAAATGTGTGTAATGTTGCGGTTACCAAACTAAAGATCTACAAAGTTACAAAGGGTCAGTTCGAAGGAGTTATTCTCACCAGAGCTCACTGTTTCTGAACCCCCTGAAACGCCTCGATTGTAGTCTTGAGTTTTCTTCCGGAAATTAACACATCACGTTATCCCTCATTTAAATAATTCCCACCCAATGCATATGCCAAATAAAGGGGACGAGCCCTGGTTGAGTTGTGTTGAAACTGGCGTGTGACATTTGTGACATTTCCGAAACGCGCTCAAAGCGGTTGACCAATCATAACACACTGGTCCAGCCGACCAATCAGTGCACACTTTTCAGAAGGAGGGGCTTCATAGAGACAGAAACTAAACAGAGCGTTACTGACAGACTGGGAAGAGAGGTGCTGCAACAATGTCAAATATGTGAAAATGATGTGTTGAATGAAACATGAAAAACCTATTCGAGTAGACTGAAAAAGACTAAATCAAGACTTTGTAAAAATCTGCTAGATTATCCAGAAGAGCATATTGATTCCAAAATAGTTATGTGATTCATACAAGAGAGCAAAATAATCATATATTGACAGTTGAATAAGAAACTGAGAGCAGAGTATCAAACAGATAGGATGACGCTATAGGATACGGCCGTGATCACAGATCTTTTTTGTCCCTAAATGATCAGAAAGAAACAGTGCACAATTAAAGCTTCTCATTCAGACAGACAGGGAAAATAAAGAAACACACACTATTATCCTCTGAGCACCCAAGACAAAGAAGCACAGTCCATTTACCCACGACAACTCAAACAGACGTATTTCATCAAATTTAGTCACACACACTGGATGCTTTTGTAAATGCTGCAAAAGGTCTGTCCTTAGTTTTCTCATGCCCCGCTCCCTGCATCTCTGCCGTGACCCCGAAACCGTAATTATACTCCCCGTTTGACCTAAAAGTGCCCTGCTTTTAAGTGTTTTCCCTCTGCCTGTGATCAGATTTCGGCATAGTTAAATTAGCCGTCCTGTCACCCATCAGGGAAAGGAAACCTCAATTCCTGGAGGAGAATGGACCATTTTAGACAGTTACCACACAAAAGCATGAAGATGAAAAAGACATGCCTCTCAGTCAGAGAGATCTCAGAAATAAAAGCAGCCTTTTAATAGACACGCACTAATTTAAAATGTGCAAACCTCTGCTAGGCAACCTAAAGTATCATATTATCATTTTAAAAATGAATGTTAGCTGGCTATATGAAAGATCTGGTAGGTAACACAGTCATAGTAGCTGAGATGGTAACCTTGATTTATACTAGTGATTCCAACACAAATTCTTTTAATCAATTCTTTTTTAGGGATGCATGACATATTACACATCAAAAATCTTGTTTTTTATCAGTATTGGCTAATGTTGGATATTTAACTGTGGTTACTTATTTACACCTATTTTTACATCCACAATTTATTATTTTACATATGAATGATTCAGTTCCATTTCTATTCTGTATTCTAATCTGTATGGTTATGTTGCAGTTTTTTAGTTTACTGTAAATAAATTATAATATATATATATATATATATATATATATATATATATATATATATATATATATATATATATATATATATACAAACCCGATTCCAAAAAGTTGGGACACTGTACAAATTGTGAATAAAACAGAATGCAATGATGTGGAAGTTTCATATTTCAATATTTTATCCAGAATACAACATAGATGACATATCAAATGTTTAAACTGAGAAAATGTATCATTTTAAGGGAAAAAATAAGTTGATTTTTAATTTCATGGCGTCAACACATCTCAAAACAGTTGGGACAAGGCCATGTTTCCCACTGTGTGGCATCCCCTCTTCTTTTTATAACAGTCTGCAAACGTCTGGGGACTGAGGAGACAAGTTGCTCAAGTTTAGGAATAGGAACGTTGTCCCATTCTTGTCTAATACAGGCTTCTAGTTGCTCAACTGTCTTAGGTCTTCTTTGTCGTATCTTCCTCTTTATGATGCACCAAATGTTTTCTATGGGTGAAAGATCTGGACTGCAGGCTGGCCATTTCAGTATCCGGATCCTCCTTCTACGCAGCCATGATGTTGTAATTGATGCAGTATGTGGTCTGGCATTGACATGTTGGAAAATGCAAGGTCATCCCTGAAAGAGACGACGTCTGGATGGGAGCATATGTTGTTCTAGAACTTGGATATACCTTTCAGCATTGATGGTGCCTTTCCAGATGTGTAAGCTGCCCATGCCACACGCACTCATGCAACCCCATCCCATCAGAGATGCAGGCTTCTGAACTGAGCGCTGATAACAACTTGGGTTGTCCTTGTCCTCTTTAGTCCGGATGACATGGCGTCCCAGTTTTCCAAAAAGAACTTCAAATTTTGATTGGTCTGACCACAGAACAGTTTTCCACTTTGCCACAGTTCATTTTAAATGAGCCTTGGCCCAGAGAAAACGCCTGCGCTTCTGGATCGTGTTTAGATATGGCTTCTTTTTTGACCTATAGAGTTTAAGCCCGGAAACGGCGAATGGCACGGTGGATTGTTCCAGAATGTTTTCTGGAAGTATTCCTGAGCCCATGTTGTGATTTCCATTACAGTAGCATTCCTGTATGTGATGAAGTGCCGTCTAAGGGCCCGAAGATCACAGGCATCCAGTATGGTTTTCCGGCCTTGACCCTTACGCACAGAGATTGTTCCAGATTCTCTGAATCTTTGGATGATATTATGCACTGTAGATGATGATAACTTCAAACTCTTTGCAATTTTTCTCGGAGAAACTCCTTTCTGGTATTGCTCCACTATTTTTGGCCGCAGCATTGGGGGAATTGGTGATCCTCTGCCCATCTTGACTTCTGAGAGACATTGCCACTCTGAGAGGCTCTTTTTATACCCAATCATGTTGCCAGTTGACCTAATAAGTTGCAAATTGGTCCTCCAGCTGTTCCTTATATGTACATTTAACTTTTCCGGCCTCTTATTGCTACCTGTCCCAACTTTTTTGGAATGTGTAGCTCTCATGAAATCCAAAATGAGCCAATATTTGGCATGACATTTCAAAATATATATATATGCATCTAACTTAAAAGTTGTGTATAAATGTTATTATATTATATATATATATTAGTTACACATATACTGTATATACACACAAATTATATAAACACAAACTTCTATGTTATATGCGATTAATTGATGTGAAAGCACTAATAGCAGTATATTTTGTGAATAATATAAAAAAAATTTAATGAATAAATTAAGTAAATAATTAATTTATTAAAACAATGAAATAAAAAAATAAAAATAAATCAAGTAGAGTCCACACATTTTGCGTGAGTGGCTTTTCGAGCACCACAAGCACTTCAAGTGGCTTTGGCCTTGTGCTAACATGACAAGCTCCAAGAGCAGCTCTTGACTGCTGAGATGTCTGTGGTTTAGAGATGAAAGCACGAGAATTAGATTGATGTGAGCACTGCCAAACGCGACCTCTGGGACTGTGACTGAGTTCAGTCGGGATTAAGAGTCACATTCAGACCAAACAGAAAGCAGGAAATGTTTTGGCGTTCGCACAAGTGCTGCTTTCAAGATGAAGAACTCGACGCATTTCTCCAATGAGGGCCCTGAAGTTTCAGTGCCATCTGCGCCAAACAAGAACGCACCACTTGATGACACTCGAGCTGTGGTTCTCAAAATAAACAGTTCACTTTTAGTTTCAACATATTCACACAATCTGCCATCTGGAGGGACGGGGCTACGAGACGCGTCTATGCTGTACTGAAGGACCGTCAGCTCAAACAGACGGGTTGATGCGGGTCTCTCTTCTCAGCAGGACACTAAACACCATTAACAACTCCTCACCTTCAACCACCAGACAGCTGTCTGCTCAGCCTGTGCTGTATGAATAAGTGATCTGACAGAAATGAACGTTCCCTCCTGCTCTGCTGAAATATGAATAATAACATTTGTAGACTTTTGCTTCAACCCTAAACACAATGTAATATAACCTCTCAGAGTACTATAGCCTCTTCATAACCTCTAAAATTTCCATTATACCAGTGTATTGGATGAATATTAGTTCAGGTAGAGCAGTTTACAGGCAGAATAAAAGACACATCAGTGTAACTCCAGACAGTGTGCTCCAGATCTGTGGTTCTCATGTGGGAAAAAAAGGTTTGAATCCAGACTACATCACGTCAGGGTTTCCCAAACTGGGAACTTCAGGGAGTTTGTGAGATGATGATGAGCTAATAATTAATTAAATCATTAAAATGAGAATAAATAGTTGCTAAAATATATACATATAATATATATACACCGATCAGGCATAACATTATGACCTAATATTTATGCTGCCAAAACAGCCCTGACCCATCGAGGCATGGACTCCACTAGACCCCTGAAGGTGTGCTGTGGTATCTGGCACCAAGATGTTAGCAGCAGATCATTTAAGTCCTGTAAGTTGTGAGGTGGGGCCTGAGTTGTGAGGTGGGGCCATGGATCAGACTTGTTTGTTCAGCACATCCCACAGATGCTCGAGTGGATTGAGATCTGGGGAATTTGGAGGCCAAGTCAACGCCTCAAACTCGTTGTTGTGCTCCTCAAACCATTCCTGAAGCATTTTTGCTTTGTGGCAGGGCACATTATCCTGATGAAAGAGGACACAGCCACCAGGGAATACTGTTTCCATGAGAGGATGCACATGGTCTGCAACAATGCTTAGGTAGGTGGTACGTGTCAAAGTAACATCCACATGGATGGCAGGACCCAAGCTTTCCCAGCAGAACATTGCCCAAAGCGTCACACTGCCTCCGCCGGCTTGCCTTCTTCCCATAGTGCATCCTGGTGCCATGTGTTCCCCAGGTTATCCACGCACACGCCATCCACGCAATGTAAACGAAAACGTGATTCATCACCAGGCCACCTTCTTCCATTGCTCCGTGGTCCAGTTCTGATGCTCATGTTGCACCACAGTTGGCGCTTTCGGCAGTGGACAGGGGTCAGCATGGGCACCCTGACTGGTCTGTGGCTATGCAGCCCCATACGCAACAAACTGCGATGAACTGTGTATTCTGACACCTTTCTATCAGAATCAGCATTAACTTCTTGAGTAATCTGAGCTACAGTAGCTTGTCTGTTTGATTAGACCACACGGGCCAGCCTTCGCTCCCCACGTGCATCAATGAGCCTTGGCCGCCCATGACCCTGTCACCGGTTCACCACTGTTACTTCCTTGGACCATTTTTGTTAGATACTGACTAAGGGTGTCATAATTTTGATTTTAAATCGAAATCGACCAAAATTAAGTCACCATCTCAAAATTCAAATTAAAAAAATTGAATCGTCGATGCTGCCACACCCCCATGTCACGTCCGGTTGCTTGCTAAGCGGAAAAAAAACACACGTGTTGAAGTGAAGTCAACCTCCTCTAACTTAGCTACAGCCACTCAAAAGATAGCATGGCAACTGCAGATGAGGGAGACCCATCGACAGAACTTGAACCCCCTCCTCTTTCACTGAAGTCGCCAGTGTGGAAGTATTTTGGATTTCCAGTGAGTTATGTTGACAACATTCACGTTGTCGACAAAAAAGCCACAGCTATGTGCGTGTACCATATTCTTTCACTGGCAGCACGACTAACATGGCAGGGCATCTCCACAGGCACCACAAAAACATAGATTTATCTGTTAAACCAACAACTGTAACACAAACTACTCTTCCGTCTTCATTTGGAATTAAACTTCCAAGTAACTCAACTCGTGCAAATGCAATTACACACGCGTTAGAAGTATTCATAGCCGCAGACATGCGACCTTATTCAGTGGAGGAAAACTCCGGTTTTAGGAATTTAATTAGCGTGCTAGAACCACGCTACGAAATACCAAGTAGAACGCATCTCACAGCTACGGTGATTCCCTCCATGTACAATAATGTAAAGGAGAAAGTTATTGAAGGTCTGAGCAGCGCACATTTAGTTGCTGTTTTATTGTTTTTGTTTGTTTTGTTGTGAACTTGAATGTCATCATCTGTGAAGAAGACTGCACTTACAAAAGAGAAACTAGATGGCAGGTTATTTTGCTCAAGTTTTCAATTGACTGAAGATATAAGTTATTGTTACATTATGTTGTTAATAAATGTTTTAAATTTGACAATGTAGTGTGGTACATTGCGAACAAAGGTCTGATATTATATTGCATAAAAGTATAGTCTAAAAATGGCATAGCAACCTGTGCTTTAAAAAATGAATAAATGTAAAAATCAAGAATCGAATCGAACCGTGACCTTAGAATCGAAAATTTAATCGACTTGAGGATTTGGAGAATTGTGACACCCCCAATACTGACCACTGCAGACCGGGAACACCCCACAAGAGCTGCAGTTTTGGAGATCTAGTAAAAAGGGGCATAATAGGTCCCCTTTAAAGTGACAGTGCTCTCTTACAAAAAAAAGTACAATGTTTTTTTGTTTTTTAGCTTGGTGACAAGTACCATAGAACTATTATATTCTTGGACGCACTATAGATGAAGTAATATAAATACCATGGTACGTGAATTCTAGTGCCATGGTATGTATGAAAGTACCATATTACTAAATGATTTCCTAATTGCATGATGATTAACATCACAGTGCCCTTACTAAAAAAGTGCTGTGGTGGCAGTGATGGTAAAAGTAATGCTATCAAATGGCACTACTACATGATAATCCATGGTAATTCTATAGGTTTTGTGACATATGCCTTGGTGCTATCATGTTTTTAGACATGCTATGCTAGTACCATTGCATTCTGGAATGCTACTATATGTAAATGTTATGGTTCAAGAATTTTAGTATCGTAAAAAAATAATTAAAAAAATAAAAAAAATAATAATATATATAAATATATATATATATATATATATATATATATATATATATATATATATATATATATATATATATATATATATATATATATATATATTATATGTCAGTAACATAATACTTTTTTTGTTTAGTGCCCTTCCTGTTCACTCTCAATAAACAGTAATTGAAAAGGGCTGTGTGTATCATGTATGCATCAATATCATAAATACTGTATGTTTGATATTGATGTTGAACTGACCCAAGGTCATGGGTTCGATTCCTAGGAAAATACATACCAGAAAAATGCTTCTGATAAAAGCATCTGGCAAGTCCATAAATGTAAAAATAAATGCTCTAATAATAATACTGTAAAAATGAGCAAGGTGACAGAAAAGTGAAAGAAAAATAGAGATGATTTAGGAATCTCTGCCCTCTGAGGTCAATGTTTGATGACCTTCAATAGTAAATCAGGTGCTCTTTTTAAAAATCTTCCATATTGCAATTCACATAACAGTTCATAAGGTTTTAAAAAAAAAATCAATGAACAATGAAACGGTAAAATAACTAAAGTGAACGTCTTGGATGTGGTCATTTTAATTTGCACAAATAGAGTATAAGAAATGAAGTCTGGATTAGATTGGACATCATTAATTAAAAGTAGACGAGATGTGTATCTATCTCACTCTCTGGGTTTGAAAAGGATATTTAAACGTCTAATGATGAAGTGGAAGAACGAATGTGAGGTGCTCTGATTCTTTAATCTCGTGGTTTCACTGCAATATTCACTGCTGATATTATCGGGTCACGCTGACACGTTTCAGCCTCCATCGCCTCCCTTCCTTCTCTCATACACACAGCCGACCTTAAACATATTCAGTGCACTGCCACTTGTGCTGGGCTCCACATGTAATACATAATTAAACAGCTCCCCTTATCACCTCATCTCCAGACAAGCAATAAGGCGGCCTGCCTTTGTGGCTTTGACGTGCAAAGGATAAGACCAGGACACAAGCTAGAGAAAAGACTATGCTGGGTGTGCAGGGGAAAAAGGATTAATAAAGAAAAAATATGAAGGGTGTTTTCAGAAATAAAACTGAATTTTTCATAAGCTGAACTGTTGCTTTATTATTACCTGTCAGATAGTCTAACATAAACACTGTATCATAGCAAATAAAAATGAAAAGCCTGCATCATAACCAACAATAAACAAGAGACTTCTGCATTAAAGTGATTCTGCACAGGTCTTAAATCCAAAACGAGTGAAAGTGAGTCTCGGTTTTCTGGTAATGGAAAACATCATACGCAACAACAAACAAGAGCTTTCTAGCGCAACGTACGTGAATATAAACAAGTCATGAATCCCAAATAAGTTTAAATGCATACAAGACTTGGTTAAATATCAAAAGCCTGGTTGAATCAGGTGAGACAAAATATGATCAGAAGCTTAGAAATCCTTTACAAAAATAAAGACCTAGAACAAGTATATTACGTCACTGGAAATATGCAAAATATGCAAAAATGGGAAGAAAAAACTGGCTAAATGTTTTTTCAACCCAAGCACAATGTTTGCATACAAAATGCAAAGGGTCAGATCGAAAGATCTAAACAACATAAACAATTTAAAATGTATTAGCAAAATATTGCATAAATTAATAATAAAATAAATATATAAATACAATAAAAATAGTGTTAAAAGTAGTGCATCAAGTGCAGGTGACAGTTTACTAAACTTTAAAAAATATAATTTATTATTTACCATATATATATATATATATATATATATATATATATATATATATATATATATATATATATATATACACACACACACACATTTTATAAAATTATTAACAAAAAATAATTAATGATTTTCTGATGCAAAAATTATTGATAAAGTTTAGATCAAAACTTGACTAAAAACAAATCAATAGTTTACTCAAGCCTACAACCAAAGAAAGTATTTTACCAGTTTCATGCTGTGATTGTTTTGATCCCAGTGCCACAGCATCACACTCATCTTCTTCTACCCTTTATCTTCCTCACTTCACCTGCCGGCGGTCCAGATACACAGATCCCATTTACAATCCATCAGAGTGGGAGAGCAGCATCCATCACAACCATCCACAGAGAGAGAGGGGACTTTAGAGGAAAAAGAAGAACGATAGAACGATGCTAAAGGAGAACAGGGAAGTTCAAATGAACCAGGTTGGAATTCAAGAGGGTGAAGGAGAGTTTGAGAAGAGTGATGGAGTGGATGGTGGTACCAGAGATTGAGAGAAAGAGAAAGTTAAGCAGACAGAGCTCTCACCGCTAATGGTGTGCCATGCTGAGGGCAGCTGCCTCCGGTCTGAAACACACACCAGCCAGTGCTCACACCAGCCAAAGCAAACAGCTGAAGGGGGTGGGGAGGAGAGACCAGCTGGATAGGCAGTCCTCCGTCAGCAGTGGATGGGGGAATCCCTCTTTACCTCCCCCACACGACCCCTCCATTACACCCTCTCTCCCTCCAATCATGCATCCATCCCACCACTGAAAGGTCCCGGCAGACAACCGATAAAACTATTAACCAACTCACAATCAACAACAAGTGAACTCAAATGCATCACCTAAACACATTATCTTTCTGATATAATCTTTAGCTTAATGGATCTTCTTCAATATGTCATCAATAATTAAACGGACTTAAACAGAAGTTGCAAATTGTGTTTGCTTCCCTAAATACAAGTGAAAAGGCTTTTCAAAAAAGAAAAAACGTATAGGGCGGAACTTGATTTTGTCAATCAGGAATTGATTTGATGTTTGTGGTTTGCTATTGGTCGATCTCAAGTAAGTGAGTTTGATTTCAAAGTGACTTTAAAGATGGGAATCATGAAGTTATTTTTATTTTTTTCAGTTCATTAGCAATTACTACATATATATGAACCATATACTTAAAATCAACAGTTCCCTTTCAGTTGGTCACGTTCGACGTACGTCGGACGTCACCGACGAAATGGGATCACAATTCGTCGGTGACATCCGACGTACGTCTCCGTTCCCTCCTTCAGGGAACGAGGGTTACCATACGTAACCGAGACGTTCCCTTTCAGTCGGTCACGCGTTTGGCGTCGCCGGGCGTCACCGACGAATTGTGATCCCAATTGCGCCGGTGACGTCCGGCGTCGCGTCAACGTGACCAACTGAAAGGGAACGAGGGTTACCATATGTAACCAAGACGTTTTCTGGTCACAATTTAATGTTTGTAATTTTCAACTAAACAACACATGTCATCTGTGAGTCTTTCGGACTGCTTCATTAAAAATAATTGGTTCATAGGAGTCATTTATACGCAAATAAAAAAAACTTGCCAAACAATAGAAAGATGTGCTGTCTATGAATTATCACTTTGAATTATTGTGTGTTGGTAAAATACAAACATCCTAAAACTGTTAAAAGAACCAACATCGTGAATATAATTTGATTCCAGAACTTTTCCAATGTTTCCAGGAGATAACTGTGATTTTCATCCATACAAAAACATTCATTGACATTTTTTCACAATATCTTCTTTTGCATTTCACAAAACAAAACAAAAACAAAACAAAACAAAAATCCCTTTAAATATGATATTTTCTAATATAAGATGTTTACAAGTACTGCTGTTTCTTCAGACAAGTACATACTTGGACATAAATCTCTCAGATTTCATCAGAAAGATCTTTAGTTATCTTCTGAAGATGAACGAAAGTCTTATGGGTTTGGAATGACATGATGGTGAGTAATTAATGACAGAATTTACATTTTTGGGTGAATTAACCCTTTAAGGTGAAATGTACTAAGAAGAAAAATCCAATATATTTAACAAACACAAGCATACAAGTACATCTCTTACTATCATGATGTAGATTTTTGTAATGCACTGCAATGAATATTTAAAAGTCATTTCCAGGGTGATTGCTAATTACGCTAATCTGATTGTAAGAACACACTGTCACCAGACATCTAGTGTGCAAACACAGTGAAGTAACGGACAGTTAATCATAATATGAATAAGAAAATGTGACTAGATGATTAATTAGTCCAGTGTGAAAAGGGCTGATCTCTCTAATGACGACGCACACTTCAGATCTGTCTGCTGTTGCGCAGCATTTGTGTAGCACACCCTTGTCAACCTTCTGCAGACCCCGAGGGTCTTAAAACACAGAGGTCAGAACCTCTTTTCCTTTTTTGTTTTCCACAGTTGTGGTGGTGGAGTGTGTGGTACAGACTGCTGGCATAAGCTGCGGTGTGGAGACACGAGGTGTTCCCCATGTTCAAGCTTTCGCCAAAACCGATGCCAAACCACAAATTACAAGCCAAATTTCACTTTCTGGGGATCGCCCAAGTTTCTGCCCTCATTCCCACACTAAAGAACCCTAGAGGCTGCAAAACGAAGCATGTTTTAAATATATACAACACACACAGGGCTTTTTACTCAAGCAGATGTTTTGAAACTGTGACAGCGGATCTACTAGAGCTTGAAGAGATTTTAGCAGTGTTGGCAAAGCTACAGTGAAACTAAAGTTTGCAAAGCAGCAAGCTGCCCTTAATATAAAGTTAAATGGCGTCAATAGAGTCAAGCTAAAAACGTTTGGGGGGAAAGTTAGACTACTAACAAAACATAATTACACTGGATAAAATTTTTTTATAAAATATATTTAATTGTATTTTAATGTGATCTATTTTATTATTTTAATCTATATATGACAGAATTTATTTGAACAAACGGAGCCAAATATTTCAACTAAATACAACTAATAAAACTAGAACCATTATAGTATTATTATTTAAACACTATTATAGTATCTAATATATGTTTATGTTTATATTAAATATTAAATATGTTTTATAGTTTTATAGGTTTTCATTGGAATTTTATTTGACATTTTAGTCATTTTGTTATTTGATTTGGACATTTTTATTAGTTTTTATTTAATATATATATATATATATATATATATATATATATATATATATATATATATATATATATATATATATATATATATATATATATAATTTAATATAATCAATTATATATTATTTATATTTTAAGCAATTTAGTTTCTTAGTGGGTTTTAGAGTTTAAACATTAAACATTTAAACATTACTTTATATCAATCCCACAAGAGTTGAGTCGCATCTCAAATGACTTGTATAACAGTTTTCTCCGTAAATCAGGCTCATCTAAAGCTAATTGCCTCTTTACAACTCAATCAAAGTCTGAGAAAAACACATTGAACATTTCAACAGATTTATTGTGCTTCTGTAGTGCCGAGTGATATGTGGCGGACGCTACATGTGTCGGGCAATAGTGAACAAGCTCATTAAAAAAACAACAGCTTTGAATCACAGGCTACGCTCGCCATTCATTCTGCCAATGGATGGTAAAATAAATCCAAGTATGTGTGGACAATGCGGGGGCTCGCCCTGTGGAGAGGGCTCTTTGTTTTGGGAGACCCCCATCATCTGCTTTTCGGGAGGTTAGGGGGGTGGATAGGTCCCCACTGTCAGGCTGCTAGGGGGTGGGTGGGACATATGGGGTTTCTGGGGCTCTGACACAAAATCAGGAGGGATTCAGAGGCACCCTGGGTATCCTGAAAGAGAATAGAGCCTGTGGTGGAGGGGCTGGAGTTGTTGCAGGCACTGTGTGAACTCAAGACATGAAGAGACACTTGTAAGGAATGTCCAACTGCTGATGTCATGATCCTGTTAGCAAGCACTTTAGCATTTCCTTTCGCTTCCTTACAAACTATACCATGGTAATGCTAAAAAAAAAAAAAAATTGGAGAAAAAATGCAAACAAATTTAAAATGGCAAAAATATTCTTAAAGCCCCTTAGAAAGTTTGAATTATTATTAAGATTAATGTTATAATGTTGTTACGTTATAATGTTGTATTAATATTTGGTTAAGGTATTAAATACATATATTAATATTTAAATCCATTCATATAATAGTATCATATATAAATTGTAAATTCTTACTATTCTAAAAAAACTGATGCTGTTTTGTTGTTGTTATTGTAACATATTTGATATTTATAATAGTAACATTTTACAATTCATATATTATATCATATTAATAGATTGTTTAAATATTAATATATGTATTAAATATATTTTTTCAGCAATATTTTTGTAAACATTTTAGTTTTGTAAAATCTATCAGTCATTCTGTCTATCTGTCTATCTGTCTATCTATCTATCTATCTATCTATCTATCTATCTATCTATCTATCTATCTATCTATCTATCTATCTATCTATCTATCTATCTATCTATCTATCTATCTATCTATCACCTGTCTGTCTGTCTGTGTATCCATCTATCCATCCATCCAGTTAATTCAAATATAAAAAGTAATTAGATACAAAATGTACTCATTTGCCAAGATTTAAGACAAAAATGATGCAGTCATGACACAAATGTAAATGTGATGTTAGACATCCTACATGCACAACATCACAGTAACATCTGAGGATGGTTGCCATAGTTACCAACCGGCTAATGAAAGTGTGTTTTTTCGAGAACTCATGATGAGAACTGACGTTAACATGCTGCTAGAATAAGTTCCTCCTGCAGTGTTTCTACTGCATGTTGATGAGCCTCTTTTGCTACATTTCATGTAAAATTAACCATAACACAGTCAGCACAATAACACAATAGTAATAATTCCAAAAATTATTTCTTTGCAAATAACATAGCACTTCAAAACAATTGGCTATTGAGAATTTAGCTAATAATGTTTATCTAACTAATCTAAAGCTATTGTTTTATCATTAATATTGTCAGCAATCAAATACATCTAAACATCTATCACAAGATGCAACCCTAAAAAGGACAGAACACTCAAACATACCTAGTTTTTCTCGTCATAGAAACTACATTGTCCATTACAGTCTGAACCGCCGTCTTCTTGCAGCAGATCTTAATTTTGACTCGTTTTACACGAGTTCTCAGCTGGTAAAAATATCATAATATGTACGCACACATACAACAAGTGCATCTAGCCCAGCACACAGCATTGTTTTGGAAGTTCCATCGCAAAATATATGTCATAGCTGGGTTTTTTGTGTGTGCCTTTAGGTTTGGTCTTAAAAATGACTGTGTGAATGGTCGAACCAGGTCGAACCAAAAGAACCAGGACTACATGTACCATTTCCTTTTTTTGGTCTGGAACAAAAGAACCAAGAGAACCAAAACACACCCTAAATGCAAAGAAACTGATCCTACCCAGAATCCACCAGCTCAAAGTGAGGACCTAAATCATTTCAGTCAAAATCAAGCCAATAACCTATATCTAAGCAAACATCTCACACTTTCTCCGGGCAAAATTAATCGACAAAGGTCAAGCACTCAAAGCTTCATCAGCTGTGACCTTTCACCTTGACCTGTTCACAAATGCATGTTGACCTTTATACTGTTCGCATCACCCACTTCACGCCAGATCTGCAGTCAAATTACCAAGCAGCATCCGGACACATAACGACATGTTTCTCTGCGTGGTGGCGTTTCTATGATGGAGTACCATAAAGAGAAGACAAAAGGGTTAGACCCAGACACTCAGGATGACAGATGTCTTGATTGACATGTCCAAGGACAGATGGAGGAAGTACAACTAAACATATGCTGATCACAAAAAGACACTCAGTCTAGAATCATATCATTTATAAGATCCAATGAATGTCTCTACAGTTAATTATTTACATTTTATTTAAAGTCTTAAAGTCAAGATGAAATCAAAACTGACCTCAGTTTCTTTCTTCAAAGGGTAACTTTGCAGATTTTCAACCTGCTTTGTATTGTAACATTGTCTGTTCTCCGTAGTATATGTAAATTAACAAGGTTTACTCATTCTCCATGTTACCTGGGTTGAGAAATTCACGTTTATTTTTTTAGCAAAATGACAAATGACAGCTCCATGGTGTTCGTGAGAACTACTACCGCATTTTTGTATCCCTGCCCACGGACAGTCGGATCAACAGAGGGTTATTAACAGAACATTATTTAGATGAGTTAGATGAGTTTATACATACAATTTTTATCTCCGTGCGTGCCATAACTCTCAATAAGTGACAAAATAATGGCAACATTTTCCTAATGCGTGCTGGGGACTATTTTCAGGCGCTGCGTAATATCGTTGTGCCTCTGCACCCATGGTACGGCAGCAAAGTTCCTGGATTATTAGGCAGGAATGAGAGTATTATTCCTAGCCATATCAGTCTAGAAAAATCGCAACTTTTAATTTTTCGTCGGTCTTAGTACACAATGTAACTATACACATCACAACATATATATAGGAAAATGTTGGCGTTATTTTGTCACTTTTTGAGACCTCCAGTCTTTGTGCTAAGCTAGGCTAGCGGTGGGTGCGTCAGACAGAGTTATGGGATGCTCAGAGATGAGAATGGTATATATGGACTTATTTAACTCTGGGGGATACGGTGAATAAGCTAAAGTCCCCAAAAGTCGGTGTGTTCCTTTAAAAGTAATCCAGTTCAATATGTTGGTTATAAACACTTTTCAGATTTTACAGCATTCTCTCCTTATTTACAATTCTTTGCAGCCTTTAGCCACTGCCTACAATGCTCTGGATCCTCCACTGGAAACCTAAAGTAACTCACTCCTGCTAAACATTTACTTTTTAAATTCCTGCATCGGGAAAAGTACTGAAAAATAAAGTTGACACTATTATGACTAAAAGTTAAGTTTGCTGAGAAGTATTTCCTACTGAAGCAAGGCAGTTTTTTCATCTGGTCATTGCAGACTGGTGGGAGTGGCCTTGGACGGCAACATGCCCAGTGCATTATGGGTGTTGAAGTTTTCCTTCCCGAAGACGGTAGCCTTTTTTTTCCTGTTTTCTTTAGTCAGGTAATAATTTTTTTTCTTTTGCTTTTCTACTGTGTAGGCAATCAAGTTTTATTGAAAGCCCATTTGCCCCGTTAAGGGACAGTAGACCTATAAAAAAGAAAAAAAGAATTTCATCGTTTACTCACCTTCATGTTGTTCCAAACCTGTTTAACTTTTTTTCTTCTGTAAATCACACAAAAATATCGAAGATCAAACAACATTAGACACAACTGACTTTTATCGCATGGGTAAAAAGCACTGAAATATTCTTCATAATTTCTCCTTTTGTGTTCAAAGAACAAAGAAAGTCATATCATTTGAAACTACATGAGGGTGAGTAAATGATGATCATTTTCATTTTGGGTCAACTAATATGTTCCAAAAAAATACAGTTTGATTTCACCCTTTATTGATTTATTTAATTACTTACTGTATTTAGGTTGGATATTACTATTAGGATGTTGTTTCATTTCATTCTTTATTGTATGTAAATGGTAAGTAAATAATAAAAAATTATTAAAAAAGCTTTCATTTTGTAAAATTCCAAATAAAAATATTCAAACAAATTAATAAAAATGCATCTAAAGCCTGACTCACTTTTCATCAGTTCATCACAATCAGTTTCTAATAGATACAATTTCCCAGAATATTCTCAGAATATTTACTCAGAAATACACACCTAAAGGATTATTAGGAACACCTGTTCAATTTCTCATTAATGCAATTATCTAATCAACCAATCACATGGCAGTTGCTTCAATGCATTTAGGGGTGTGGTCCTGGTCAAGACAATCTCCTGAACTCCAAACTGAATGTCAGAATGGGAAAGAAAGGTGATTTAAGCAATTTTGAGCGTGGCATGGTTGTTGGTGCCAGACGGGCCGGTCTGAGTATTTCACAATCTGCTCAGTTACTGGGATTTTCATGCACAACCATTTCTAGGGTTTACAAAGAATGGTGTGAAAAGGGAAAAACATCCAGTATGCAGCAGTCCTGTGGGCGAAAATGCCTTGTTGATGCTAGAGGTCAGAGGAGAATGGACCGACTGATTCAAGCTGATAGAAGAGCAACTTTGACTGAAATAACCACTCGTTACAACCGAGTTCACTGTACTAAAATGGCCCCCACAGTCACCAGATCTCAACCCAATAGAGCATCTTTGGGATGTGGTGGAACGGGAGCTTCGTTCCCTGGATGTGCATCCCACAAATCTCCATCAACTGCAAGATGCTATCCTATCAATATGGGCCAACATTTCTAAAGAATGCTTTCAGCACCTTGTTGAATCAATGCCACGTAGAATTAAGGCAGTTCTGAAGGCGAAAGGGGGTCAAACACAGTATTAGTATGGTGTTCCTAATAATCCTTTAGGTGAGTGTGTGTGTGTGTGTGTGTATGTGTATATATATATATATCTATATCTCTCCATATATCCATCCATCCTTTGGGTTGCGTGGAAGTTTTAAAACTTCAGTGTTTGTGCTGTAAATGTCCTCAGAGGAATTTAATATCGAAATAAAAGGTTTCAAATCTTCTCTTCAAACTGAGATGCACAAACATCTGCACATCTAAACCATCTTCTCCTTTAATCTATTTCAGTATCTGCATGTTTGTTATGCTTAACATCATCTATTTCATATGCAAATTCTTGCAAGACACTTTAAGAAGAAGAAAAAATGGAAACTTTATTTGATCCACTGAGATTAGATGTTTGTTGAGTTCTATTGAGCAGGACGGGCTGCAGTGTTTCTTTTGCATTTCTGATAGGAGGCCTCAAAGGAAGCTCTCGCGCGCACAATCTCACAGACACTAACGCAGGCGGTTTGTCGTGCATTTAAGACACCTGCTGTGCACACATCACCAAAAACAAGCTTCCAAAGTGTTTAAAGTACTCTCACACAGAGATCTGCTTAGAATCGTTTGTGCCATTAGGAAACAGTGGTGTGTTACGGCAGTAGAAACAGATGGTGACAGAATGTGATGAAGTCTTGCGCGCTCAGTGCATTCAGATTTAGCTGACTCTCTGCATATTCTTACAGTATTAGGATGCTGGCTGTGTACATGTTACAGGAAAATTAAACTCAAAACATGGAGAACATGTTATGCATACAGGCGTTTTCCTGGGTCAAAAATGGTCTTCAGTGGTGGCGGATGAACACGGTTATCAAAGTACCCTATGTTAACTGAGAGCCCAATACTGACAATAAATCCAAAATAAAGGCCAAGAAGCCTATTAACTTGTCCCATTTATTCATTAAAAAATTATCTGTCAAGAATAATCTGTATATATACACAGTTGCAAGAAAACATATGTGAACCACTTGCAGAATCTGTGAAAATGTGAATCATTTTAACAAAATGAAAGAGTTTTATAATGGTTGTCCTTGAGTCTCTTGTTTGTCCTGAGAAGTTAAACTGCCCAATGTTCTTCAAAAAAATCCTTACATTTTTTAAGGAAAAAGGTCCTGTAAAATCTTCAGTTTTCCAGCATCTTTTGCATATTTGAACCCTCTCCAGCAGTGACTGTATGATTTGAGATCCATCTTCTCACACTGAGGACAACTGAGGGACTCAAACACAACTATTAAAAAAGGTTCAAACATTCACTGATGCTCCAGAAGGAAACACGATGCATTAACAGCCGGGGGGAGCATCAGTGAATGTTTGAACCTTTTTTAATAGTTGTGTTTGAGTCCTCAGTTGTCCTCAGTGTGAAAAGATGGATCTTAAAATCATACAGTCACTGCTGGAGAGGGTTCAAATATGCAAAAGATGCTGGAAAACTGAAGAATGTGCAGGACCTGGAGGATTTTTCTGAAGAACATTAGGCAGTTTAACTGCTCAGGACAAACAAGGGACTTGAGAACAATCATTATAAAACAAACAAAAAAAAAACAGCCGTGGATCATCCAGGGAACGACACACAGTATTAAGAATCAAATGGTTCATAAACTTTTGAACGGGGTCATTTTTATAAATTCAGCAATTTTTTTTGTCTTGTGGACTATATGTAAACATTTTTATGTAAAATATCTTATTCAGGACAGTACTAAATAAAAAATAATATGCATTTTGTATAATCTCTCTTATTTAGTTAAAATTATTCCCATTTCACAGATTCACATACTTTTCTTGCAACTGTATATTTAAAAATCTGTTAATGTAGCCTATATGTAAAAAGACTGATGTGAAAAGTTAGTAATAAAATGAACAACAAAGTAACACATTACATAGAAAAAGTGGCAGGTCTATTATTTTGCATTTACTTTCCGAGACTCAATGCACAGATGATTTGACAAGTATCAGATTGTTTTGTTACATATTATTGTCACTGCTATGGTTATCAAAATCAATCGGATTCAATTGTGCATTTTCAATACGGTTGTCAATACAGAAACTTTACAATGTGTAGTTAGCAGCATGAAAAATATACATTATATACAGAAAGCAAGTAAAGATTGCTGCCATTATAATCAGTGAAGATGTCAATTAATTCAGGTCAACTTGCGAAAACTCCTGTTACAATCGATGAAGCTGTCTATGCTGTGCAGTGAATCTCTTATTGACATTGTTTATACTTCAGTTATAATGAAAGGATTTGTGAGCGCGCAGACCTCACGCTGAACAAAAACTCTACCGCTTTGAGCAATGTTGAGAGGATTCTGACTAACTTTAACCAATCTGATTGGCCATTGCGTTCACATGCTCAACAGATATGTCTGTGATTAGCTACAAAACTTAACGCTGCAAACACATTGTAAATAGAAACCTTTGACACTCTTCATAGAGCACTTACACAAACACTCACGGGAGCGTTTTAAAAGTGCAGTGTGTAGTATTTATGAGGCTCTATTGACAGAAATGCAATATAATATACATAACTATGTTTTCAGTGGTGTATAAAGACCTTACATAATGAACCGTTATGTTTTTATGACCTTAGAATGAGTCATTTCTATCACTACACACACACTGCGGGTCCTCTTACAGTGAAGTCATCATTTTGCGCTGCCATGTTTCTACAGTAGCCCTAAACGGACAAACTGCTCTACACAGCGCTAGCTACTCTCTGCTGTCTCAGACGACGACATCTTTGTCCTGTGTCAGCCACCGTAGCTTCTCTATGTGCTTCGAAAGGGAGGGGTGAGCGGTGGGCGGTTGTAATTTGCAACCTCACCACTAGATGCCGCTAAAACTTTGATTTCATGGCGACTTTAAAACATGCTGTGATGAGACTGAGACAACAATATGTTTTAAAGACAAAGAATGCATCCTCTGAAATGCATAAAGACTTTTTCCTACTTTTTGTGGTGATACATTTTTTTTTAAATCTTTCTTTTTTCGAATGTATAAATTCAAGTGACAGGTGAAAGCATGAAGGTGGGAAGCTTGTGCAAATGCATGGCTCTATTGTTATGCTAATATCCTTTATCTTATTCAGTGCTCTAGTGCAGACAGCCAGTCCACTATATTCGCAAATTAAAACCACTATCACCTGCAAATCAATGTGGAGAAAGAGGCAAAGCCAGAGCCTCCAGGGCAAAGAGCATTAAAGTCAATGAGCAGGAGCACAAAGGCACAGGTTTCAGTCACAGGGCCAGTGTGTGCAAGTGTGATACTGGAGGAAAAAAAATACAGAAGAATAAAGAAGGTGCTCTATATGCCAACTGTACAAAGTAGATTTTTTTATAGAAATTAGTCAAGTTAAAGATAAAATGCTACAATAAATGTAACAGGTGATAGGAAAAGAACAGACCACAACAAAAGCACAACTACAATATAAATATATTAAATTAATAAATAAATATGTGGCTTAATAAAGGTGTCAGAGCTGTGATTTAGTAGCAGATGATATATACAAGGCATACACAAATAACTGTTTACTGTTTTGTTTTTGTTTTTTCTATTCAAAAGTTCCAAAGAATCCTGAAAAAATGCCTCCTGGTTTCCACAAAAACAACTGTTTTCATAATCGATAATAATAAGAAATGTGTGCAAATTTTTGAGGAGAAAATCAATCATCATATCAGAATGATTTCTGAAGGATCATGTGACTCTGAAGACTGGAGTAATGATGCTGAAAATTCAGCTTTGATCACAGGAATAAATGACATTTCAAAATACACTCACCTAAAGGATTATTAGGAACACCATACTAATACGGTGTTTGACCCCCTTTCGCCTTCAGAACTGCCTTAATTCTACGTGGCATTGATTCAACAAGGTGCTGAAAGCATTCTTTAGAAATGTTGGCCCATATTGATAGGATAGCATCTTGCAGTTGATGGAGATTTGTGGGACGCACATCCAGGGCACGAAGCTCCCGTTCCACCACATCCCAAAGATGCTCTATTGGGTTGAGATCTGGTGACTGTGGGGCCATTTTAGTACAGTGAACTCATTGTCATGTTCAAGAAACCAATTTGAAATGATTCGAGCTTTGTGACATGGTGCATTATCCTGCTGGAAGTAGCCATCAGAGAATGGGTACATGGTGGTCATAAAGGGATGGACATGGTCAGAAACAATGCTCAGGTAGGCTGTGGCATTTAAACGATGCCCAATTGGCACTAAGGGGTCTAAAGTGTGCCAAGAAAACATCCCCCACACCATTACACCACCATCACCAGCCTGCACAGGGGTAACAAGGCATGATGGATCCATGTTCTCATTCTGTTTACGCCAAATTCTGACTCTACCATCTGAATGTCTCAACAGAAATCGAGACTCATCAGACCAGGCAACATTTTTCCAGTCTTCAACTGTCCAATTTTAGTGAGCTCGTGCAAATTGTAGCATCTTTTTCCTATTTGTAGTGGAGATGAGTGGTACCCGGTGGGGTCTTCTGCTGTTCTGCCTCAAGGTTGTGCGTGTTGTGGCTTCACAAATGCTTTGCTGCATACCTCGGTTGTAACGAGTCAGAGTCAAAGTTTCAGTCAAAGTTGCTCTTCTATCAGCTTGAATCAGTCGGCCCATTCTCCTCTGACCTCTAGCATTAACAAGGCATTTTCACCCACAGGACTGCCGCATACTGGATGTTTTTCCCTTTTCACACCATTCTTTGTAAACCTTAGAAATGGTTGTGTGTGAAAATCCCAGTAACTGAGCAGATTGTGAAATACTCAGACCGTCTGGCACCAACAACCATGCCACGCTCAAAATTGCTTAAATCACCTTTCTTTCCCATTCTGACATTCAGTTTGGAGTTCAGGAGATTGTCTTGACCAGGACCACACCCCTAAATGCATTGAAGCAACTGCCATGTGATTGGTTGATTAGATAATTGCATTAATGAGAAATTGAACAGGTGTTCCTAATAATCCTTTAGGTGAGTGTACATTCAAATAGAAAACACTTTTTAAATTGTAATAATATTTCACATTTTATATTAATAATACTGTGCATATCAAGTAAATTAGCTTTTAAATTAGAATTTACTAATTTGAAAAAGAGTAATAAATTGTCTTGTGTAGAAAGTATCATTTTTATCTGTTCATTAATGGATGACAGCGACAAGATTCAGTGAAGTTTACATGTTTTAGTTCTTACATCTTTAAAGAAAGGATCTAATCTCTTTACCAGATGGCCACAAAGGGTGAACATAAGCAGTGTTTTTATGTGTTTATTTTATGTACACATTCTCACTTCCAGTGTTTATTTGACGCATACAATGATTCCCCGAATCCAAATGTCCACAAACCAGACATGACCTCTTTTTTTTTGCTGTATACTTGTTTTAAAGATCTTGTTAAAACTGTGAAATCAAGCTCATAATGACTAAATTAAATCATTTATATCATTTTGGGCAATTACTTACATGAGACACAGGTGCAGTACATATTTAGAGCACTAGAGAGCACTGTAGACTATATCATCAATCATAGATCATCTCCTCGTGGACTGAATATGCCTTCTGCCCTGACTTTCTATCAGTCATTCTTTACGCTCAGCATAATCCCTTTAATCTACAGTATGAACACAAAAACCTCATGAGTTAATTGAGTGGATTAGTTTTATACTTTGACTAGCATTTTACACTAGAGCTTAAAGTCACTATGCAAATCCATGTGCCCTCATAATCTTTAATTAAAATAGCTTCCTCTTCCTCTTGCAGCGACATCTCTTCTCTGATGACAACATGTCACTCACGTAACATCGACCAATAGCAAACCACAACCATCCAATCCATTCCTGATGGACAAAATCAAGTCCCGCCTTACATTTTATCTTGTTCGAGAAGCCTTGTATATACATCACAATAGGGAAGAAAAGACTATTGCAACTTCTGTTTAATGCCGACTTTGACCCTTGATGCAATATTTATTCAAAAATACTAATTTGGTGCTCAAGAAACCTTTCTTTTTATTATCAATGTTGAAAGCAGTTGTGCTGTTTGATATTTTTGTGGAAACCATGATGCATTTTTTTAAAGGATTCTTTGATGAATAGAAACTTCAAAAGAACAGCATTTCTTTCTTTCTTCCTGAAATGCAACGCAACACAACATCTCTAGAAAGCAGGTACACATTCAGCTACTATGTTGGCTGTATCTCACACACACATACTATATATACACTCACACATGCATCATCTACTATCTCTAAACACAGACTGCCAGTGCAGCTGATCGCCATACACGGCTAAATTTACTGTTTCTCAGTATAACACTTGATTCTGCTAAAGCTTGTGTCAATGAGCCAGAGCTGCAGATTTAAATGTGCATCGTCAACAAAATGATTGTGCAATGGCATGCAGTGATAAATAACATTAACCACAGTCAGATTATGTGTCTGAAACACACACACACACTTGAAATCATCATGCCAGTATTCGTTACATTCAGATAACCAAAGGTTAAGCTATGGCTTGTGGGTTCTTTTGGATCAGTTTGCGTTCAATCTGTACCCTCCTATCAGAGATGACACACACACACAAGAACACACTCTCCTTTCCCTTGACAAAGCCTTAAATGGCATTTGAACGTGTTTGCAGGGAGAGGGAGAGAGAGAGAGGGAGATGTCTCCTGGGTTGCCTAGCAGACTTACTAACTCAAAAATAAACCGAGCCACACTGGCTTGCTTAGATTTGACTGGAGAACAAACATAGACACACATACATACACACACACACACACACACACACACACGCGCACATACACACACACACACACACACACACACTAGCTGAACACCAGCAGGCTGCTAAAACAAAAACTTTTCAAATGCCATGGTATTACCATAAAATATACAATGGATTTGAAAGTACCTGACAGTAAAATGGTAACAGAAAGTAGTAATTGTTCAGTGTCATGGTTTGTATCAAAGTACCATGGTATTACCATCACTGAACCATGGTATAATATCAGTATTATTTTGTAAGAGAAATATACACAGATTTAGTGCTGATCTATCTTCAGCATCTGCATAAAAACCATATAAGGCAAAGACATCCTTGATACTAGGGATGCATAATACAGTTTATTGGTAGCAACCGATATTAGATGTTTTCAATTGATCAGTATCAATCAATGTTGGATATATATATATATATATATATATATATATATATATATATATATATATATATATATATATATATATATATATATATATATATATTTATTGTGCATTTACATTACTTTTTACATTTGATTACCTTTGCCGTCATCAAATGCTCACAAAGTTAATCTTTAAAAACACAAATAATTTAATACGTGACATGTAATCTTCAGCAAATCTCAAGATTTAGACAAAATAATACAGTTATAATTTGATAAAATCATGATGATATGTTAAAACCGTGTCAGGCACAAATGTAATATTTGTACACACAAACTTTTATGCAATAGTACAGTAACTGACCATGTTTTAATCTAAAAAAAAAAAAAAAAAAAAAAAAATTTTTCTATATGGCACCATAACAATAAACTTATGGTACCAAAAACTACCACAAAAAATAACATGTAAATATCATTGTATATGAATTTCTGTATGATAATACATATCAAAATGCCATGGTACTGTATTACTATCTGATACTATATCACTGAACCACAGTACCATGATTTCTCAGGACATATACTGTATCAAGGTATTCTTTGAAAATTCATAGAAAACAGTAGTAGTAGTAATAGTACATATTTAGTAATTTGTATTACTATTATTACATATTGTTTATATACTCATTTTAACCAGTGTCTTATATAGTTTACATGTGTATAGATACATATTGTGTATATATGTATACATATTGTGTGTGCGTGTGTGTATATATGCATTTTTTTTACTGCAAGTAAATAAAAAAGACCCTAAATGCCTCACACCACTAAGCACACACACATCGGTCTAACCTGTGTGTCCTCTTCACTGTCAGCAGGATGGTAGTTTTTGCCCGGTGCCCAGGCGCTCACGAGGTGGAGGTGAGCATTGCTCTGCGGAGGGCTGGAGAAGCAGGGTCGGGTGGGCACCTGAGGGATGGGGAGGGCGCTGTGGATCGGCTTCGGCAGTCCAGACTTCATGTTAGTGACCACCAGGATAGCAGGCATCTTCCCCTGGACCCACAACCAGTCCAATGTATCTTGCCACACACTGTAGCATCCAGCGTCCTTCAGATAAATCCCAATTCCTATTCTCAATACTGTCCAAACTGATTTATTATGGTCTTATACTTCAAAAAAACAAAGCGATCCACCTGTATGTTGACCAGTCCTAGACGCCTTTTAAAATCAAATGTGAATCAGTTTAGATCTTGATACAATAATATCCCAGGTGTTCCTGAAGTAGCGCAGAAAATCCACAGCAGGAAAAAAAAATAAAACATAAATAAATAAAAAAATAATCACAGTATCATGGAAAGGGCAGGAATATATAAGAGCAGCAAGCGCATGACAGCAGCCCACTTGCAGCGAATGGTGCTCAGCTGGTGACTGCAGGGATTTGAATACACTTGTCCATGATCTCTCTCTCTCTCTCTCTCTCTCTCTCTCTCTCGTTTAAACTCTCAAGCAGGTGTGGCTTTAAGACGGCAGTAGTAACTAGTGGCTCATGCCTGACACCAGCGTATAAGCACTAGTTTTCTCTCAGCTGTGTGGCGCACACTCCCATAAACACACACACACACACACACCCCTCCCATCTAGGACGTCAGAGCAAATGAGCGGTATGAAGCAGCAGAGGCTGGATATGATTAGCTTGTGTGTGTGTGTGTGTGTGTGTGTGTGTGTGTGTGTGTGTGTGTGTGTGTGTGTGTGTGTGTGTGTGTGTGTGTGTGTGTGTTTGTTGAGCATGGAAGGAACTATGCATGTCTTACATGTGCGAATACTGTAGATTAGAATTGACAGCTTGTGTGTATAACTCTCTCTGCATTGTGTGTGTATGTGTGTGTGTGTATGTGAGAGAGATAGAGAGACGCAGTGTTCTCCATGTTGTGGGCTTCCCTCCAGGCACACTGTACGCAGTAGAAGTCAAATGAGGCGAAGGTTACTTGCAGGGATTAGTAGATCTCATATTTCTGTGTTTTTTATTCATTATTTCTTCCTCATAGACACTCATTAATCACCACAGAGATCCACTTCTATTTCCCTGTATTTGTTTTTAATGCATCTTAGAGTGATAAAGCATAGAGAGACATTGGAAGACTATAAATCCTGCATATAAGATGTTTTCATTTACACTTCTTCATTTAGCAGATGCATTTATCCCAAGTGACATACACATGTGATTAATGTGAATAAAGCAAACAAGATTATTCAGAGGAAGAAAACAGTACAAGCTGCTGTACCTAATGGGCAACAAAGCTATGAAATATAAATATTGATAACATTTGGTCACTACTGAACTTTCTATTCATCCTGAAAAAATGTGAAAATGTTCCTTGAGCAGCAAATCATCATATCAGAATGATTTTTGAAGGATCATGTGACACAAGACTGGAGTAATGATGCTGAAAATTCAGCTTCGTATCACTGGAATAAATTACATTTTAAAATATATTCAAATAGAGAACACTTGCTTTAAATAGTAATAATATTTTTTTTTAATATTACTGTTTTTACTTCTTTTTTTTAAACATCAAATTATGCAGCACTGGTGAGCATAATATACTTCTTAAGAAAACATTAAAATAAATCTTACTGAGATCAAACTTTTGAAACACTGACAAATTAAAAATAAATAATTCAGTCAATTTCTGGAGCTTGCACCTTCTCACTTGGCCTCACCCAGTGATAAGGCAAGCTCCGCCCCTTTATTAACTTTTGGCTAATATATACATTACAGGGTCTGGTTCAGAGCCCTTCAGTATGGATGTTGGTATGTTATGAGCCTTGCTGTTAGAAACATAAAACACAGAATGACACCATCTGTTTGAAAACACTAGTTATATATGCATTAACTACACTATATGTATCAACCAATTGCAATGTAATACTCAACTAATGTCCACCTAATGATTTCTGGATCAATATCCCACCATCTGTAGCATATGTCATGACATTTTATGATCTTAAGGCTGTTGGCGGCTGAGTAAGAGAGGCATTAGGCATAGTTAAACCTAAAAAGGAAAATTCTGTCATAATTTTACTCATTCTCATGTTGTTCCAAACTTTCTGCAAAACAAAAGATATTTAAAAAAATGTTGAAACACAATGATATCCAAACCTTGATATCAAATTATATAATCATCACTAATCATAAAGAATCTTGGCATCTTTTATTTAATTCCCCAGACTTCCCACCATCCACAAACCTAGTTTTTTGCCACCACACCCATATGCAAACAGTTGCATTTCAGGAAACTATGACCAAAGACAATGGATACTACCCAAGAATGAAAAAGATGTCAATTTCAACATACTGACAGAGTCCAATTCAACTCAACATCTGAAATTCAGGTTAATGGATTGGTTGAGATGCTCACTCATAATCACACTGACAGAGTTCAGTCATTTGTGAAATGAAAGGGAGTGAAGTAATGAGAAGATTTGTGGTCTCAGGAGTATTCCCAGATCAACACGCTGTGTGCCTCCTAAAGCCAACACACGCATAATCCTGTTACCCATAATGCAAATCTGTGTGCGTTTTGCATCTCCGCGTGTATGCAATTATACAAATTTAAATACATAATCCTACTAGGTGTATGAAATGCAAAGAGAAGTGCAACTAGAAGAACAAAAGGCAAAACGCAGATCTGATTAGCTAAATAGATCAAAATGTAGAATCATCTTCCATCAGTGGTTTCATTTAAAGGCCAAACTTTTGAGTCATTGCCAAGGCAATCTCTGTTACCATTCTGCTATAAAAGTCAAGAGCAGATCACTGTTATTTTGCCACTTCTGTCAGTGAGGCACAAGAACAACATCAATAATTCCTGACACAGTGACGATGGCTCCATTGAGGTTTATGGTGAAAATGGTGTATTTAAAATCTGATTTATGGCTCTTATCTTATATATATATATATATATATATATATATATATATATATATATATATATATATATATATATATATATATACATATATATCACCTACCTAAGGATTATTAGGAACACCATACTAATACTGTGTTTGACCCCTTTCGCCTTCAGAACTGCCTTAATTCTACGTGGCATTGATTCAACAAGGTGCTGAAAGCATTCTTTAGAAATGTTGGCCCATATTGATAGGATAACATCTTGCAGTTGATGGAGATTTGTGGGATTCATATCCAGGGCACGAAGCTCCTGTTCCACCACATCCCAAAGATGCTCTATTGGGTTGAGATCTGGTGACTGTGGGGGCCATTTTAGTACAGTGAACTCATTGTCATGTTCAAGAAACCAATTTGAAATGATTCAAGCTTTGTGACATGGTGCATTATCCTGCTGGAAGTAGCCATTAGAGAATGGGTACATGGTGGTCATAAAGGGATGGACATGGTCAGAAACAATGCTCAGGTAGGCCGTGGCATTTAAACGATGCCCAATTGGCACTAAGGGGCCTAAAGTGTGCCAAGAAAACATCCCCCACACCATTACACCACCACCACCAGCCTGCACAGTGGTAACAAGGCATGATGGATCCATGTTCTCATTCTGTTTATGCCAAATTCTGACTCTACCATCTGAATGTCTCAACAGAAATCGAGACTCATCAGACCAGGCAACATTTTTCCAGTCTTCAACTGTCCAATTTTGGTGAGCTTGTGCAAATTGTAGCCTCTTTTTCCTATTTGTAGTGGAGATGAGTGGTAACCGGTGGGATCTTCTGCTGTTTTAGCCCATCCGCCTCAAGGTTGTGCATGTTGTGGCTTCACAAATGCTTTGCTGCATACCTCTGTTGTAACGAGTGGTTATTTCAGTCAAAGTTGCTCTTCTATCAGCTTGAATCAGTCGGCCCATTCTCCTCTGACCTCTAGCATCAACAAGGCATTTTCTCCCACAGGACTGCCGCATACTGGATGTTTTTCCCTTTTCACACCATTCTTTGTAAACCCTAGAAATGGTTGTGCGTGAAAATCTCAGTAACTGAGCAGATTGTGAAATACTCAGACCGGCCCGTCTGGCACCAACAACCATGCCACACTCAAAATTGCTTAAATCACCTTTCTTTCCCATTCTGACATTCAGTTTGGAGTTCAGGAGATTGTCTTGACCAGGACCACACCCCTAAATGCATTGAAGCAACTGCCATGTGATTGGTTGATTAGATAATTGCATTAATAGAAATTGAACAGATGTTCCTAATAATCCTTTAGGTGAGTATGTATATATATATATATAGAGAGAGAGAGAGAGAGAGAGAGAGAGAGAGAGAGAGAGAGAAAGTCTTGATTTTGTTTTTGGGGAATACTAGAATATATAGAGATATTTACATTTCACTGCCGGTTGTATATTCTGTATATAACTGTGTATGTGACAAATAAAACTCTTGAATCTATAGAACATTGAAATAGAGAATAACCCCCTTGGAGTGACTTTGCAGACTTTTTAATGCTCAAACAGCAACATTAAAAGAAAGATGAAAATGTAAAAAGCATAATAGGTGCTTTTTAAAACAGTTGCAGGTGTGTAACATCATGGGTTGGTTGACTAGAATCTGTTGAGACCAGAATGAAGAACACACGCACATACACACTTCATCACGAAGGCAACCTTTGCTTTGTAGTTGCAGGTTGACATTTTCAGTCTATTTTGGACCCTGAAAACCACTTGAGACTATACCAAACCATGGAGATCCATGGCGTTTATTACAATACAATCCTCAAGCTAAGAGTAAGACAAAACTATTTCATATCTTAAGGTTATTTCATGTTTGACTAAATGGTCCTTTGTAGTTTAATTCATGTATTCATTGACTCAAATTAGATTGAGAAGTAACCATACTGCAACACCCATCCATGCTACTTATATGTTATACATTAGGTTTTATTTAAACATACATTTAATTAAAACTGATTGTAGAATTACAAAAATAAAGGGAAAAAATACTTAAAATAAAAAGAATTATATTTTATATATATATTTTATATATATATATATATATATATATACACACACTCACCTAAAGGATTATTAGGAACACCATACTAATACTGTGTTTGACCCCCTTTCACCTTCAGAACTGCCTTAATTCTACGTGGCATTGATTCAACAAGGTGCTGAAAGCATTCTTTAGAAATGTTGGTCCATATTGATAGGATAGCATCTTGCAGTTGATGGAGATTTGTGGGATGCACATCCAGGGCACGAAGCTCCCGTTCAACCACATCCCAAAGATGCTCTATTGGGTTGAGATCTGGTGACTGTGGGGGCCATTTTAGTACAGTGAACTCATTGTCATGTTCAAGAAACCAATTTGAAATGATTCGAGCTTTGTGACATGGTGCGTTATCCTGCTGGAAGTAGCCATCAGAGAATGGGTACATGGTGGTCATAAAGGGATGGACATGGTCAGAAACAATGCTCAGGTAGGCCATGGCATTTAAACAATGCCCAATTGGCACTAAGGGGCCTAAAGTGTGCCAAGAAAACATCCCCCACACCAGTACACCACCACCACCAGCCTGCACAGTGGTAACAAGGCATGATGGATCCATGTTCTCATTCTGTTTACGCCAAATTCTGACTCTACCATCTGAATGTCTCAACAGAAATCGAGACTCATCAGACCAGGCAACATTTTTCCAGTCTTCAACTGTCCAATTTTGGTGAGCTCGTGCAAATTGTAGCCTCTTTTTCCTATTTGTAATGGAGATGAGTGGTACCCGGTAGGGTCTTCTGCTGTTGTAGCCCATCCGCCTCAAGGTTGTGCGTGTTGTGGCTTCACAAATGCTTTGCTGCATACCTCGGTTGTAACGAGTGATTATTTCAATCAAAGTTGTTCTTCTATCAACTTGAATCAGTTGGCCCATTCTCCTCTGACCTCTAGCATCAACAAGGCATTTTCTCCCACAGGACTGCCGCATACTGGATGTTTTTCCCTTTTCACACCATTCTTTGTAAACCCTAGAAATGGTTGTGCATGAAAATCCCAGTAACTGAGCAGATTGTGAAATACTCAGACCGGCCCGTCTGGAAACAACAACCAAGCCATGCTCAAAATTGCTTAAATCACCTTTCTTTCCCATTCTGACATTCAGTTTGGAGTTCAGGAGATTGTCTTGACCAGGACCACACCCCTAAATGCATTGAAGCAACTGCCATGTGATTGGTTGATTAGATAATTACATTCATGAGAAATTGAACAGGAGTTCCTAATAATCCTTTAGGTGCGTGTATATATATATATATATATATATATATATATATATATATATATATATATATATATATATATATATATATATATATATATATATATATATATATATAGTTTCACAGCCACTCACAATAAAACCATATCTTCCTAGATGCAAAAAAATAATACTAGTACTAGTTCTAGTACTTCTAGTAAACTTCTAGTACTAGTTCTTGTACAGCAAAGAACAACTAAAATATCAGCAGATTTTGGCTGATTCATTACTCACATGCATAAAAAAATCTAACTGCATTATTTCCATGAAAAGGAATGGATTTTGAAAAAGATGTCATGTGACCACAGCACATTGCTCTAATGAAGTGCATAATTAACTCATAATTAGCTTCCATTTGCCTCCTGCGCTCCCTTCTCCACCCCATGCTGCAAAATGACTATTTTAATATAATCCACATCTTAATGTCCCTGTATTACAATCAGAATTTTAATTTTATACACACTAATGCTCCCATACTTTATCATTAAGATGCTAATAAGCATTCATTATGATTAGTGATGCTTCTTCAACCATGATGATGTTCTGAGATCTCAACTAATGTCTCCTCATAGGACATGGCATTTTCAGTTGAGACTATATCAAACCATGGAGATCTGTGGCGTTTTAATTACAATAAAATCCTCAAACTAAGAGTAAGCCAAATTAAACACTATATCTTAAGGTTATTTCATGTTTGACCAAATGGTCCTTTGTAGTTTAATTTGTGTATTCATTGACTCAAATTAGATTGAGAAGTAGCCATACTGCTTTTAATGACATAACGTGCACAATGTTATGTCATTTTTTCAGAGTTTTAAGTTTGCTTAAAAAAGGGAACTTAAAACTCTGAAATCCTCAAAATAATCAGCTTTAATATGTTTTGAAAGAGAAATGTTGCTGTGGTTGTTGTAGCTACAGCGAACAGACACAACACGACTATGCTAATGATCAGAAGTGAGCCATGAGGCACTTAACTACTGATCAAACATTTCCATCTGCTACCATTAATGTTCACTACTGAGAGTTGAATTCAGATCATTTCATATCAGTACTAGCTACAAACAGAGAGGAATTTCTCATTTTCTTTCCATTGGACGTTGCACAAGTTCAGGGGTTTTCAAACTGGGGTCCGGGGACCGCTAGGAATAATAGGAAAAACTGTTAAACAAAGTTTTTTTCTTTAAATAAGTAACATAAAATTAATAATGAAACAAATATATATTTTTAAAATAAAATGTATTAAAATAAATAAAAATATTAAAATGTTATTAAAATAAAGTATAAAATTAAAAATAATTAAAATAAAGTAAACAATAAAACTTGATATAAATATAACTAAACATTTTCTTAATAATATTTTAAATTGGTAAAATACACAATTTAAATTACTATAAAATGAGTCATGATATAAATTGTTCCTATAAATTATTCATGAAGTATTTTGAAAACTACATGATACACGCAAACATTCATAGCATACAGTATTATATATATGAAGTCTGTTTTTAGGATAGCTGTCATGTCTCTTTCAAATGTAAACACCCCTACATCTAAGACCGCTAAGCACAAGACAATACTGCTTGCTGGTGTGTGTGTGTGTGTGTGTGTGTGTGTGTGTGTGTGTGTGTGTGTGTGTGTGTGTGTACCACTGATCACCACTAAAGCCTTTTATAAGTTATTTTATGTAAACCTGTCTAAATAAATGATATGTAGTTATAAATAAATATATTTCCTTATATTATAAATATATTTTATATTGCAAGATTAACCACAACCCCTCAACACCACCAACAGCAGCCCTAAAAAGGGTGGGGACCCCCATAAGACTTGATTCAATTTGAGCACTGCATAGGAGCATACAAAATGAGATTTATCCCATTTCATTACTGTACCTAAATGTGCGTGATCCACTTGCATATGCAGAGTATCTTAAAAATGACTAATATTCCCAGTTTGACAGGGTAACAGCAAAAGATTCAGAAACTGTAATTTACTTGAAAAGATGGATTGTCATTGACTGGGACAGATCACATTCGCTTTAATCTTCATACCACTTACCCATTGTCACGGTTTTGGGTTCTGTTTGTGTTCATTTCTTTGTATTTATGCTCCTTGTCCTGTTCCTGGTTTTGTCATGTGATCTTGCCATGTGCTCCATTGTCATGTGATTCCCTTGTCCTCATGTTTTATGTTCTCATTGGTTGTTTTTGTCATGTGTTCATCAGTTCTGTTTTGTCATTGGTTCATTGTTTGATTGTTCACAGGTGTGTCTTTATTCATTAGTCCATGTGTATTTAAGCCCTCATGTTTCCCATGCATCTTTGACTTGTATTGTCTGTGTAACCTCTGTTGGTGAGTTTTGTTTCTGTTCAAGTTTAGTTCATGTATCAAGTCAAGCTTTTGTTTATTTTGTATCTGTTCACACTCTCAATAAAACTGCACTTGGGTTCAACTACGCTCGCCTTCAGTGGAATCCGTTACACCCATTCAGTTCTCTCACATGGGAACAGAGGTTCAAATCTCTAATCCGACACAAACTATTAGTCCTTACAAGCTAAAGAAATCCTGAAGCAAAGTGATGTCTCATTAGTCAAGAGCAGGAGGGATCTCATAATTGTGTTGTTTGGCCGTATGAACGTTGTGTTCTCGAAAACCAGAGAATGACAGTTCCACAGGAAGATGAGCGCTTTATGAAATGTATATCTGAAAGAGCAGTAATGGAGAATTAAGCACATAATTCATCAAAACAATACATACCGTACTAAGCATCAAGTATTCAGCGATAAGATGCTGGAAAGCAACATCACATTTTTTTTCGACCTATTTCTGGTTCTAAATTCAGGACAATAAATAAACAAACTCCACATATTTTTTATTCAGCCTTGCCTATTCCAACACATATAAACAAAATATATAATATAGGCTTAGTCTTGGTGGACTATATCTGCTATGCTCCTATATGAGTGAAGGCTACTGCCGAAACGTGCACATAAATACAGTGAATAGAACTGAGAGCTACTGCAAGGAAAGTAGGGGGAACCATGACTAGCAGATCTCAACAGGTGGTGCTGGGGAAGGTAGAGGGCTAGGAAAATTCTCATGGAGCCTTTCACTGAGGTGAGCTGTTTTGGGTGAAAATAAATAGGTTACGTAGAAACAGGCCAAAGCGGTCAGCTTTAAGAGAACCATCAGCTGCTCGGAAGAGTTTCATGACGATCGGAGTTGATTCGTGATCCCCACGATTCGGGGCGCATGTGATTCGTGGATTAATTGCTAAATTTACCCATCATAGAGTCAAATTTTATAATTTGCACGTTTTTTCTTGGCAATTTACACACTGAAGTGATTTTAAACCATTCAAGCACAAGAAGAAGCAAAATAACACACAGAGAGAGGCGCGCTTCAGATAGCGTCCAAACAGCGAAATGATTCCTCTTTCGAATCTCCTTTTGCTTGAAGGACACATACACACAATTATGTCAAAATACCTGTCTCTGCAAGTATTCTCATGTAAACAGTCAGTTATGTCTTCAGTGAACGTAAACAGTTGAGAGAGAAATCGACAAAAAGAGGGAGAAATTCTACTGTTGGACCTTACTTTATTTGTAACTTTGTTATAATGTATTTATCTATGCTTGTATCTTTGCACTTTTATTATTGTTTTTATTATTATTTGTATTTAATTACTGACTGTTCACTTGTCTTTAATAATGTTTAAATTATTAAAAGCTCAATTGTTGCAGTGGTATCTAAGTACTTCAAGTAAAAAGTAAAGTTACATTAATCCCCCTCCCTCATGTTTTTTTTTTTTTTTTAACACTTTATATGATCTGAACCGTAAGTTTAATGATCCGTTGCACGGATTAAATATATTATATTATTATATATATATATTAATATATATATATAAATATATTATATTATTATATATATTATATATATATATATATATATATATATATTAGAATTCAGTATTTACAGACACATACTGTATGTTGGAAAGCAACAATAACATTTAGTTTTTTCCCATCCAATTCCCTGTTCTAACTTCAGAACAATGAATAAACACCACTTTTTTTATTACGCTCCATCTAAACTTGTCCTGCTGGGTTTGTTGTGTGTGTGTTTGTGTGTGTGTGTGTGTGTGTGTGTGTGTGTGTGTGTGTGTGTGTGTGTGTGTGTGTGTGTGTGTGTGTGTGTGTGTGTGTGTGTGTGTGTGTGTGTGTGTGTGTGTGTGTGTGTGTGTGTGTGTGTGTGCCTTTACGCAGTGAGCCGTACAATTCAGCTTGACCCAGAATAACAGGAGTGGAGGTCACCCAAACACACTCAACACTCAGCCGACTGGCTGGACTCCACTCTTCAAAATAACACACTATCATACGGGAATATTTGAACAAGGACGGCCAAGTGCGGACTGCCGACTGGTTATGTGCTGGGAAAATTAAAAAAAGACACATATTCAAAAGAAAGAATATAACAAGCTGTGAAATAACTGCTGATATAAAGCAAGGCATGCATGAAGAGTCGACACACACATAACAAAAACAGTGGCATCCCGCTGTGAGGTTTCCCAAAAATAATCTCTCCAGGAGCTGCTGTGACCCTAAGCTGTCAAAAGCAGTCACTCCAGAGATAAAAGAACACATCTTTCTGAAACCTGAACTCATTTATCTTCATCTCAGCTGACGCTGTCACATCTAGAGCAGTACCACAGAAAGACTTTCAGATCAGCTCCTGTGAGTCAGGCATGTAACCAGGAGTGAGGGCGTGTGTGTGATCTGCTTTGTGGGTGGCACTGGCAACAGACACACAAACATGCACCAAAAAAAGTACTGCGGCAGTACAGTACTATAGTATAGTGAGAATATCAGATGGGAATACCATGGAACTTTGATATACCATGGTACTGAATGAATGGTAGTACATACTGTAGTATACTGAAATACAGTGCTATACAGTATTTTGTCTATAGTACAGTAGACAGAGTGAAGACCAAGACCAGAATAACACTCTTTAAATTCATCTAAAAGATCTGCATCTTCTGCCTAAGATATGTTTTATACTTAATCAATAAATACAATCAGAATAATAAGACACTATACAGAGCTGTAACTAATGTTGTCAAAAGTACTGACTTCAGTAATGAAATTTAAAAAATGTGACGCTTTGAGTGCTGTTGAGCGAAATCGTAAACACCTCTGATTGGCCATTGTGCTCACACGCTCATCAAATATGTCTGTGATTGCCGTCTGACAGCACACGGAAGTGTTTGAAAGTGCTTTGAAAGCGGCAGCAGGAGCATTTGAAAGCACAAGCAGGCGTCCCTCATCTGCTTTCAAATGTTCCTGTGTGTATCTGTGTAAACGCTCGGTGAAAAGCGCCATTGATGTATATTTACAATGTTTTTGAAGCGCTGATTAGCCAATCACAGACATATTTGATGAGCGTGTGAGCACAATGGCCAATCAGAGGTGTTTACGATTTCGCTCAACAGCACTCAAAGGGTCACATTTTTTTAAAATTTCAGTAGCGACTTGGTACCAAAGTCTGTATTTGACAACTCTTTCTGTAACCAAATAAATTATATCACTATGTTTTAAAAGAGACCTGCATCCTACATATTTGACATTGTTGCAGCACCTCTCTTACCAGTCTGTAAGTAACTGTTTAGTTCCTGTCTCTATGACGCCCCTCCTTCCGAAAAGTGCAGTGTGCTCTGACTGGTCGGCTAGAGCAGTGTGCTGTGATTGGTCAGTCACTTTGAGTGTATTTTATTAATGGCACACGCCTTACCATAACCGCAAATTTTAATACACTACTAACTCAACTCAACCAAGCCTCGCACCCTTTATTTGCATATGCCTGGGACGGGAATTATTTAAATGAGGAATATTGTGACGTGTTCATTTCTGGAAGAAAACTCAAGACTACACTACCCATTTCAGGGAGTTCAGAAACAGTGTGTACTGACAGAGAGAATAACTCCCTTTGCAGTGTCTTTGTAACTTTGCAGACCTTTTTCATGCTCAAACAGCAACATTACACACTAAAGAAAGTTGTAAAAATGTAAAAAAGCATAAAAGGACCTACAAAAACCCTACTGTATAGTGTAACAGATGGTAGTACAGTGTTGTATAGAGGGTATGCATGTGACGTCACCGTCGGCCGGAGTGACTTCGATTACGCCCACTGAGTGGCAAAAAGACTGAGAGGCAGCATTGGTTTTCAGCGTGAATACCGATCATGGAAAGAGCTTTGAGATTGACTGTACAAATAGATTTGACAAGAAATCTGAGGTATATTTTTTATAGACTGCCGAAAGCTACAGAGAAGAGCAGCAAATGGATCGCTGCAATACAACTGGACTCCAGGCAGCAAAACATGGATTTGCAGTTATCATTTTATGTCAATATGTTGAACTGTGGGGTAAAATCATACCCTATAAATTTGTTTTGTTATATATTGTATTGACAACTCATCAATTAAATATTTACCATCTTATATTCTGCATAATTGGATGTTTTTAAATAAACACTGTTGTAAGTGATCATCCGGATTCAGACCTACCTATAATGTATTTATATAAAGCATTCACAGGCAAATTAGCTTTATGTATTTCCCTGGAGTCGAAATCAGGTTTATATAAATGTCAGGAAAAAATGTCAATATCCATGGATCACTGGATCTTTGGTAAGTTGTAAGGAACACTATATCGAGTCCAACCTTTAATTTAAACTGATAACCGTTTGTTTTACTTGCATTTTTACGGGTTCCCCTATTAAATCCAGTCACGCAGCAGCTCTTCTGCCACTCAGTCTGGCTGAGGGGGCGTGTTCCGGCGGGAATGTGACGTCAAAGCATACCCTCTGTACTGTATAGTATTGTACAGTACTGCACAGTGAAGTATTATATAGTACAGTACAATGATGTATTGTACAGTATAGTGCCATATTGTACAGTACAGTATAATATAGTTCAGTACAAGGGTGTAGAGTTAGAGTATAGTGTTGTTTGATAAAGTACAGTATAGTATAGTATAGTATAGTATATAATTGTGTTATGCAATGTAGTATAGCCTATACAGTGCAGTGGTGAATATTACAAACTAGTATATTATGTTGGGCCGACAAAGGAATGGTAATGTAGTGTAGTAGTGTGGTAAAGTACAGTTCTGTATAGTACAGTGTAGAATGATACAGCATGAATCAACATTCAATAACCCTAACAACATAACATCAATCTTTAAGACCATCTGTTGTCACAACAAACTGTACTGTAAAGCATAAGGCAGTGCTTCATGTGGTAGAGCTTCACCCGATCCAAACGCTTCGCTCTGATCTGGAGCAGAACCAACGCTGATTCTGACCACCAACCACACACAGAGCAAAGACACGGAGGAAATGTTCCCGAACACACGACTACTGCTCTCATTTCCTGCCCTGATGCTTCAGGGGGACTAGAATCAGTGTTTTTAATTTAACAACACATTATAAAGAGCAGTAAAGAGGAAGCACACTGCTCGGAAAATAATCAGACCCTGCGTGTCAGGGATAATCCAAATACGGAACAGGAGGGAAAACAGAGAGAACCGCATAATACGGGACTAATTAAATTCTTTCATTGTGAGTACACTTTGTTTCACTTTGCTAGGAGACATAAAATCGAGGCAAACATTCAAAGACTTTTTAACGGGAGGCTTTTGTGAAGATTTGTGATATGGAAATAATGAATTGACGATGAAAGCAACAGTGGTTCTAGCCAAACATCCTTCGGTGCCATCTCTCTATAAATAACTAAGTAATTGCTTTGTTAAATGGAGGTAAAACTGTCAGATAATTCCAGCAATATGAAAAAAGGTGCAAAAACAAGACAAATCCCCCCTTGGAATTGACTTCAGGCATCTTGGTCCAATACAACAAGCTGGGCAATTTTACAAGACAATGCTTTTAATATAAAAACCACCCACTTAGTTAGCCTACATCTGATGGATGAATAACTGAAATTCAACCGTTTTTCCTCACAAGCTCCAAATTTGTCAGGTGGGTCCTTAAAATAGCTTTCATTTGTACTTCTGAGCATCTCTGTGATGCCCAACTTGAAAAACCTACTTAGCCATCTGTGCTGTCCAAGGGGGGACAAGGGGTGTCTGCAATTTACTGTATTGGGACAGGACTAAAAGAAAAGTACTTGATTCAACATCAAGCCGATATGGACCACGGCTATGGTTTAGCTTCTAGACGTACTGTAACATACAATATTAACTTACTAGCAGGTTATGTCTGAAATGTCCAGAGGTCTTTGACTGGGCTTGCTGCAGATGGGTGATAGAGGTCTAGTCTAGCAGTAATGGCAATCCTTCTTAACGAGATTAGATTTAAAGGCGAGCACACGGGCAGAGAGGAATCCATTAAACAGCTTAAAGGATGCCGGTGCCGGGTGTCTTGGCATACGCTGTAAACCGACATCTCTTCTCCAATGATAATCCTGTCTTCTTCTAATTGTGCTGCATGCAAACGTCTAGCTGAGCGTTCAAAAATATGAAGGACACATTAAAAGACATTACATTCTCCCAAAATATTTCAAAATACTGCTAAAATAAAGTTTGCTTAACCATTTTATCTTGAGCTACACTGTAAAGATTATTGGAGTACGTTTTACAAGGAAATACTATTTCAGTCTCCTATTAAATTTCACATTTAATTTAAAGTGTTACTTCTCGTTTCTTTGTCATTATTTGTGAACTTTACTAACTTTAAGTAAATCCTACACCATATTTTTTTATAGTGCAAAACATCAACCTCTATGTCTGAGCTGTATCATTATCTCTATTATTTTTAAACATCCATACTGTAAGGTTAGGGACCTCATCAAGAGTTTTCGTTTAGACAAAAACCAAAACCAAAAATATAGTTTCTGTAATTAAATTTAGGTAATTGAACTAATTATGCTGTTCAGGGTGCCGTACTCTCAGGTAATGAATATTAAAGTTTAGAAATTAGTTGCTTCTTGATATTTCAGCCAAACTAATTTTACATATTGCTATGCTAGCAGCATTTTTGCTCACAAAGAAGTACGTCCACACTGCTGACATGTTTACCAGTGTAGCTTATCCACATTTTGTGCATGAAATAGACACTGTACAGTCAAATCACATCTTGATAGAGACTGATATGTATACATAGATTCCACATTCGACCGCTCTAAACATGTCGATGGGTCCGCCATCTTGGAACAGTCAACATTTCAGATGCTGGCGTCACACACAGTAAAAAAATCAATGAGCTCTCCAAGATGCCACAACATTGTGCAGCCTCTGGTTTAAATTTAAATTCCTGAAGAAAGAGGATGTGTTTAGAATGTGTTGATTTATGTTTTTATATGCAACTCAATATTATATATTTAAACTATGGTAACTAATATTTTTTATATGCCAAATTATCCAACAATAATGATAAACAAAATCCTACGGAAATCATCTGCTGAAGTCTATTGCAGATATAGATATTCATAGACACATACTTGCTCTCGGGTTTTCACAGACCGGCTTTGACCGTTCCAATATGGCGGACGACCTGCGCATAGTGGTCCATTGTAGTATTCTACTCAGTTATATAAATTAGGGATTATTCTACTTTTTTAGTGTGGTCAAATCGATTAATCACGATTAATCACATCCTAAATAAATGTTTGTTTACATAATATATGTGTGTGTACTATTTAAAAAATATTTGCATGTATATATTATATATATATGTATGTCTTTTTTTATTATATATAAATAAAATATATATATATATATACATGCATGTGTATATTTATATAAACATAATAATTATACACAGTACACAAATATATTATGTAAACGTGATTGTGATTAATCGCGATTAATCGATTTGACAACACTACTTTTTTTTGTTGTATTTCATGTAAAATTTTTGGTTGCACTTTATTTTACAGCATGTGCACTTATGTATACTTACAATATACTCACCTTAGAAAGTACTGGGTAATATAAGGTAACTACATGGGTTAAGGTTAGGTTTAGGGGTAGGTTCAGGGTTAGTACCTAGTTATTACCCAGTTATTGTAATTACTATAATAAGTAAAGTACATAATATGTACATGGGGAACAAAACTGTAAAATAAAGTGCTACTAAATGTTCACCCAAATTTCATTATGTGTAAAAAAGCAGCTAATACTAAACACCAAGACAGTCTGCCCCAATTTCATCTAGCTGTTATGGAGGCTAACAACCGCTGATAGAGAATGAAGTATGTGCATTGATGTGAAATGACTCTAATTTGGGGAGAAGCCAGCAAAATGAGATGAAAGGAAAAGCATAGCGTGTTGTTTTGGAAGAGCAGGGGTTCTTGTCTATGTGGAAAGCCCGAAATCTCTTGCGGCATCCTCTGCTAGCCCCAACTGTGTCACATCGCATCACTGCCGTGGCCGAATTTTTTAGTCTCAAATATAAAAGCCAGACAGAAGTACAGAAGAGCCTTGGGCTCACAGAACAGGCGAGAGAGTTTAAGAGTGGTTGAATATGGGGTCTTATCCTTAAGCATGACAACACAACCTTTCATAAACCTGAAACAGCTTATCGTGAAACCCATAGGTCTAACATCTCAACCTCTTACACTTCCCACAGGATCTCACCGGCTTATAGCACTGCTGAACATGGTCAATGGGTTATGATAAGGGAAAAAGCCTTGCTACTGGGTTGCTGCCTGTTTTCCTGCAGATCTGCTCAGAATGCCATCAGTGAATCTACCATCCTTCTTCTGGTGTCACATGTGACCCAGTTCAGAGCTCCCTTCTCTATGTTCACCACTTCTGCACCTACAGCTACAGATAAACTTTAGACTTGAATTAAAACGCTGCAGCAGGAGAAGAAGGCTTTGACAGAACCCCCACCCTTCTACCACCCAATCACTCGCACATCCCTAAGGGCCGCACGGCAGATGCAAGCTGACTGTTCACAAAGTGACAGCAAAGCATGGGCTTCCCTTCTTTCTTCTCTGAGCCTGAATATAAACGGCCGGGCTCAAAGGGCCAAGAAATTCATCTCAGAAGTGGTAATTTTACAAGGACCCGGGTTAAAAAGCCTGACTTAATGGTGTCATAATGCAGCTATGGTTTCAGCTGTCATTTAAGGTCAAGAAAAAAGAATTAGCATTTTATAAGCCAAACTTACTACAGTATATGGAAACTGATGGCAGGGATTTGATGCTATCTGACCCAAACTGATTGTGTCTGATAAACTGCTGGGTTTTAGTGAAGGTTTAGAGTTGCATCAGATTCAGATTTTTATAATTAATGAAAATAATTTATTATTATGTAAATTGTGTAAATAATCATGCTAATTTATATTATAACAAAGTATATATAGTAAATTATTCATCCAAATAATTAGCTAATTTACTGCACAAATAGAAACAGCAAAAATAATGAGTGTTTTCAGACAGGTTTCTCTAAACACTCGCTCTATAAGCCAAAGCCACTATTTAGAAGGTCACCTGGATTTAATGGACAAGACAGGAACAGCATTTCATAGCATTTCAAAGGACATCAAGTAAAGGATGTAAACTCTGTTTGATTAGAAATACAGTAAAAATAGTAATGTTGTGAAATATCATTACAATTGAAAATAACTCTTTTCTATTATAAAATATTTAAAAATGTATTCCTGTGACGGCAAATCAGAATGTTCAGCATCATTACTCCAGTCTTCAGTGTCACATGATCCTTCAGAAATCATTCTAATATGATGATTTGATGCTTCATTTCTTAATAATTAGTAATAATAATAATAATAATTGAATTACTTATTATTATCAATATATATAGAAGACAATATAATATAGCAGACAATATAAAGAATATTTTTGTTGAAACTTTAATAATTTTTTTTTTCAGGAATGTTTAATGGATAGAAAGTCCAAAAGAACATAATTTATTTGAAACTATTCTGTATACTATACTATTCTGTAATAATGTACAATTATATACTGTCAGTAAAGTATATAAATTAATATTAATTTGGTAGATGATTGCATTACTGTACCCTAACCCAAACTTGTGCTGTAAACCAGCACTATATTGAATTGTGGTGTAGGCTTTTTGTCTCAATATCTAGTAACTTAAAATCATAATTATAAATTATAACTCGTCGTGATTCTATCTAACAGCAAGAAGTTGATTAATTAAGCAGCAGAAAATGGTTAAATTTTAATAGTTTTTTTCTTAAAGCATAAACGATTGAGCGGAGCCACAGTCATATCTCAAGACAAGCTGTTTGAGTCAAATTCATTCAGTTATGAAGATCCCATCTGCTCATGTTCATTTGGAAACTCAATCAAACCGCTTGGGTGGTGCATGCAAGCATGCTGTCTCCCATTGCTGCAATCCATTGGAAAAAGTTGAAGTGCGCAGTTTCTGTCACTACCTGCCCCAAACGAAACAGCAAAAATAGTAAGTGTTTCCAGACAGGTTTCCCTGAACACTCTCACTATGAGCTACTATTTGGAAGGTCATCTGGATTTAATGGACAAGACAGGAGTTTACAAACAGCATTTCACAGCATTTCAAAGGACAAGTCCATGTCATGTGCCAGCCTGAGGGGCAAACACAGTAGGACAACACAATATTTCTGTACGAACTGCTCCTTTAAGAAGCAGACAGAAGAAAAGAGTCTGTGACCTTCTGAATGTGACTCATGCCTCATACTCATGGCAAACATGACACAAACACGGGCATCTATGACTGCTGACTCCTCCACACCAAGGTTTTCATAGTCTAATTCAGAACAAAACTGAATGAACATAGTGTAAGAATATCTGGAAAGTGCTGACCTTTTCCTAGATGACATTTCCAACAAATTAGATCAGAATTATGTAACAGAGGTTAGCGTCTGGTTATAATGACACACTACAACATCAGCTAAAAGCACTCAATATTGCAACTACAAGAAAATACGATCAAAAAAAAATCATACAATATTAAGATATCAAATATCATTACAATATCATATTTAAAATATAATTGTTAAAGTTTGCAAGAAAAGTAACCAATACAATATTTATTTTAAATAATAATAATAATAATAATAATAATAATAATAATAATAATAATAATAGTGTTATTGTTATTTATACAAAATAAAATAAAATAAATAAATAAATAATTAATAATAATTCTTGGTTACTTTTGTGTCTTGGCTACTTTTCCTGTGAATTTTTACGTCTTAATGTAAGAGACCATGTAAATGTCCATTCCAATCACTGGTATATATGTTTTTAATATTACGTATTATTTTAAAAATGAAACTGAATGGAATTAATGAACAATAAGTGCACAGTATTAACCTCTATGGCGTTCTATTGATGTGAAAATTACTGTACATTCAGACCTTATCTAAAGCTACTTTAGAAAACATATACTTTATGACAATCTTGTTTTCCAGTATAAATACTGAAACATATTTTGGTCATGGATCAGGAGACTTTGGGAATAGAGATAAGTGTGTGAGATTAAACTGGCATGAAGCCTCCTTCTGAAGCCTGGCTCATCCCAAAAATGACTCACTCCACCGGTAAAGCCTGTGACCGCCCTGGGACGAGCCTACTATCCGCTGCGCCACGCTTCCCACCACGGATGCTGTGTGAGGGAAGATCAGAAAGACCAAATTTGCTCATTCGTTGTGGGGGCTTTATGACATAATCCCACACATAATGTAAAATATATTTTAGCTATATAGAAAATCATGTAATACCAAACTGTCTCAGAGCTGAGAGCTGTACACCATCCAATTCAGACAATGAGCTAATAATGTACATACTGTGACACTTTACAAGAACTTTCATTAGTAATTATTACATCACATTAGCATAATGCTTACATAATAAACTGCAAAGTGCTTAAAAGATAGCCTATATATTACAGAATTAAATATTAAAGGATTAGTTCACTCGAAAAAGCAAATTCTGTCATTAATTACTCACCCTCATTTCGTTCCAAACCTGTAAGACTTGTGTTTGCATAACACACGAGAATTAACCTCACTGGTTCTTTCAGAAGCTCAAACGTGCTGCATAACACATGAGAATGAACCTCATTGGTTCTTGCTGAAGCTCACACATGATGCGTAACACGAGAATGAACCTCATTGGCTCTTGAGGAAGCTCAAACGTGCTGCATAACACAAGAATGAACCTCACTGGCTCTTGAGGAAGCTCAAACGTGCTGCGTAACACAAGAATGAACCTCACTGGCTCTTGAGGAAGCTCAAACGTGCTGCGTAACACGAGAATGAACCTCAATGGTTCTTGTGAAGCTCAAACATGCTGCGTAACACGAGAATGAACCTCATTGGTTCTTGTGAAGCTCAAACATGCTGCGTAACACGAGAATGAACCTCATTGGCTCTTGAGGAAGCTCAAACGTGATGCGTAACACGAGAATGAACCTCATTGGTTCTTGTGAAGCTCAAACATGCTGCGTAACACGAGAATGAACCTCATTGGTTCTTGTGAAGCTCAAACATGCTGCGTAACACACGAGAATGAACCTCACTGGCTCTTGAGGAAGCTCAAACGTGATGCGTAACACGAGAATGAACCTCATTGGTTCTTGTGAAGCTCAAACATGCTGCGTAACACATGAGAATGAACCTCACTGGCTCTTGAAGAAGATCAAATGTGCTGCGTAACACGAGAATGAACCTCAATGGTTCTTGTGAAGCTCAAACGTGCTGCGTAACACGAGAATGAACCTCATTGGTTCTTGTGAAGCTCAAACATGCTGCGTAACACACGAGAATGAACCTCACTGGCTCTTGAGGAAGCTCAAACATGATGCGTAACACATGAGAATGAACCTCATTGGTTCTTGTGAAGCTCAAACATGCTGCGTAACACATGAGAATGAACCTCACTGGCTCTTGAAGAAGATCAAATGTGCTGCGTAACACACGAGAATGAACCTCCCTGGCTCTTGAGGAAGCTCAAACGTGATGCGTAACACGAGAATGAACCTCATTGGTTCTTGCTGAAGCTCAAACGTGATGCGTAACATGAGAATTAACCTCATTGGGTCTTGCTGAAGCTCAAACGTGATGCGTAACACAAGAATGAACCTCATTGGTTCTTGTGAAGCTCAAACGTGCTGCATGACACAAGAATGAACCTCACTGGCTCTTGAGGAAGCTCAAACGTGCTGCGTAACACAAGAATGAACCTCATTGGTTCTTGTGAAGCTCAAACGTGCTGCGTAACATGAGAATTAACCTCACTGGCTCTTGAGGAAGCTCAAACGTGCTGGGTAAAACACACGAGAATGAACCTCATTGGTTCTTGTGAAGCTCAAACGTGCTGCATAACATGAGAATGAACCTCACTGGCTCTTGAGGAAGCTCAAACGTGCTGCGTAACACAAGAATGAACCTCATTGGTTCTTGTGAAGCTCAAACGTGCTGCGTAACATGAGAATTAACCTCACTGGCTCTTGAGGAAGCTCAAACGTGCTGCGTAACACGAGAATGAACCCCATTGGTTCTTGTGAAGCTCAAACGTGCTGCATAACATGAGAATGAACCTCATTAGCTCTTGTGAAGCTCAAACGTGCTGCATAACATAAGAATGAACCTCATTGGCTCTTGTGAAGCTCAAACATGCTGCGTAACACGAGAATGAACCTCATTGGTTCTTGCTGAAGCTCAAACGTGCTGCGTAACACGAGAATGAACCTCATTGGCTCTTGTGAAGCTGAAACATGCTGCGTAACACGAGAATGAACCTCATTGGTTCTTGCTGAAGCTCAAACGTGCTGTGTAACACGAGAATGAACCTCATTGGCTCTTGTGAAGCTCAAACATGCTGCGTAACACGAGAATGAACCTCGTTGGTTCTTGCTGAAGCTCAAACGTGTTGCGTAACACAAGAGTGAACCTCATTAGTTCTTGCTGCAGCTCAAACGTGCTGCCTAACATGAGAATGAATCTCATTGGCTCTTACACATCAAGAGAACATAATAACTGATGTGTGAGTTGATGAATGCTTATGTCAATAAAAGCATAAATTCAATCTGTTCATCATGTAATGCAATCGTGTGTCTTCAGAAAATTTGGACTAAACCACTCAAATTAATTTGCATTAGTTTTATGATCTCTTTATGAACTTTTTGAAGCGTCAAAGTTTCAGTTGCGTAGCTGTCTATGGAGAGACAGAAAGCTCTCAGATTTCATGAAAAAGATCTTAATTTGTGTTCCGAAGATGAACGAAAGTCTTACGGGTTGGAATGACAGAATTAACATTTTTGCATGAGCTACTCCTTTAATATTTAGTATAAAATAATTAATATTTAATATTAATTCAATATAAAATGATTAACATTTCCATATACACTCACCTAAAGGATTATTAGGAACACCATACTAATACTGTGTTTGACCCCCTTTCACCTTCAGAACTGCCTTAATTCTACGTGGCATTGATTCAACAAGGTGCTGAAAGCATTCTTTAGAAATGTTGGCCCATATTGATAGGATAGCATCTTGCAGTTGATGGAGATTTGTGGGATGCACATCCAGGGCACAAAGCTCCTGTTCCACCACATCCCAAAGATGCTCTATTGGGTTGAGATCTGGTGACTGTGGGGGCCATTTTAGTACAGTGAACTCATTGTCATGTTCAAGAAACCAATTTGAAATGATTCGAGCTTTGTGACATGGTGCATTATCCTGCTGGAAGTAGCCATCAGAGAATGGGTACATGGTGGTCATAAAGGGATGGACATGGTCAGAAACAATGCTCAGGTAGGCCGTGGCATTTAAACAATGCCCAGTTGGCACTAAGGGGCCTAAAGTGTGCCAAGAAAACATCCCCCACACCATTACACCACCACCACCAGCCTGCACAGTGGTAACAAGGCATGATGGATCCATGTTCTCATTCTATTTACGCCAAATTCTGACTCTACTAATTTTTCCAGTCTTCAACTGTCCAATTTTGGTGAGCTTGTGCAAATTGTAGCCTCTTTTTCCTATTTGTAGTGGAGATGAGTGGTACCCGGTGGGGTCTTCTGCTGTTGTAGCCCATCCACCTCAAGGTTGGCTTCACAAATGCTTTGCTGCATACCTCGGTTGTAACAAGTGGTTATTTCAGTCAAAGTTGCTCTTCTATCAGCTTGAATCAGTCGGCCCATTCTCCTCTGACCTCTAGCATCAACAAGCCATTTTTGCCCACAGGACTGCCGCATACTGGATGTTTTTCCATTTTCACACCATTCTTTGTAAACCCTAGAAATGGTTGTGTGTGAAAATCCCAGTAACTGAGCAGATTGTGAAATACTCAGACCGGCCCGTCTGGCACCAACAACCATGCCACGCTCAAAATTGCTTAAATCACCTTTCTTTCCCATTCTGACATTCAGTTTGGAGTTCAGGAGATTGTCTTGACCAGGACCACACCCCTAAATGCATTGAAGCAACTGCCATGTGATTGGTTGATTAGATAATTGCATTAATGAGAAATTGAACAGGTGTTCCTAATAATCCTTTAGGTGAGTGTACATTAAAATTAAATGCATGATCAGGTCACTGCTGTAAAATGAACCATGAAAGAATGATCGGAACCTCTGAGGGAAGCACAGCAAACTCAACAACACAGAAGCAGAATCAAGAGTCATTTACTGTTATCCAAGATGTCCTGTAGGAGCAGGGTGGGACAAATACAGAAAAACAACCAGAACAATTAGGTCACCTCCAATGTTCCTGGCTGCAGGATCACAGACACACACACGTGACACACTCAGGACTCTTCCACTCCTAAACACTTGGTTCCTTGTTCTCCTGTTTCCATGGAAACACACCTCTCAATTCTCTAAGGATCAATGGAAACTATGAGGCTGTGATAATGGGCTATTTTAGTCTATTAGACAATCAATTTGATAACAGTGCTAAAAAAGCATGTCATCTGCATACACAAAATGACACACACTTGTGTTTTTGTGACTAGACTGCTATCTATCTATCTATCTATATATATATATATATATATATATATATATATATATATATATATATATATATATATATATATATATATATATATATATATATATATTCATCCATCCAGCCATCAAGCCTACTGACTGTCTGTCCTTCAGTCCGTCCATCCATCCATCCTTCCAACTGTCTATCCATCCATTCTTCCGACTGTCCGTCTGTCCATCCATCCCCCATTTTTCTTTTCTGTTTCTGTCATTAGCAGCCCAATTTCTCTTTCTCACACAGATTTCCAATTATTCACAGACACTCAAATACACACCCCGACAGAGTCTTAATTTGCCTGTACCACAAATTTGCTTGTTCACACGTAATTGCATGTGTGTGAGGCTGCAGGCTGCATTTAAAAACTGTCAGACCGGTGCACTGCTAGAGGAATTTCTCTCTTATTTGCTCACCACACATAAACACACCAATCAACACGCACAGAAAAAAATACTAGTGTGCACAATCCCTTTTTCAGGAGTGCAGCTATAGTCAAGAGAGGTCAAATAATGTAAAATAAATGCTGTTATTTCTCTTTAAAGAAATATGAAGCAGCACAAGTGTGATAGAATTGATAGTAAAGAGAAATGTTTCTTGAGCAGCAAATGATCATATTAGAATGTTTTCTGAAGGATCATGTGACACTGAAGACTGGAGTAATGATGCTGGAAATTCAGCTTTGACATCACAGGAATAAATTATTTTAATTATGCTGCCTTGGTGTGCATAAGAGACTTCTTTCAAAAACATTTAAAATCTTTCAGACCCCCAATTTTTGAACAGTAGTGTATGTCCACACAACGTAGATTATATGTTACAATGAAACATGATTACAGTTTTTGGAATTGACATTCCCAGAATTTCCTTTGTGACAGTTTACATTTGATGGCTTGACATTGAAATAACTGTTTCTTCTTATGTTGTAAAATCAATAAACATTTTAATACATTAAACATAAACATTTTAATTGCATTTATTTTACTGTCATTTGTGTTATCATGATGATGTAAAACTTAAAATGATGCTACAGGCAGCCACAGCTTCATTTTTTTTTTGAACACAACACAACTACAAAAGTTTAAATAATATTCACACTGCTCTCTCCAATATTAATGAAAGTGGATGGAGATCAGGAGCTTCTAAAACCCCTCCCAAAAACCACACACACCAGAGCTTAATAAAATAGTCCAAACTTCTGCATTTTTCATATCTGAGGTGTGAAAGACTGTTACTGAAAGGGGGTTCATGATCCTTTAAAAAAGGACTAAATATCCTGAGACACATTCACATATAAACACACACTCCACCCAATCCCACGGCCTGCTATGAACACCTCACTTCTCATACAGCTATGACGTAATTAGAAACACACACACAGGTTTCCATCTCACTGAAGGGTGTGTGATGCTTTAATGATTGACCTTTCCATAGCTAACATGGAAACTTGTGCCATGACGAGAGCCAATTATACTTTTCTTCAATTCACCAGAATAGAGCTCTAGCAGTTATACATATCTTCTTGTATAGTGTGAATTTTACATGGCAAACAAGAGCATTCTGTGTGAAAATCTGCTAATTAATACAAAGAAAGCTAACGGATTTTTAAAAGTGAAATTAATTAATGACTGATTTAATGTGGTCCTTCGATCAGCCAGACTTAATGTTGTACAAAAACGTGTCTAGGCATGAAACAAACAAACATATTCACCTTATAATAGTTCATTACACAATATATATATAAATATATTAACTCCAAAGAGACCACCAGCAGTCACTATTGGGGACCAACAATGTTCTCCTAAAACACCCACAGATATGCACTGAGAAAGAGAAAAGGAGGGACAGAAAAGAAATAAAAACAGAGGAGGAGAGAGAAACTGTACTGCGATTCATATGCACCCTATATGCACTGATCAAAGGATATCTGTCCATCTATCTGTATGATGTAACAATTGAGTCAGGCAGATTATGGGGTTTGATGATATAAGATAATTAAATAAAGTAACCTTAATTAAGTAATGTAATCTTATTGTAGGTCTCATTTGTTAACATTAGTTAATGTATAAACTAACATAGACTACCAATGAGCAGTTAATAGCATTTATTAACCTTTGTTAAATGGGTCATGAACTGAACAAGCTTTTGACAAATAAGAGGTCATCATACATAAAATATCCTGTAAGTTTCAGAACTGAAAACATCCTTGTTAGTCGAAACAGTTACTTATATCGTAACTAAGACCAGAAAATGACTCATTGTGGAATGTGGCTATTTATGACATAATAGATATAGGTGAAAGACCGCCTCTACAGAAGAAAAACAACGCCTACTTCATCATTGCATCTTTGGCCCTGCCCACTGGCGTGTTAGTGAGATGACGAGGAGAGAAGAACAATGCAGGATTACTGGACTAAAAATAGCATTACCTTCCAAAGGATCCTAATACTATGAATTTGGCTATTTATTTTCAATGTGACGCATTATTTCTTTGTATGCGGCACATTTTACTGTGGATGCTTTGGTAAATCAGTCGCAGTTTCGGCGCAGGCTTTGCAATCAGTCTTTTACGATATGGACTCGACAGTAATGTGGCAACATGTAAGTAACCATGTTAATTCTAATGCCTGATCTGTGACCAGTGATTTCTGATATGTAATGATTAATGTACAGTTAGATGTTCTTTGTCTATGTGTCAGTAATTCAAACAAGTGACTAAACGGTCAACTTCACATTGTTTCTCTTAGTAGGATGTTATTTAAACTGTGGTTAAATTATATATAGAAAGTGATCAAAGAGTGCTCCCTCGAAATCGAGTTTCAATGACAAGATCGCTGCATTCATGTGCTCAACATATCTGTTATTGGCTACAATGCTCATCACTGCAACCTTTCATGCCATGATCTAAATATAATGCCAAAGATCTAAATAATCAACACTTTTCACGATTAGTTAACCTTGAGAGCTTGTGCTAAACGTTTTTGAGAGAGTTCCACATGTAATACTTAGATATTTCATATGCAAAGATGTCAGCCAATCACAGCAGTGGGCGTTTACACTGAACTCTCACAGCAGACACGCCCCTTCAAACAGAGCGTTCAAATCAGAGGCTAAATTCAGGCTTGGAAAAATGCCTTTTATTTCTAAATTATGACATTTTTTGATGTAAAAACATTATAAGTGCACCCCAGGAAACATAAAATAATAAAACAATTCAGTTCATGACCTCTTTAATGTTAATTACAAGGTCCATGTCTTGTTAGTTCAGTGCATTAACTATAATGTTAACAGGTACAAGTTCTTAAAACTGTAGTAGTAAATGAGATTAACATTTAGATTGACAAATGCAGTAGACGCATTTTCATGTTAAAAGATTTTGTTAACTAATGCTAACAAATGAACTATAACATCTATGTAAATGGGTAAATACATTTTTACTGTAGTTTTGATCAAATAAATGTATCTTTAGTGAGCATATGAGACCTCTTTCAAAAAAAAAAAAAAAAATCTTACTGACCTCAAACTTTTTAACAGTACAGTGGTATAGTTTCTTTATTTGGAAATGCATGCATCAGAGGATTAATAAGTAGTGGGTAGTGAACAAAGAATAAAGACATGGACAACATCAAGACTAAAACAGACTTGCTGCTTTGTGTTTAAATATAGTTTTGTTTTACAAGTTTCTTTTGAATTATGTGTGCGTTACACAACTAGCTGCTTTCTTCAACTTCATATGTGGGTGGATCATAAGTTCAGAGACGTTAGTGACGTAAAGGAGAGCAAGAGGAATTTCCACACCTCCCAAAACCGTTGACAGGATTTAACGGCAAACCCTCAGAGGCACGGCAGTGTTTCTCCGTAAATGCTTTTAACATTCTAACTTCAGGATAAATGGAGGATAAGCTCCAGAATTTCAAATGTCTCTTACACAAACACACGAAGCGTCGCCCTCTTTCTGTTACCATTCCTCAATCTGACCGAAATAAATACAGACGTTTCACTCAACACAAGCTCCAGGCATAAACACAGACACACTCACACACACTAGGGGAGCAGGTGCCAATAACAGGTCCAGCCTAAGGCTCTGACCGGTGAATAATAAAAATAACAAGGGGAAAAAATACTGTAAATACTGATGAGGTCCAGCAAAGATCTCAAATTGTAGTTCCATACTTAATTACAAGGAATATATGAAATAGCCTTATAAACGGTTCTCATAATCTTACAATGAAAATCTAAAACATAATACAAAACAGAAGGACTTGTACTAACCGGCCACTTTATTGGGTACACCCTGCCAGTTCCATGTTGGACCCCCTTGTGCCTTCAGAACTGCCTTAAAGGGATAGTTCACCATGAATTAATTTCTTCTGTTGAACACAAAAGAAGATATTTTGAAAAATATGGTGAACTAAACAGTTGATTCGCCCCATTGACTTCCATAGTAGGGAAAAAAATACTATGGAAGTCAATGGGATCTGTTTGGTTACCGACATTCTTCAAAATATCTTCTTTTGTGTTCAGCAGAAGAAACTTATACAGGTTTGGAACAACTTGAGGGTGAGTAAACGATGACAGAATGTTCTTTTTTGGGTGAATTATTCCTTCAACTCTTTCCCTGCCAGTGTTTTTTTTGTTGTTGTTGCCAGCCACCAGTTGCATTTTTAATCATTTTCACAAAATTTTCATGGCCCCCAGAATATTTTTTTGTATGAATATCTGAACATGCAATACATCAAAAGAAAGAACAGAGCCTCTGCTTTTACACAAAAAAAAAAAAAAAAAATACAGTTTTATTCAAGCTTAATGTATTTTTTTTATTTTTTTTTTATCTTGAATGTGGGCAAGTTTTATTAAAAAAGCAACATTTTGAGCAAAAGGCTGAGAAAATCACATTTTTGAGTCCACAACACACCTAATGCTTTACAGTCCTAAACCTCGTCCTGGGTCGACATTTCATTCACAGCCGTTTTGATTAATATGCCATTTAATATTTATGATCACGTTATTTTATTTTATTTATATTTTACATATGAAGACTTCAGATGCAAAAGCCTCTAAATCCATCTGAAGTTTTTCTTTAAAATAAGCATTTTTGTCAGGCTCCATGTATAGGTTTCTACCTAAGTGCCGGTATTTCTGAATGGTCTGAGGTCTGATTTAGTGGGTTTGAAGTGAAAGTATGTTATGAACGTATACTATATGCGGAGAGCATTCACTCAGTATCGTTATCTAATTTTTCACCGAAGTGGCTTGTAGAGGCTTTTGCATCTGAACTCTTCATATGCATCTGCTTACATCGCTTGTTTCTGCTTCTTTTTCGGCTGTGATTTGATCTGGAGATTGATCTGGAGAAGCAAGAATGGACCCATGCTTTCATGTTGTTCACGCCAAACTCTTACCCTACCATCTGAATGTCGCAGCAAAAATCAAGACTCATCAGGCCAGACAATGTTTTTCCAATCTTATATTGTCCAAATTTGGTGAGCCCGTGTCAATTGTAGCCTCAGTTTCCTGTTCTTAGCTGACAGGCGCTGTCTTCTGCTGCTGTAGCCCATCTGCTTCAAGGTTTGATGTGTTCAGAGATGATCTATTTGAGTTACTGTTGCCTTTCTATCAGCTCAAACCAGTCTGGCCATTCTCCTCTGACCTCTGCCATCAACAAGGCATTTTTTTAACCCACAGAACTGATACATAATGGATATTTTCTTTTTCTGCCCATTCTCTGTAAACCCTAGAGATGGTTGCGTGTGAAAATCCCAGTAGGGCAGCAGTTTCTGAAATACTCAGAGCAGCCTGCCTGGCACCAACAACCATGCCACGTTCAAAGTCACTTAAATCACGTTTCTTCCCCATTGTGATGCTCAGTTTCAACTTCAGTAGATCGTCTTGGCCATGGCTGTGCCCCCTATACCCTTAAGTAGGCAATATTTGAGAAGCACCGGGAGAGTCGCTCGCCAAATAAATTCCCGCGTCTGACATGAAGATGGCACCCACAGCTGAATCATCCATCCATTTTCCAAACCAATGTGTCTACAGCATAATATGATACAGGTATAAATTCCTTTTTAATTGATTATTAAATTGTTTAATTAAGGTTTATACATGACAGAGTTAAAGTGGACTATATTAGTGGAGTAATGTAGGGAATAGTGAATGAGAGTACATGGGGCGATTTTGCACACAGCCAATGTCAACATACCTAAATGCATTGATTAGATATATACTTTAACAAGCAGTTGAACAGGTGGCCGGTGAGTGTATATGACTTCCACTGAAGACATTTAATAATTTTAAGATACATAAATCACTTTTTTTCGCTGTAAGATAGAGTTTGACCAGTCTTTCTGTAAGCAGTGTCTGGTCTTTCAGACATCTGCGACAGATGCTGTGCATTAGTTTCTGTGGCTGAAGGTTTTATGGTTCTTTTCAAATGAGTTATTAAAAGGCTCGTCTTGATGTATCTTTATAAATGTGTATGGGAACGCAGACGGATAAATGAGGCTCTCTCACCATCTGGGACCAATTTTCTGTCATAGTTTTCAAATTGGATTCTATGACGATGTTGATTAATTGTGAAAAGGTTAAATTTGTCACAAATATTATTCAGTTGAGACAACAGACGATTCTTTATCAATTATCAGGTGAAAATATGAACATAGAGACTTTTTGAGGACAGACAAAAGAATGTGCTAACATGCATGACTTTCACCTATTTAGACACTTAAGTCACACTTAAAAACATTTGAATTTCATTGTGTACAGCAGATAACAAAATAGCACAAAAAGATCTAACAAATGATAATGATGACATCAAATGATTATTATGAACATGATCCAAAATGGGGGAAAATTACTTTTTTTTTTTTTTTTTAATTAGCCTTCTTTATTTTTTTTCCAGTAGAAAGTCTTCAAGAAGCATTTATTTAAGAATCAACACTTCACAAGATATAGACTGTATCTTGAATATGATACTTTGTCCACTTTATTTGTTTATATTGTTGAATTACAGAATTGTAATAAATATATTAGACAAAAAGGTTTTTTTTTTTTTGCAGTGCAGTAACATTTCACCAGTGTACATTTACTGTATCCTCATTTTGTATCTATTGTTTTGCCGTTTAAAACCAAACAAACTTCTCTAACGCAATAATATTCATACATTTTTTTATGACTGTAAGGACATCATTGCATCAGAAGTTTGAGAATTTCCAACTTAATTGTCCAAATACTTTTTGTCCACTTTATATCTCAGATTTGTAGTGTCAACTTTTTGGGACCAACGGACACGCGTACTGTTCAACCAGAGTCACTTCAGAGCTTTGAGTTTGACGAGGCAACATGTGGCTGGTGGTTTTTTTTAAATTTTCATAAACTGACGCAGAGCAACAGTCTCAACTTTGCAGCTCGCCCATCTTGTTTGATGTTGCTCTGCTTTTACGTAAAAGCCTGAGGAAATACGCATGACCACACAACAGTCTACATTACATGACACATGTGCCACACGCAAAATAGAGAATCACAGCTTATTAAAGGCCAAACCTTCAATGACAGTGTGTTCTGCAGATGGAGCACATTCCCAAGTATATATCAAAATGTGATTTAATGCTGTGATTCAAAGCTGAATTTTCAGCATCATTACTCCAGTCTTATGTCACATGATCCTTCAGAAATCATTATAATATGCAGATTTGATGCTCAAGAAACATTTATGATTATCATCAATGTTGAAAACTATGGAAGCTTGAATGGAAAATAAAAAAGGTAAATGCGACTTTTTACTCGCACAATTGGTGTGTGTGTGTGTGTGTGTGTGTGTGTGTGTGTGTGTGTGTGTGTGTGTGTGTGTGTGTGTGTGTGTGTGTGTGTGTGTGTGTTTGTTGCCCTGTGTTATGGAGACAAAATGGCCTCATAATGATGGCAATATCTGAAATCTTTTATCCAACTTTTTTTTTTTTATCTGACATTTTTTGGTCCCCATGAGGAAAACAGCTTACAAATCAGACTAAGTGGTGTTTTTTTGTAAAAGTGCAGAAAATGTTGTGTGATGGGTTGGTTTAGGGGTAGGGTTTGTGTAGGAGATATAACATACAGTTTGTACAGTATAAAAGTCCCCTTAAAACATGAAACGTGTATGTGTGTGTGTGATCCATAGTATTAAATAAACAACATTCCTTTAGAAGTTAATTTTATGTGACATTATCATATTAACATGTTTATTTCTTAATTCATTTCCTCTCAGTTCTGTCCAACAGATGGAGGTGTATTTTTGTTACTCAAAAATACCTCTGCTTGTATTATGTCACTAAAGAGACGAAAGTGACGCACGTGTAAAAACTTGGATGCAATGTATGGCAGCTCCTGCAGGCTGAATCGAGTGTGATCTAGTGCGAAACATTCATACATCACATCATTCACACACACACTCATGTGTGCGGCTGCCGTGCTGCAGGAGGAGAGGATGGTGTTGCTATGGTGACATGTCTGGATGCAGCAGGCTATGCCACATGGCAGAGAAGTGAGTGACCGGAGAGAGAGAGAGAGAGAGAGAGAGAGAGAGAGAGAGAGAGAGAGAGAGAGAGAGAGAGAGGGATGTCATAGTAGTTTATCATCACACGCTTGCGTGTTGACACACAATGACAAATCACAGAGAGAGAGAGAGAGAGAGAGAGAGAGAGAAAGAGAGAGAGAGAGAGAGAACACAATGCCCCACCCACATATACACAGCTGAGTGTAATAAGCATTTTTAATTTAGTATTTCAAAATACAAAACTTTTGAGGAAGATTTCTTTATTAGACTCTTATGTACATTGTGAGGCTTTGGAAATTCTACACCCCTAGTGGTGTAATCTATACTACACTAATTATGATAAGACCTTCAATCTACATAAACTACTTACTTAAAAAAACAAGGTCTCATCTGTCAACATTAGTTAATGTATTAATTAACATGAGCTAACAATGAGCAATACATGTGTTACAGTTTTTTATTATTCTTTATTAATGTTAGCGATTATAAAAATACATCATTTGTTTATGTTAGTTCACAGTGCATGAACTAATGTTAACAAATACAACTTTTGATTTTAATAATGTATTAGCAAATTAACATTAATTAAGATTAATAAATGCTGTAGAGGTATTGTTGATTCTTAGTTCTTGTTAACTAAAGTTAACTTGTTAACTAATGAAACCTTATTGTAAAGTGTTACCAAAATACAATATGGATAATACACTCAATTTTATCTGAATCTGAATCTATTAGATGACTCAAAAATACATTACAAACAGCTTATCATATAAAACTTTTCAATTTGTGAATTATTACTTTTTTTATGTAAAAGATAAATAATTTGATTGTTTAGTGAATAACCATGTATTTGATAAAAAAATCTGTAAAACTGCAATATTGTCACGATTCAAAACAACTATTGTCTATTTGAATATATTTTAAAATGTAATGTATTCCTGTGATCAAAGCTGAATGTTCAGCATCATTACTCCAGTCTTCAGTGTCACATGATCCTTCAGAAATTATTATAATACGCTGAGTTGCTGCTCAAGACTTTTATTATTATTATTATTATTATTATTATTATTATTATTATCAACGTTGAAATCAGTTGTGCTGCTTAAAACTTTTGTGGAAACGTGATACATTTTTCAGGATTCTTTGGTGAATACAAAATCCAAAAGAACAGCATTTATTTGAAATATACTCCTTGGTTCCAGAAGAAAAAAAAAAAATCTTTATATTTAGAAAAAGAATTTAGTATTTTTTTTTCATATTACATTGTTTAGAGCATAAAAACAAACAAAGAAAAAAAACATTTTTGAAAAATTATATTTTATTCAATACGATATGTCCACCAGGACTCGGATGTTAAAACAATAAAACGACATGAAATTACATGTATAGGCAAAAACAATGAGATTTATTTTTAATTCACCATTTTTTTAAATAAGCACTGTTTAAAGATGATTCTGAACTATGTTATGAAAGATATAACAGAATGCATTGATACCATTTTACTTTATGCAATATGTGGGTAAAATGGCCATACAATGGATTTTCCCATTCAATGCAATGGATCTATATACTGTATCTAATTTGCATATTAATGTGTTCTTTGTGCAACATGTAATGAGAAAAGAAGTGTAATAATTGGCAACATTTTCATAATAATATCTAATATTTAACAGGAATATTGATATGTAATTTCTTTCCCTATTCACACCCTATTCAGTCCAAAATCCCTGATAAACATGATTTAAGTCCTGGCGTCCACTACAGTGGACATTTATGAAATCAATGCCCTGTTCTGTAACAGAAAGTCATATTTTGATTAGAAACCCCATAACATTTTCCTGAGATGTTGATTTATAACAAACAATTAGAAAATTAATCCGATTTAAATTATAATTACAAAATATGATCATATTTCCATAAGAGTTCTAAACATCAATGTCAGCTGTTTTTAAAGACCAAGAAGAAGTTGTCCTGGTGAAACCTCCAAACATTTGGTATCTCTGCAAAGCCCAGAATGTGCTCTTTACAGGACATCCAGCCAATCGCATGGCAGAAACTCGATGCTTGTAGACATGGTGAAGATGATCTGCTGAAGTTCACACTGAGCATCAGAATGGGGAAGAAAGCTGATTTAAGTGACTTAAATCCCAGAATGTGCTCTTTACAGGACATCCAGACTTAAAACTGTGACATGTATGGTGTCAGAGAAATTCACTAAAATATAATGTCCACTATAGTGGACAAAAGTCTATTCGAGGGTCCCAGGAGGAATCTGTCTTTACAGTCACTTTTGGTCAATTTAACAAATCATTGTTGAATAAAAGTAGTATATGTGTGTTAAAAGTGGTATATGAATTCAGAGCAAAGCTAAATCTAAGCTAAACTAACATATGACTGAAATCTTCTCAAAACGATATAGCCTCAAAATTATATCACGATATTTCAAGAATATTTGCGATAACGATATTTATGACGATATAGAAAAAAATATATGGAACAAAGTTTTATTGGTTATTGCAGCTGGCAGGCAGCAGCATTTATTAGTGCAAACAAAATGAAGGGCATTGTCCATCCTTTTCCAGTGAGCTACTGTCATTGATGAGACAATATTTAATTCAAAGTGTAAATCTATTGTCGTAAGGTGGCAGCAGCAACGCACAGCATGAGTCAAATGAAAGCAAAGTAGCCTTGGTACAAGTTATTAGTGTTTTCACTGGAAATCTTAAGTAAAACTATAACATAACATTTCAGTTTAACGATAACTAAATTAATGTATGCCATGGTCTGTCTGAATATTCGATTCTGATTGGCTGGAAGGTGTTTAATGCACAGGTAGTTCCAAGTCAGATGAATCATCGTTCTATATTTGCATTATGATGCGCAGACGCACAGCATACAGAGAGCAGAGATCGCGCTGCATTCTGGAGCACAGAAAGTTGTTATCAACGCCGCCTCACGACTTTTAGCAATAAAATAGCTAAGCTACTGGGTCACTACATTATATTTCTCAGCAACGATGGGGTTACACCGCTATTTTTAAGTAATAAACACACATCTTCGCTGTTAAGAGAGGCGCTTATCAGACGCAGGCAGGCAGGTGAGAATCTCTCTCTTTCTCGATAATTAATTCAGATAAATGCTATAATCCATTTATTCAAATAACTTTATCTCTGTGTCTGATTCAAAGGAGGACGATTGCTGGATCTAACGAGCCATAACTGACAAAAATAACCGTCAATGTTACCCTTCCGGTCAAATATCGCGCTGCACACATCAATAACAGCTTTAAGTTGTCAATGTTATGTCAGTTGTCAAGAGGGCTGACCTCTTGTAACCAAGTAGCTCCCTTTTTAGGTACTAAATCGTCATCGGAGGCTGACATGCTGCTTTTCGTGTATACTCTCAGACAGGTGTTGTTGTGCGCTAGGGAAACTAAATGCGCCATACGTCATCGCGTCGCTACATCAGTGATATCGCGATATGACACTTTTTTATCATGTAAAAATGTATACCGGTATTATCATGGACGGTATGATATGGCACACCCCTAACTAAAAACCTTCTTAATCAAAGTGACTTACAGTAGACTTAGTACAGGAATAATGTGGGCTTACGGTTTCAATGAGCTGCTCAGATCTTAAAGCACTACGTCACTCCACGCTAAGAATAATGCTGCATCTGTGATAACAGCAAATATTCACAGTTTACTGTGTCACCAAAGTCATGAAGTGTCTGGGTGGGCCTGAAACACTTTAGGCAAAAACAATATAACTCTCTATTCATTTGTCCGTGTCTGTGAAAATGTGTCAGAGGAATTACAGCCATCATAACAACCATATCATCTCCCATCGGGCTAAAGCGATAAAACTGCAGTTGAAGAACGGCAAATCTCTGGATGAGAATGAGATAAACCTCAGGAAAAAGCCTCCCCACAATAGAGAAGAGAAAATACAGCCTGGTTAGCATTTAAAATCCCCTTGTAATTAAAACATTATGATTATTACATTGGCTTTCGCTCTACATATTTAATGAGATTAAGCACTGCCTCCAGACAATTTGGCGATGATATAATTTCACAGGCTTTTTCACAGCTGCAGACTGTGAAAACTGAATTAAACGGCATTCCTGAAACTAAACACAAACAGAGTGACCCGGAATACACAGAATACTGCTCTGGGATCAGTAAAGTCAATGAAAACACACTTCTGAACAAGGGTCGGACTTCTAAGACAGTTACAGTTTGGGCTCCAAAAGCATGTTTTCGCAGTGATGCCATAGAAAAACCATTTTAAAATGTAAAAAAAAAAAAAAAAAAACATTTATTAATTTATTAATTAATAATCTAAAGAACCCTTTCCACTATAAAGAACCTTTTGTGGTATGGAAAGGATGTTAAAGGAGCGATATGTAAGATTTTTGGATTAAAATATCCAAAACCACTAGAACAATGTTATATATTTTATTGACTTGTGTTATTATCCCAAATGTTTCCAACATAAACAATAAGTTAGTCTTATTGTTTAAATCTTGTTTTCTTGTTTTACTGCGAGTACCATGTTTGGCTACATATTGTGGCTTTAAAAGGTTAGTTCACCCAAAAATGAAAATTATCCCATGATTTACTCACCTTCAAGCCATCCTAAGTGTATATGACATTCTTCTTTGAGATGAACACAATTGGAGTTATATTAAAAAGTCTTAGATCTTCCAAGCATTATAATGGCAGTGACTTGTTGGTTCATTTTTGAAGTCCATAAAAGTGCATCTATCAAATCAAATCAATTCACCTTTATTTATATAGCACTTTTTACAAGTCCAATTGTTTCGAAGCAGCTTCACAGTGTTAACAGGAAAATAATGCAAGATAATTTGATTCGGCTGTACAGCCGCTCTGGTGAAAACGGTGATGTTATCCAGCTAATTTCAAGTATCATATAGTGTCAATGCGGGCAGGTCAGTAATATAGTTTAAATTTAGGTGTCCCCAACTGAGCAAGCCAAAAGCCAAAGGCGACGGTGGCATGGAACCAAAACTCCTTCAGGGCCAGAATGTAGAAAAAAAACCTGGGAGAAACCAGGCTCAGTCGGGGTGCCAGTTCTCCTCTGGCCGATGAACAAACAGTGTATGATTCTGGCAACATTACAGGTCAGAAGTCATATTAGGTAAATAGATATTCGTAAGATTATTCGAAGGATTGGAGTCCATCATGTAACTGCTCCACACGGCTCCGGGGATTAATAAAGGCCTTCTGAAGCTAAATGGTGTGTTTGTGTAAGAAAAATATCCATATTTAATACTTTATAGACTAAAATAACTAACTTCCTGTGGTCAACAGTACGCAATTCGACTTACGGCGAAAGAGTAAACCTTGACCCGTGAACCCTTTACGCATGCGTATTGACGAACGCAGAAGCGCAGAAAATAGAGCAAAATAAAACACCGGTCAATTAGAGTCTAAAACAAGAATTTTTAAAGAGAAATGGTGGAGGATTTCGATATAAGAGAAGAGGGGCTTGAGTTTATTGCCCAGCCTTATCTGCGAGAGGTGTCAAAGCTTGCGATGCTCCTATACACTGTGTCAGGTGTTACTCTTTCGACGTAAGTCGACCTGCATACCGCTGACTGTCGGAAGCTAGTTATTTTAGTCTTTTATATATATATTTATATATATATTATATATATATATATATATATATATATATATATATATATATATATATATATATATATATATATATATACAAGTTTTAAATATGGATATTTTTCTTGCACAAGTGCGCCACTTCACTTCAGAAGGTCTTCATTAACCCCTGGAGCCGTGTGGAGCAGTTATATGATGGATAGATGCACTTTTATGGACTTCAAAAACGAACCAACAAGTCACTGCCATTGCCCACAGCTTGGACGAGCCAGGACTTTTTTAATATAACTCCGATTGTATTCGTCTGAAAGAAGAATGTCATGTACACCTAGGATGGCTTGAGGATGAGTCAATTATGGGCTAATTTTCACTTCTGGGTGAACTATCCCCATTTTTTAATTTTGATTTCATGAGTAAATGATTCCAAACCTGTATGAGTTTCTTTCTTCTGTTGAACAAAATGAAGATATTTTAAAGAATGTTGGTAACCAGACATTTGATGGACCCCATTGACTTCCATAGTATTTTTTTCCCTACTATGGAAGTCAATGGCTACCGTCAACCGTTTGATTACTAACATTCATTACAATATCATCTTTTGTGTTCAACAGAAGAAAGAAACTCATGCAGGTTTGGGACAACATGAGGGTGAGTAAGTGATGACAACATTTTCTTTTTGGGTGAACTATCCCTTTAATTAAGAATAATTAATCACTGTATTTAGAGTTTCAAATTCTTTAAATTGTAAAAAAAAAAGTCAAAGATCATTCAGCTGTTTGATACAAAGTTTTTCCATCCAGACACTGTGAATGGAATATCAGTATTAATCAGACAGGTTCATATCTGTATTGATCAGTTATTCAGACAGGTGCTGATGTTAAGGCGCCACCTGCAGTTTGACTGCTGAACTATATCCACCTCTGAAGCATTTTACATTTCTATGAATTTATATGCCCAGAATATTTTGTCCAAATTATGTTACCAGTGTGTTCCCTGAGAACTGAACCAATGACTTTAGTGTCACTAGCACACTTTCAATTAAATAACTTATTAATATAACCAGCTGTCATATTAGCTTTTTTTTAAATTATTTTTGACCAGCTGTCATCTGAATGTAATAACGTTACAATAACATAACTGTGAAAATGTGAGTATAAATTGGAAATATTAAAATCATACTTAAATATGTCTAAAATGCATAATCTCAGAAGAATGCCTTGTGTAGGCACAATTGTTTCAGATGAGGTCTTAAATTAAATTCAGAATCAAATGAAAGTTCAAAACAGCAAGATAAAAAAAAATAAAAAATGAAAGAACATCTATTAAAATGCAAATTAAATGCAGTGGGGTTCCAAACGCAAAGACGCTGAAGTGCTGCCCCTTGAACCACCAGGGGGCAGCACACAAATACAAATACAGTTGTGCTCAATATTATACAGACCCTTGGTAAATATGACCAAAGAAGGCTGTGAAAATGAATCTGCATTGTTAATTTTTTAACTGCATTGTCTTTTGTTTTAAACTTTCATTGCAGAATAAGAATCTCATTATGAAATAAATGTTTTCTCTAATACACATTGCTTGCACCCTTTTATTCAATACTTTTTGCAACCACCTTTTGCCAAGATAACAGCTCTGAGTCTTCTCCTGTAATGCCTGATGAGTTTGGTGAACACCTGATAAGAGATCAGAGACCATTCCTCCACACAGAATCTCTCCAGATCCTTCAGATTCCCAGATCTATGTTGGTGCTTCTTCTCTTCAGTTCACCCCACTGGGAACTGGGAATGGCCATGGCAGAAGCTTGGTTTTGTCCTCAGTGACTAATTTTTGTTTTGATTTTGATGGGGGTTTTTTTTGGATCACTGTCCTGTTGGAAGATCCAACCTTGGCTCATTATATGATTTCTAGCTGGGACAGTCAGGTTTAATTTTTTTATTTATCTGTTGGTATTTTTAATAGAATCCATGATGCCATGTATCATGTCCAGGATCTCTGGAAGAAAAATAGGCCCACAACCTTAAAGATCCAGTGGTATATTTAACAGTGGGCATGGGGTACTTTTTTATCCTTGTGTGCACCAAACAGGGCATTTTCTGGCAGAAAATTAGGTCCACAACATTAAAATGAGTGTTTGCTGACAAAAAGCTTTTTTTTTTTTCATCTGACCACAGAACCAGGTCCCGTCTGAAGTTCCAGTAGTGTCAGTTACTTTTCAAATGTTCTATGGTCAGATAAATTTTTTTATAAAAAAGAGCTTTTTGTCAGCAAACACTCATTTTATTGTTGAGGACCTAATTTTCCGCCAAATCCCGGACATCTTGCTCAGACACATGGCATCATGGATTCTATCAAACAGCAAAAGATAAAAAATATAAACCTGACCGCCTCTGCTAGAAATCTTATAATGGGCCAAGGTTGGATCTTCCAAAAGGACAATGATACAAAAAAAAAAAAACACAAAAATTTGTCACTGAGCACAAAATGAAGCTTCTACCATGGCCATTCCCAGTTCCCAGTGGGGTGAACTGAAGAGAAGAAGCACCAACATGGATCTGGGAACCTGACGGATCTGGAGAGATTCTATATGGAGGAATGGTCTCTGATCTCTTATCAGGTGTTCCCCAAACTCATCAGGCATTACAGGAGAAGACTCAGAGCTGTTATCTTGTAGCCTGGATGCCAGCTGAACTTAGCCCCGGCCACAACATTTGAGGTCGGGAAGTTCGGTCTGGACTTGATCCGTTGTGGAGCAGCTATGCTCGAACAGGAGCTGTTCAAACCAATCAAATTGTCAGGGTGAGCTTTATACGATGATGCACAGATGATCAACAGTAACGTCACCAAAGGGCGCTTGGGTTGAATTTGTTTACTGAACAGAGAACTTGTTCGTATATGAATTCACCTTCACTGTTTCACTTAAAAATGATGATCGTGTTGGTAAGTACTCTGTGTATCCTTAAATTCTTTTTACAACACCAGCAAAGATCGCTTACGCTCATCTTCTTCTTCTACTTCTTCCAGTGTGCGTGCAGTTGAGTTATGTTGAGCGACGCATAGTTGTCACTTACTCCCCATAACCATAATCACAGCCCAATGGAACAGTATGAGACTATTCTGACTAGAACCTGAGTATGATGACGTCAGGCTAGTTATCTTGGCAAAAGTGGGTGGCAAAAAGTATTGACTTAAAGGGTATGATTAATTGTGAGCAATGTGTATTAGCGAAAAAAAAATTTTTTATTTCATAATGAGATTTTCCCCCCATTTAAAATGTTTATTCTCCAATGAAAGATTAGATTTTTGTAAATTTTAGGATTAACAACGCATATTTATTTTCACAGCCTTCTTTGGTCATTTTTACCAAGGGTATGAATAATTTTGAGCACAACTGTACCTCAAACAACTCAAACTACTTCCATCCTATTAAAATAAACATAAAAGTGAAATAAGGAGCAATATACTAATTACATTATGTCCTGATTATGCAGACATTTGAAGACACTACTCACACTATTTATACGATAAAACAGCACTGAATAGTGCATAAGTACGCAAATCGGTACGCACCTTGACCTCCAGGTCTTCCTTAGAAAAGTAAAAGTACAACAAGCCACATGATTTGAGGTATCATTCATGTCTGTAGCACAAATAGTGTGAGATGAATTACGCTAACCCAAAGTATGAGCAATAGCAATGTGGGCCCTTTCAAGTTCCGTACACCCTAAGAAGCCCCCCAAATATCCCAAATTCTCCATTTCTTTTCTACCTTTGAAAACAAAGATGCATTTAAAAGACTGCAGTTAATTTATCTTCCTTTCTCTCGTTCTTCCCATCTCTCTTTTTCAGACCAGCTTTCTTTTCACTGCAATTCAAGCAGAGAGGAAACATTGAGAGGGAGATGAGAGCCAGAGGACGAGGTGGGGTGAAACCAATTAAAAGACTACAAGTCATGCTCGAGCAGGATCGGTGCTTGATCGGTGGTGCGAGCCGGAGACGTGGCCTAGGAAACCCTTCTAACGCAGGAGAGCAAAAGTTGCGTAAAGGATGGGAGAGAGAGTCTGTGTGTGTGTGTTTGGCGAAGGGGAAACTCATTAAGCCAGACTGCAGATAAGAGCCTGTCACAGTCAATGAGTCTGTATACAAAGGAGTGGATAAAGAGCATATAGCGCTTTTTCAAGGGGAAAAGATGATGAAAAGGGTTTGGTGGGGTGAGTGAAGGGGTAACGCAGGAGGAGAGATGTGTGAGGAGAGGACAGCTGTGATCCTGAAAAACCAAATGTTATTAACAAAGAATAAATAAATAGACCAAATAATGTCTTGGTAAAAGTGCTTAAAGGGATAGTTTGCCCAAGAATAAAAAATCTGTCATCATTTACTTACCCTCAAGTTTCTTTCCTCTGCTGAACACAAAAGAAGACATTTTGAAGAATGTCTGTAACAGTTGATGGGCCACATTGACTTCTATTTTTTTTTCTTTCTCCATACTATGGAAGTCAATGGGGTCCATCAACTGTTTGGTTACACACATTCTTCAAAATATCTTCTTTTGTGAAATTCATACAGGTTTGGAACATAATGACACATGTACATGATGACAAAAGATTCATTTTGGGGTGAACTATTCCTTTAATTAAATAAATAAATGCGCTGGGAGTTTCATAGTGAAGCACAGCACTGTGTTAATTTGTGATCCTGGACCACAAACCCAGTCATAAGTCACACGGGTATATTTGTGGCAATAGCCAACGATCCATTATATCGGCCAAAATTAATGATTATTCTTTTATGGCAAAAATCATTAGGATATTAAGTAAAGATCATGCTCCATGAAGTTATTTTGTAAATTTCTTACCGTAAATATATTAAAAAAATTATTATTAGTAGTAGTAATATGCATTGCTAAGATTTTCAGTTGGACAAATTTAAAGGCGATTTTCTCAATCTTTAGATTCTTTTGCACCCTCGGATTTCAGATTTTCAAATAGTTGTATCTCAGCCAAATATTGTCCTATCCTAACAAACCATACATCAATGGAAAGCTTATTTATTCATCTTTCATCTCTCACTCTCACTTAAAAAAATACCAGTATGACTGGTTTTGTGGTCCAGGGTCACATTTACACATTAGAAGCTTTTATGATATACAGTAGTGTTATCAGTTTCTCTGGTTCAGAGTAAATGCTGCTTCACACAAACTCTATCTCTACATCTGAGTTTGGGTCGCTTATTATTATTAATAATATATATTGATATTAATATTAATAATATTATTATTACTACTACTACTACTATTTCACAATTTTTATCAGAAAAAATGCAGTTAGATTGCAAATTGTGCAGCCCAGCCACATACTGTAAAGTACAACAGATTATTTATTCTTTGTATGATTAGGGTTTGGGTTAACTATAATAAGCTTGATTTGAGGAGAAAAAAAGGGTGGGGGGGGGGGCTAATATAAGGACCCCAATATGATATAAAAAAGTGTGTGTGCGCTCTCTACTTAATGACACTAGAACTTTTGCTCAAGGCTATAGACGTGGGAGAGAGATGTGTGCCACTGGCATCACCATTAGAGTGTGTGTGTGTGTATGTGTGTGTGTGTGTGTGTGTGTGTGTGTGTGTGTGGCTATAATAAGGTCATTAGGGTTGATACAGAATATATCAGGGTGAATTGCAGTGTGATTGAGTGGCAGAGAGGAAAAAAAGATGCACACACACACACACAAACACACACACACAAATTCATACAATATAATAACTGTGAGTGCTAGATGTGCCTTAGAGCAGACAGGATGATCCGTTTGTGTGGGTAACATGACGGGAAAATGCGACTGAATGAAAATGAATGAATCTTTGTTTGATTCTCTCTTTCTCCTGCTCTCAAATGTGTGATGGAGCGATCTTTCAGGAGCTCAGTATGAGTCACATACACCACAGGAGCTGAGATTTCCTGCTGATCTTCACAGCAATGTGCCCAGAAACACAAACACACACACACACACACACACACACACACACAAAGATGAGTTTGGGTTTATTAATAATCTTCTCTCATGTCATCCTTTAAAAAAAAAAAAAAAAAAAGGAAAAAAAAAACCAGATAATGGCCACAAACAACCAACTGCAACCAGTCATTAACCATGTAGCATCAAACAGCTACTCTAAACTAGCCAATAACCATAAATAACTAGATGACTAGCTTTAAACAACTAATGGCCATTAATAACTATTATCAACAAACTAATGACTATAAATGTCCAGATTCTAACAGCTAATGACCAAAACCAACCCGCTTCAACCAGCAAACTTCCATCCATTATCTTCCGCTTATCCGGGGCCAGGTTGCAGAGGCAACAGTCTAAGCAGAGGCGCCCAGACTTCCCACTCCCTAGCCACTTCCTCCAGCTCTTCCGGGGGAACCCAGAGGCGTTCCCAGGCCAGCCGGGAGACATAAACCCTCCAGTGTGTCCTAGGTCTTCCCCGGGGCCTCCTCCTGGTGGGACATGCCCAGAACACCACCCCGGGAAAGCGGCCGAAATTAGCTTTCTCCGCAGGGTGGCTGGGCGCTCCCTTAGAGATAGGGTGAGAAGCTCGGTTACTCGGGAGGAGCTCAGAGTAGGGCCGTTGCTCCTCCACATCGAGAGGAGCCAGTTGAGGTGGCTCGGGCATCTATTTTGGATGCTTCCTGGACGCCTTGTATCCGGGATCTTGTCCTTTCGGTCATGACCCACAGCTCATGACCATAGGTGAGAGTAGGGACGTAGATTGACCGGTAAATCGAGAGCTTCGCCTTACAGCTCAGCTCCTTCTTCACCACAACAGACCGGTACATTGACAGCATTACTGCAGAAGCTGCACAGATCCGTCTGTCAATCTCCCGTTCCATCCTTCCCTCACTCGTGAACAAGACCCCAAGATACCTGAACTCAGAAACTCTCCACCAACCTGAAGTGGGCAAGCCACCCGGTCGTACAGGGACCAAACAGCCCTAAACAAGGGGCCCCGGACCCCGTACTCACAGAGCACTCTCCACAGGACGCCACGAGGGACACAGTCGAATGCGTTCTCCAAATCCACAAAACACATGTGGATTGGTTAGGCAAACTCCCATGAACCCTCCAGCACCCTGGAAAGGGTATAGAGCTGGTCCAGTGTTCCACGACCGGGACGAAAACCACACTGTTCTTCCTGAATCTGAGGTTCCACTATCGGCCGAATTCTCCCCTGGCATAGACTTTCCCGGGGAGGCTGAGAACAACCAAACTTAATGACCATAACTAACCAACTTAAACCATACAATAACCATAAATTACAAATTTCCACAAGATAATAGCCAAAAACAACATGCTTCAAACAGCTTATGGCTTGAAATGAGCAGTTTCAACAGTGAATCACCATAACTGACCTGTTTACTAGCTAAACTAGCTAATGACTGTACCTGTCCAGCTACAACAAGCTAATTATCACAAATCACTAGCTTTAACCAGTTTATGACCATACATGAATAGATGCAATCTGATAATGACCATAAACTGATAAGCTTAGACGATGACCCTAACTGTTTAGTTGAAACAGCTAATTATCATAAACCACCAGATTCATCTAGTCTATGACCATACATGATAGTTACAACCTGATAATGACCATACCGGACTCGAGTCCCACGGAGGAGCTCCGGAAGGATAAAAGGAGGAGTGATGACAGTGGAAGACGAGAGAGGACCAGGCCTGGGACATTATGTTGGTGTTTTATTATGTTTATATATGGTAGTTGTCCATGAGGGGCTGCCGCTTTACTTTCGTTTAGTTGTTTATTTTGTGATTTAAGTTTTACATTGATCGCTTGTCAGTTCCTGCCTCCTCCTTCCCTGAACTTAAACACTGTTACAAAGATTTACATCATGTGTTCATGCAACCCATAGTTTTGCTAGTCAGATATTGCTAACACTATGAAGCTGAATTAGCATGCGCGGCATTTGGCCTCCCCTACACAAACCTTCAAAGTCCAGCAGCTGACGCTGGCATAAAGGCTAATGTTTCCGCAAGCTTTCGGGGACACAGATGGAACAAAAAAACACGCACTGTTTGACAAGGCAACAGGATGATGCAAGGTGACACTGTGTTGGCAATAACCTGGCAGTTAAAATGGCAAAGGTGGGGAGAAAAACATGTTAGGGTTGCTTTGCTAACACATGGCTGTTGTTTGAGATGAGAACAGAAAATATGGAGCTATATGAGGTCAGAAGATCAGACTGACTGTTTACTGCAGCAAGAAAAGAGAGACACAGAGGCTAGCAGAAGGGTGAGGCAGGGCAGTTGAACTGAATCACAGATGAAATCACACAGGGAGAAACATGATTGGTTAGGGTCAATATAGCATTAAAGGTGAGTTTTGAAGGTTGCCAGGTTATCTGAAAGTGCAGACAGTGAAATAATTTCATTATGTGGACATATGTAGCCTTTTCCACCTATTTTCTACTTGACAGAAAAAGAGGCGAGCGACAGGAAATTATTGGGGAGGAATCAAGAAAATGGCACATGCTTAAACATGCATTTCCCACACATTTCCCACAGCACAATATGTCAGGTGCACACAAACCACTGCATCACAACTGATTGCAAATGTAATAATAATGATTAAATTAGTCCTTCTTTGAGTCTAAATTTCCCCAATATTTCTGACATTTTGCCCTTATCGCTCCCTCTCTCCCATTCCCTCTTCTATTCATGTTCTCTGTCTCTCCTCCTGCCAATGATGATCCAATCTTCTCATTCATTATTTACAGTGGCAGAAAAAGAGTGCTTCACCACACAAACACACACATATTTACTACCACAATCACGGATGCTTAGAAATGCAATAGGTCTAGACCTCTTTGTTTCTTTGATTTAAAAATTCAGTATTATTACAATTATCTAGCCTGCAGTCAGCTCTTAAACAAATTTTTGAACAATACCTGCTACTATTGAGATTAGTTCCTAAATCATATTCATTGCTAAATGAATAGCAAAACACTGACTTTCCTTTGGCTATAGTACAAATGACACAGTAAATAAAAAGGTTCATATTTCTGGAAGAAAATACCAGGGCTTGCATGCATTGTTGTCAGCAACAATATGACACTACCTTTAATGAGTCTTTAAAGACTTAAGAAAATGGCCATTTAGTATACAAATAAATGCAAGAAAGAAGACCGATCACAGGTCAGTATGCAAATATTAAGAACATTATCACTGCCAGTCTGATAATTGAAAGGTGAATATTTTAGCTAATGTCTTTTTGTAAAAGACAATTCTATAAAATTGGATGGATGGATGGATGGATGAAAGAGAAGAGAAGAGAAGAGAAGAGAAGAGAGAAGAGAAGAGAAGAGAAGAGAAGAGAAGAGAAGAGAAGAGAAAGAGAAGAGAAGAGAAGAGAAGAGAAGAGAAGAGAAGAGAAGAGAAGAGAAGAGAAGAGAAGAGGAGAAGATTCCTCTATAGTTCATCTAGTGCAATAAAGTATAGATTTTTTTTTAAATTGGAAATCCATTTTAATCTGCCTGTCATGTATTGGTAAGAAAATGAAAGCTGAAACACAATTTGTTCAAATTAAATGTCATTCCTCCACCCAGCAGGTCTCTCGTGTCACCTCTCAACCTCCAGATCCACTAATGGAGAGAGAATTGATCAACGCTCTGCAGTTAATGACATGAACGCATAATGAATGTGAGTCTCCTGGGCATCTGATGTCAGATATACGACACCACCATCAAGAAATGCGGGTCTATAGGCAGAAGTTATGAAAAAGGCAGATATGAAGCAAATACATAAAGTTTTTTTGTAGTTTAGTAAAATGGATATATACATTGGAAAAATATCAGAATAATGTATGCAAGTTTGGGAAACCTGTTTGAAAACAGTCAAAATCAGTTCGTTCTGAATAGGCATTAAGATTGCTGGAGAAAAACAAAAGAAAGAGGGAACAATGGAAAGAGAGAGGCATGTCCTTGCTCTCATGCATCTGCAGCTCAGTGATGAGGACAGATGAGGTCATTATAATGGGGTTATAGCACCCACCTGTGCAAGGACCTAATGATCCGTAAACACACACACACACACACACACAGTGTCAAAAGAGGCTAATGACCCTTCAACCCTACACTGGCATCATAAACCACGTAGGGAACTTTCCAAGAAAAACAACTTTTTCTACACTACAATTAAAATACAATCAAACCATTATTTAGTTTTACCCCTAATTAGCACTAGGAAAAATTATCAATTGTAGCACAATACTCAAAATAAATAAGATTCCCAAATTACTCTTATGAGTCATGGGCAAATAATGACTCTTATGAGCCAGTTCAATTTAATGAATCAAAAACATACAGCACAACCAGTGTAGTCTGATTCACTCAATTTAGTGAATCAGTGTAGAGCAAATCACAATACATATGGCTCTTATGAGTCAGTTCTTTTTTAGTGAATCAAAGCATACAGCTTCACCAGTGTAGTCAGATTCACTCTGAAATGACTCTTATGAGCCGGTTCATTTTAGTGAATCAAAAACATACAGCACGACCAGTGTAGAGCAAATCACAATACATATGGCTCTTATGAGTCAGTTCTTTTTTAGTGAATCAAAGCATACAGTTTCACCAGCGTAGTCTGATTCACTCTCAAATGACTCTTATGAGCCAGTTCCTTTCAGTGAATCAAAAACAGATAGCATGACAAGTGTAGACTGACTGCAAATGTTTCTTATAAGCCTGTCGTTTTAATGAATGATTAAAACAAAACAATTACAGGCTTTAATTGTTCTGAAACAATATATAATTACCGTTTTATTCTAATGCTGCATAATTTAACGCATTAGCAGAGAGATAAATTCTTTCAAATGTAAATAAAATGGACATTATACGTTCTTCCTAATCTAAAAGACAGATAAATCTGCAGCAAAACTTTCTATTCTTTTTCATTTATTGCATGACAAAAAAGAATGATTCAGCTTTATCTTTCCATGTTTTTCCCTGCACACTAGTACCGCAGAAGCAGGGCACAGGCTGTGAAATATCATTTCAGATATGAGAATGGAAACTGACAGCTGCTTACTTCAGAGAGACAGCTTTTGTTGAACACTGTCAAACTTCAAAACCATTTCAAAGCCAATTCATAAAGCGCACGGTGTGCGTGTTGACGAGAGGGAGAAACACTTCTGCTCTCTCCAAGGATATTTAGCAAAACTCTAACATCTACACGAGGATGAGAATAAATCTGTCATTCGTTTATAAGAAAACATGAAAGATTATGAATCACATTATATACATGTGCAGGCCTACATATATTTTAAATGCTGCTGTGTGTTTAAGGTGCCCCTGTTACACTTTTTTGAATATTACCTTTAATGTAGTGTGTAATATAGCTGTTTGTGAATGTAAAAGGTCTGCAAAGTTTTAAAGATCAAAATGCATGAAGCATAAAGTTATTGTCCCCTCGATTCTGAACCGAACTACCGAAAGTGTCGTCACTAATTGCAGTCTCACTTCCTGTTACGTTCCTACGTAACACATTTGCATAATGCCATTCTTTGATCTTCATTGGCTGCCCACGAACATCTACTTTTACCCTCAAACACTGTAGCTGTAGCTGAGACCGGAAGAGTTTGGTTCATGTTTTCGACGTGTCGAGAAGACGCTGTTTTCAATGCTGCAAATCCACTTTGATGCACTTCAAAAGGATGAGGACTCACGCTGGAATTGATACGGAAAAACTGACGCCATTGTTCGTATCACTGTGTATCAAGTGCTGACAAAGATCCAGAGCTGAAATTCAGATATGTAATAGGTGTTTTGTTTCGGACACACGCTGAAAGCGGTAGACCAATCACAACCGACTGGGCCGTCTGACCAATCAGAGCAGAGCAGGCTCGCAGAAAGGAGGGGTTTAGAGAGAATGAATCTTCGAACAAGCCGTATGAGAGAATTAAAGTGTTTTTGACCTTGGATATATGCAAACCTATTGTAGGAAACCTCCAAAACAAAAACAGGTCCCTTTAAGGGTGTACTCACACTAGGCACTCTGAACCGTGCCCGAGCCAGTTTGACCCCCAAAGCCCGGTTAGTTTGACAAGTGTGAGCGCTCCGTTCCGTGCCCTGGCGCACTTCGTTTGGCCGGCCCTGGCCCGCTTGGAAGAGGTGGGCCAGAGCACGGTTCGGTTGGGCTCGAGCGCGGTTCGCATGTAGTGTGAGTGCTAACTACTGTCATCATTATATGACAGCAAACACCAAACTATTACTACTTGGTTACACTTTTCGATTAAATCAAGTATATTTAGGTTTATAACGGTCCTGGTTTCTCACCTTATTGATGAACATGAATTGTAGTTTTGCGAGTAAAGCTGAAAATTCCTCTGTCAAAGTCAGCTGCCTCCGTAATAATCTTCTGATACGTGCAGTGCAATCAAGGGAAAATCGCTGCGCGGCATAAATGATAAATCTATTAGGCAGTCTATTAGCGAAAGCCCTTTTCTTCCGGTCTTCTTCAAAACAAAAAGTTGCATTGTGAATGACGCCAGCGTGCTCCGGCCTGGTACATTAAGTGTGAGTGCACACTACAGCCAGCGGGGAAGGGGGGGCAATCGCGCTCGGGAACGATACAAGGCAACCGTGCCTAGTGTGAATACATCCTAAAATAGCATAATAGAGGCACTTTAAATGATTTTGTAATGGAAAGCTTGAATGCTTGAGAACTCGGTTAAAGTCTACATAGCAATACTAAACAAGCAAGATAATGCAATTATAATTTCTTTCTTGATGACGTCTGTAGATATTTCAGTATACAAGCATGTATTTACAATAAAATATAAATATCACCTTTTGTGCTGGTCTATTTCAGTTAGATAGCTCCTTCCCGTCAAACTTTGCAGTTTCCTAGTTGCTTTTCCCATCCATCTTCCTGTCTATGTCATAGCTGACCTCTATCAATAGATGAAGCTCTGGCACAGTAGTTTCATGAATCATCAGTCTCCTAGACAGCTGTTAAAGAGGAAGTCACCTTGGACTGCTGTCTCAGAAAACTCATCAACACAGAAAGTCTCATATAAAGTGCACTGGGTGTTATAAATTGTACTATAATACAAGGGTTTTCAAACTGCGGGTCGCAGAGTGGAAAAAGGTGCTTCGTGCAAAGTCACTTAGCTGCGTTTCAGTGAGTGACAGACACGCACACAAACAGTTTAGTCTAGGGCTGCACAATGTACCAACATTAAATAGAAATCGTGAAATTGCTTAGTGCGATTTTCGAATCACAAAGGCTGAACTGAAGTTTTGAAGTGCGCATGTGTGACTTGTAATAACGGTGAGGGTCATCAGTTCACATCTGGTCCGGAGTAAGCGTGTTTTTAAGTTTTTATGGACATAGTTCATATACGTCTGTAAATGACGAAATTAAAGCATATATTTTTGTGTCGAAATTTTACAGATGTACTATAAAATGTTTTATTAATTACTCGATTTCTGACATATCAAACATTTGAATAAGATTAAGCTTACAGTAATGTCAATTGTTTTCTAATCTCAAATGTTTTGGTGGGTCTTCAGATAGATTATACTTGTCTAGGTGGGTCCTCGAATGGAAAAGTTTCCTAACTTCTTGTAGATGAATTAGAAAAATGTTCCTCACATTCAAGGGTTAAAGAAAACAAAAAAATCGGTCATCATTTACTCACCCTCATGTAATTCCAAAGCAATATGTATTTGTTTTTTCTGTTAAAAACAAACAGAAAATTTTAATTTTAATAAGAAAGCCATACAGGTTTGGACGAACATGTGTAATGGTGTTTTTTCAGTATTATTTATACTTTCATAGTATTTATTCATATTTTGAATTAACTTTAATGTTTTTAAAGAAGTCTCTCCTGCTCACCAAGGGTGCATTTATATTATTAAAAATACAAAAAAGCTGTAATATTGTGAATGTCATTTATTCCTGTGATCAGAGCTGAATTTTCAGCATCATTACTCCAGTCTTCAGTGTCACATGATCCTTCAGAAATCATTCTAATATGATGATTTACTACTATATATATATATATATATATATATATATATATATATATATATATATATATATATATATATATATATATATATGCTTTTGTCTTTTTATTAGTATTTTTATATATATATTTCTATTTAGCTTTCATTAATTTTTTTATCTCACTTTTTTGCAAGTAGTTTTTTTGTTTTATTTATATTTCATTTTATAAAAAAAAAAAAAAAAAGTTTTCAGTTAACAATAAAAACAGTGGTAAGTAAAGATCGACTGAACTATCCCTTTTCAAGCTAGAAAATTGACACAAAATGGCCTAAAATAAAAAAAGTGGCCAACAGCATACATTATTGTCATGTCTTAGAATCAGAGAGAAAGTGAGCGGAAAATATCCTCTATATCAGATCAAACCTCTTGTTTGTCATGGAGCTGTTCTTTCAAGCTCCCTGTAAATATGCATAGTCTCAGTCAACCTACTTCACTCCTCTAGAAAATGATATTCCCATCTCCCTCACCAGCCCAGGAACTTGCTGAGGTGTGCAAGTTGATTCTTCTGTGCTCAGCGGCTGTCCCACTGAACACGGGCTGAAGTGTCTCTCTTTATTACACTCACGATGTGATAGTCTTCAGCGAAGAGGAACTATACTGTACATCATGACTCACTGCGCCCCGCTGATCTATTATTACAGTCTCTGAGTGCTGGACTACAGCAGCAGACAGTACCAAGAGGACAATGTTATTACGAGTCCACGTTGACTCAGATGATTCTCCTAAAGTCCCATATGAGGAATAAAAATAAATTATACAATTGTTGACATACGGTAAGAGTATAAAGCTTTAGAATTTGGAATAATTTGATGGCACTGTTTATCACACTAGTGTTCTTTAATGTTTAACCAGGCAGTTTGTTTTGAAATGTTTTGATTTTGTACAAAACATCCACGCATGCACAGATCTGAGGCCTTCATCTTTGCAAGCACACATGCTCATATGTGAACATGATGAACATGCTCTTGAACCCTAAATGTTTCTCTTATTTTCAATCTCCCACATTCTTTTTTAATGGATAGTAATTTTTGACCAATATAAGCTCAGATCAATGAGGCCTACAATCAGTCAGTTTCAAAAAGAAATACAAAACCTGCCCTTATTGAAAGAAAACAAGTTGACAAAATGATTGAATCCAATATTTGATGATAATATAGCATGACAAGTGCTTTTTAAGCTATTTATTGTGACCGGGAACACAAGTGTGACTTTGTGCCATTTTGTACCAGATAAAAGCATTTCAAAACAAACTTCCTATTTAAACATTAAAGCAAAATAGAATGATAAATTGTTTCTAATGGGTTCATGCCACTGCTAATAAAAACCAGCAAGAACATTGTTAGTGCTTCAGAGAACGGCTTCTTGATTTGCATAATTCCTTTGAAGAATGAGTCCAGCAAATGGAAATATAGTGGAACAGAATGGAGGCAAATAAAATAATACAACCTCACATGTTGCTTCCAGCCACTCCATATCATCTTCTCTGTAACACCATAAAGACCAAAATGAAACCACATGCTCAATTTGAATGCAATCTGTGCAGCTGTATTACAGTGACAAAATTTTCATACATCTGATTCAGAGTTAGTACTAGATAGCTAAGTCATATTATAACGGATGCTTTTGGGTTAAAGTACAAGGTTAAGGTTAAGAGTTTAGGCCACTGAGTGTGGTTACAGGTTAAAAAAAAAAGCTTTTTATTTGCCACTACAATGTAACCTAAATTTACCCTAGGTGGCAGCATTCACAGTTGGGCCATTGCTTTCAGTAAATAACCGAAGAAGAACATGAAAATCGACTGGGCCTGTCCAGATGCAGTTTTGGCCACTTAAGAGCGAGTGCACGAAAACAGGAAGTAAGTGCACAAGACTCTCCCAGGTTTTAAAAACGACAAAGCTTAAAGGGATATTTCACCCAAAAATGAAAAATACCCCATGATTTACTCACCCTCAAGCCATCCTAGGCGTATATGAGTTTCTTCATTCAGACGAATACAATCAGAGTTATATTAAAAAATATCCTGGCTTTATAATGACAGTGAATGGCAGCCCAAAAAGTGCATCCATCCATTATAAAAGTAATCCACATGGTTCTGGGGGGTTTTGCCAAGTTTTTGTGTATGCATGGACTATGTGCGTGTACAACAGTGCATGTGCGAATGACTTGAGAGCTGCCAAACGTATTTTTCCACGCTCACAGTGTTTACTTTGAAAGGCTTGGGCACTCAACTGTGTGTGAAACTGAGTGGGTTGCGGAAAATGAAGTATACCCGGGCCTTAAGGGTGGAAACAACTGCCTAAATGGACTGGTTTGGGCCATGATAAACTAGATTATACACCAGACTTCATGTCAATAGTCAAAACTCCAACTTGGAAGACTATTACACACAAACACACAACTGAGCTGAATTTCATGTGCAGTCCATGGTCCAATACACCACTTATACATTCCCTTATGAGACCACCAACAAAAGACTAAATATGAACGCAGCCATGCATGTGCCTGTTGAAGCGTGTCGGGAAAGCGTGTATTCCTCACCAGCTTCACTGGGAAATGTCTTACAAACAAATATATGATTGACACAGGTGAACCCAGAGTCACCCTTCATGGCTGGGAGGACAGGAGAGGATCTCATGAAGGAAAAATAGAAATGACACAACTGCTGTAACGTGTCAATCAGTGACATAAAGGGCAAAAGATTGTTGGGATAGACCCCCCTCTTCCCTTGGGATTAAGCATAATGAATAATTCCAGATGATGTACATGACAGTTGTGTGTATTATGCCATTGCAATCTTTCTTGTTAAAGTATTTTTAGGTAAATTCTCAGCTTTCATAAAGAAATAAGACACAGGTTGTACATTACAATGATTTTGCCAAGATTCACGAAGAACCAAAATCTGGCAAAATTGGCATTATTTACTTTCTTAATGCACATGTGTGAGACACAAAGGCTGAGGATCCAAATGCAATTTTATTAAAGGGACAATCCAGACACATAATCCGATGTACAGGAAATGGGTTAACAGACACAAGCAGGCAGTCCAAACACAAATCACAGCACGGAACACAAGGGACATGAAGCCACAAAAATGCTCAGAGTTCCACCTAACAAGACTTTGCAGTGAATGACAGCGTGAACATGGTTTAAATAGGCTGAGGTGATGAGGCTAATGACACCCAGGTGTAAACAATGATGGCTGATGAGTCTGTGCAAAGGATTATGGGTAATGTAGTCCTTGAAGGTCTGGCAATAGTCTGGGGTGGAGTGCCCTCTGGTGGTAAACACGGGCACTCTCACCGGTGATCGTGACAACATGCATATACATCAGTTCAGATTATTCAAAAGAAAAAAAATCTTCATAGCATAAGAAAAAACTTCCTCTAATATTATTTAGGCTGCAGGTTATTTGATAATGTTAACCAATAGCTAAATAGTTAGTTAATACAGTAACTATTGGCACTGATTTAGCAAACTCACATTCAGGCAGGCTCCATTTTTATGATTCAATTCTACATTTTTAATCATTGTACTTTTTTTTTATTATCAGGAAATATGTTGCAGTACACATGCAAAATGCTAACAACAATTCACACTAAATTTAACCAACTTAAATTAATAATTATAAATGATAACTGATAAAAAATATATATCTAAATTTTCTTTATCTACGATTCTGACGGTTGCAGATATAAATCACCTGAAGCTACAGCTAGCAGGACTCCTGCCCGACTCTCAGTGGATATAGGAGAGTGCACATCGCACAAAAATCACATAAAAAACCTCTAATCGCCTTCCCGCCGTGCTGCCACTGTGCCTCTAACTCTCTCTAATGAGCCCCTGCGGATCCAGACGTCAAGCCTCAGTCAAACCAGCATCCTCAGAGCCAATCAGAGCAGGGAGGAAGTGAATGGTGTCCGGGACAGAGAGATGCCGCGGCTGTCAAGCCAGTGGTGTGGGTGCTGATGCCTGTTATGCAATTAAGCCTGTGCATGAGGGCGATTCCATTGTTCAGTAATATTGTGTGATGTGAAGTGACTCTAAGCTAATTTTCCCCATTTACACATGGATAAGCAGGACCAGACAGAATCTGCACATTTTAAGGCAATAATTTGAATTGAAAAGTTAAAAAGTGTTTTTTCCATTATTAAACTAGCAAAAGTGGATTCGGACACACCCTAAGTGCACCTGCGCTATGCGCTTCAGACCATGCGCTTAGATCATTAAAATAGAGCCCTATGACTGGAGCGTTATTGCAGTGGTTATTATGTTTCTGGCATGTTATATGTTTGGCAATAGTTCTTCTAACCTTATTGATTGAGTGTGTAGCATTTAATTTCTTAAACAACCATGTAGGAAGACACATCAACAAAACTTTGTAGCACGCCAGGCCTCCCATTCACTAAATCGCAATGAGCTTTGCGCGTTGTTACTTCTAACACTGTATGAAACAAAGTCTCAGCTTTCAAATTCTGTCAAATTTATTATGAAATTTAAACAAATACTGTTTTGGCGCTCTTAAATGTGGTATGACAGATCGTTGTAGCAACTCTGTAGCAAACTGATCATCTCTTCTGCTTTACTATTAGTTACAGCATTAAGAAAAACATGAATGAACATCAGAAGGTATACTGAAAGACACAATTTACCTGTACACTTACAACTTAAATCTGTATCATGTCACATGTGGTCGCTCAAACAGTGCTTCAACCACAAAAAGACGGCAATACAACAGCTTTAAGCAATGTCACAAACACATGGTACATTTAGCTCAGAAAAGCCATTCACAATGTCCAAAAACTCTAATCTGGATGGCAGCCGAACTTAGCCCTACCCACAACATTTGAGGTCGGGAAGTTCGGTCTGGACTTGATCCTTTGTGCCAGTAACTATCAGGAGCTGTTCAGACCAATCAAATTGTCAGAGGGAGCTTTATACGATAATGGACAGAGGTTCAACAGTAATGTAATCATCCACGACACCAGAGAGCGCTTGGGTTAAATTTGTTCTAATCCTAAATGGAGAACTTGTTTTTATATATATATATATATATATATATATATATATATATATTTTTTTTAAAGAAGTCTCTCCTGTTCACCAAGGGTGCATTTATGTTATTAAAAATACAAAAAGCTGTAATATTGTGAATGTCATTTATTCCTGTGATCAAAGCTGAATTTTCAGCATAGTTACTCCAGTCTTCAGTATATACACTCACCTAAAGGATTATTAGGAACACCTGTTCAATTTCTCATTAATGCAATTATCTAATCAACCAATCACATGGCAGTTGCTTCAATGCATTTAGGGGTGTGGTCCTGGTCAAGACAATCTCCTGAACTCCAAACTGAATGTCAGAATGGGAAAGAAAGGTGATTTAAGCAATTTTGAGCGTGGCATGGTTTTTGGTGCCAGACGGGCCGGTCTGAGTATTTCACAATCTGCTCAGTTACTGGGATTTTCGCACACAACCATTTCTAGGGTTTACAAAGAATGGTATGAAAAGGGAAAAACATCCAGTATGCGGCAGTCCTGTGGGCGAAAATGCCTTGTTGATGCTAGAGGTCAGAGAGAATGGGCCGACTGATTCAAGCTGATAGAAGAGCAACTTTGACTGAAATAACCACTCGTTACAACCGAGGTATGCAGCAAAACATTTGTGAAGCCGCAACACACACAACCTTGAGGCGGATGGGATACAACAGCAGAAGACCCCACCGGGTACCACTCATCTCCACTACAAATAGGAAAAAGAGGCTACAATTTGCACAAGCTCACCAAAATTAGACAGTTGAAGACTGGAAAAATGTTGCCTGGTCTCGATTTCTGTTGAGACACTCAGATGGTAGAGTCAGAATTTGGCATAAACAGAATGAGAACATGGATCCATCATGCCTTGTTACCACTGTGCAGGCTGGTGGTGGTGGTGTAATGGTGTGGGGGATGTTTTCTTGGCACACTTTAGGCCCCTTAGTGCCAATTGGGCATCGTTTAAATGCCATGGCCTACCTGAGCATTGTTTCTGACCATGTCCATCCCTTTATGACCACCATGTACCCATTCTCTGATGGCTACTTCCAGCAGGATAATGCACCATGTCACAAAGCTCGAATCATTTCAAATTGGTTTCTTGAACATGACAATGAGTTCACTGTACTAAAATGGCCCTATCTTTACTATTTCTCTCAAAAATGATGATTGTGTTGGTAAGTACTCCGTCTACCCTTAAATTCTTTTTACAACACCGGTAAAGGTGTTTACACATATCTTTTGTGTATACTCATCTTCTTCTTCTACTTCTTCCAGTGTGCATGCAGTTGAGTTCTGTTGACAACTATGCGTTAGTGATATGTCATTCATGAACGATTCGTTCTTTTTGAACTAATCTTAAATATGACTCAGGAACAACGAGTTGTCTCAGAGAGCGATTTGTTCATTTTGTGTTGACCGTGCATGCGCTACATGCCATCGGTTCTGTACAGGATCTTCTGCATTCAGCCTATGGGGCTGTGAGTTGGTGACTCAAACCCGAAGACTCGAGAGGTGAACTAATCAATTCTGTTTTCGGGACTGCATGCATTGCATATGAGGCTGTCACGGCCAGATCAGACACTGATGACGGAACTAACGACTCAAACCCAAAGACAGGAGAGGTGTACTAATCTTTCCAGGGAACAGACGTGATTAAATGTGAAGTGACAAAAGAAAGACCGACTCGGATTCAGAGGTGAGGTGAACTAACAGACTGCATAGCCTGAAGACCCAGCTAAGCAATTAATGAATAATTTCTTTCTTAAAGTTTGGCCTTGGCTGCACTAGCTTATAATTAATTTTTTATTCCAAATGTGATCAACGTTTGCATAAGTACTAGATATATTGGGGAGTTTAACATGTGACATTTTAATCATATTCTGCTGAAATTAACAAAATGACTTGAAAAAAGATTTGTTCATTTTGCTGAACGAGATTTAAAGATCCGAGTCCGTAAAATGATCCGAACTTCCCACTACTATGCATCGCTCAACATACGTCACTTACTCCGTTGCTCTGATTGGTTGTAGGTCTATCCAATTGAGTGCAGAGGCATTTTCTTTCCTGGTTTGGTTTAAACACGCCCCATAATAACAGCCCAATGGTATCAGACTCATATTCTAACTAGAATCTGAGTATGATGACGTCAGGCTACAAAATCTCATTAGTCAGCTACAAAAATGAACACTGGCGCATTGGGGTTCCCTGTATAGTTTACCGCATTAGTTGAGAGATATTTTTTCCTTGAGGAAATTTGCCATGTACTGTCCCTGAAAAAATGCTGGGTTGTTTTAAACCAAATATGGGTTATTGGACAAACCCAACAGTTGGGTAAAAAATTTTTTATAAAATTTTAACACAACAGTTGGGTTTGTTCTAATTTGACCCAAATTTGGGTTGAAACAACCCAGCATATTTTAGAGTGATCGATTTGCAAGCCTGTGAATCAAAATCGAATCATGAAATTTGTCAATGCCTAGCCCTATTCAAATAGAAAACAGTCATTTTATATTGTAATAATATTTCACAATATTACAGTTTCTACTTGAGTATAAGAAACTTTTGACAAGTTGTGTACATCCATGAAAAATTCTATACATTTTTAGAAACTTTCTGGCAACCTGTTGGGAAAAAGCTTTGAGTTTTGCTCCAACAAAAAAGTCCAAATCACATTTGGTTTATAAACCCTGTGGTCATGCCATGTTTGGACTAAAATGTTTTCCCCTCAAATCAATACCAGTAATGCTGGGAATGAGACGGTCTGCTATTTCCCCATCTCAAACTTAGACAGTCTGTCGTATGGAGTCTCTCAAGGGAAACTCACCAGCTTATAGACGAATTACACCACATCTAATGCAATGCATATGACACCAGCCAGCATGTTAAATGATTTATTCATGCCCTGTATGTACATGTTTAAAAACCACAATTACAAAAACGATTGCTATTAGAGTAATTTATCCTCTACCATTTGTGCTACAGACATAAATGATAGCTATTAATTTTGTGATCAGACTTTCCATGAGGATCTATAACACCCAAAATCTATAACACCCTAGCAAGCACCTACCCTGTAACAACCGCATCACAAAAATGTAAAACTCTAATTTAAATTGTTCTTAATTGAAATGCAGCACACGACTAATCATACTAAGTATCATAATAAAATTTTTAATTAAAATCTGCCCTTAGGCAACCTGTCTTAATATAACAATATTCACAACAGCTTTCAAAATTATTAAATGTATTCTCACATTTTAAGGTATAACCGGAATATCGTGAATCTTTGCACTTAAAAAAAAAAAAGGAATGGCAAAAAAGAATGGAGATGAGTGTTGATATGACGTTCTTTCTCCCTCATTATATTCTGCACAAGCTCGAGGTATCGCTATCTTTCACTGCCTTGGTGAACAAAGTATGACAGCCAAACAAAACCAGAAAAAAATCAGGAGCGTGAAGAATAAAAAGAAGAAATGGAAATTTTACATAGACACACGTGCATCTTTATGTACCGACAGCAAGGTTCACAGTGTAATAGTAGTATCTTCTTTATTAGGGAAACATGTCCTAATATAAGATCCTTTCAAAAGCACAAAGCTTTGAAGTCGACATGCATGCTAAATTTGTTGAACTGAAAAAATACAGAGGTTGAATTCCCTTCACACCCCAAACGAAGGGAGGCGATACAGAGAGAGGGAGGCAGCACTGAATTAAGCAGATGTCAGGGGAAGGAGGTGTGTATAAAGAAACACGCTTACATACACACCGCAGGTGGATTGTGAGAAAGAAGGGCGAGGATGACGTTAACCCTGCAGCTCCTGGAGCAGCTGTCTCATAATCAATTTAGATGAATCGCTTATGTTGCATTTCCTCATTTGTAAGTTGCTCTGGATAAAAACGGCTGTTTGATGAATGTAAATGTGATGCAAATTGCTTGGTGGCTGAGACCTGAAAACTGAAAAAAATATACAAAGGGTATCAAAGCACGTCCTAATTCGATGTCTGTAGAACATCCGGTCAACAGCAATGGTCAGGTTTCTCCAACAAATTTGGCATGCATGTCGACTTCAAAGCTGAATTTGAAATCTCGCCTTCATCTGGTCACTTTCTGAAATCAGCACAGATGTATCCTTCACTGCCTATGATTTCACACTCTCCAGTGCAGTTCGGCAGATGGATGCAAAGAAAAAATGATTAATACAATTTTAACAATAAATTGTGATTAAATATTTGTTTGGTTTTGTCTAAAGTAGGGTCATCAAATGAATGCATTAATTTAGAGCAATTAATTATTAAACACTTTCAAAACCATTCAGAACAGTTAGAGTTCAATGTAAAGGAAGGGTCTTGAGGCATGTTTTTCAAAGTTGAATTGTTTTTAATTTGACAAAATGTCTTCAAAAGTTCTTTCAGTACAATTATTTTAAAATAAATTATTTTTATCAGCAAGGATGCATTAAATTGATTAAAAGTGACCGTTGAAATATATAGGGTTAGTAAGATTTATTTTAAAGAAATCATTTTATCATTTAATTAAGCAAGGATGCATTAAAGGTGCACTGTGTAGTATTTATCTATTGACAGAAATGCAATATAATATACATAACTATGTTTTCAGTGGAGTATAAAGACCTTACATAATTAACTATGTTTTTATTCCCTTAGAATGAGTCATTTCTATCTACATGCACCTCAGGTCCCTTTACAGTGAAGTCGCCATTTCGCACTGTCATGTTCCTACAGTAGTCCTACACGGACAAACTTCTCTACAAAGTGCTAGCTACTCTTTGCTTTCTCAGACGACATTTTTGTCCTGTATCGGCCACTGTAGCTTCTCTACGTGCTTTGAAAGGGAGGGGTGAACGTTAGGCCATTGCAATTCACAACCTCACCCCTAGATGCCGCTAAAATTTACACAGTGCACCTTTAAAGGCACAATAAGATTTTTGGATTAAAATAACCACTAGAACAATGTTATATATTTAAATCCAGAGAAATAAGCCATTTTAACCAGGACATGGCCTGTGCCAGTGTGTCGCCTATCAATGACATCAATGTTACCCTCGATTTGTTTTATTTTGTAGAAACCATGGAAACACCAGAGACGCTTTAATATATGATGTGTTTTATTAGACAGGTGAGCAACTGCTTGGAAACATTCATCAACAGAAAACTAATCATTGTTATATCGCTCAACACAGTTAGTCTTACTGTTTAAATCTCATTTTCTTGATTTACTGCAAGTACCATGTTTTACCATGCCTAATATCGATCTCTCACTGCAGTGTGAACAAGTGTCTCATAGCATCCGCAGAGCGAACGCACAGAGTAGCATTATAACATAACTTTCAACACACTCAAATAATGTATCTAATATGATAAAACAGCGCTGCTTAACCCCACATACTCATGAGCGGAAGAAGTGGAAGCGCATAATAAAAGCTCCGTGAAATCAAGGCATCATCAAGCTATGACTTTGTTTTAAAAAAACGACCTCTAACAGCGAAAAATGACATATTGTGGCTTTAAATTGATCAAAATTGAAAGTAAATACATTTATAATGTTACAAAAGATTTATATTTTTTTAAATAAATGCTGTTCTTTTTAACTTTCTGTTCATCAAAGAATCCTGAATCAATCTGAAAAAACTTATCAGAACTGTTTTCAACATTAATAATAATAAGAAATGTTTCTTGAGCAGCAAATCATCATATTAGAATGATTTCTAAGGATCATGTCACAATGAAGACTGGAGTAATGATTGAATGAAATTTAATTTTCATCTAAGTATTTTTCAATATTACACATTTACTGTGTTTTTTTTTTTTTATCAAATAAATTCAGCCTTGATGAGAAGAAGCGACTTTTGTTAAATCATTAGACATGAACTTTTGGTGCCTTGGAAGCCTGAGCTTCATGCAGTCTTTTACTGTAAGTCACTGACTGACTAGCCACGGTGCAGCTGTCTTTAGTTTTAGATAGCCAACATCTCTGCCTCCTAATCAGCTGTGTCTCAAAGGTTAAAAGTAGCAGGTCGTAATGAAAAGTCTGCAGTGAACACCTTGATCTCATCTATCGCTTTGCCTTTTCATTTATTCATTTATTCATGTCTACCTCCCTCGCCGTTTGAAAGGAAAGATTGGCTCGTTAAAGGAGCAACACTGAGGCTACGGTACGGCCATTCATTTCTAATGGGTGAACAAGAACTCCATCAGCATTTAACCAGCCGCCACAACTGTGCTCTCTCAATCTCTGCCTTTCTCTTGCTCTGAATGTTTGAGATTGTATTCTGTAATCTCTGTTCTTTCTCTGTCTGTAATCGCTGTTCTCTATCTCTCTGTCTCTCTTTCTCTCTCCGTCTCCCCAGGGTCTCTGTGACACATAATTAAATGTGAAAGGGGCTCTCAGGGCATGGAGTACCAGCCTGACGGCTACACAAGAGGCAAGTTGGTGGTTACACTTTGTTGTGACCCTGTAAAGATGCAGCAGACACACACCCTTAACCAAGCTGCATGTCAAATTGCACACACTGAACTAATGCAGAGAGACTGAGAGGACACAACTTAAACTGAGATAAAAATAAATAAAGAAATAAAACACTGAAGTATATGTATATTGTGTGTGTATGTGTATATGCATATATATATATATATATATATATATATATATACACATACATACATACATACATACATACAGTACACATGTTTTGTGTCATTAACATGCTTTTTTCAGATAGGTGTTTCCTACATATAAATAACAAGCCATTTTTACTCATATTTAGCACTTAGCAAGTGTTCGTTTTGCATCCTGCTTATCCAAAGTGAAACATTTTATTGGAAGCATAAATTATGAATCCATTTTTAACAATAAATTGTGATTAAATATTTGTTCGGTTGAGTCTAAAGTAGGGTCATCAAATGAATGCACTGATGTAGAGCAATTCATTATTAAACACTTTCAAAACCATTCAAAGCAGTTAGAGTTCAATATAGAAGAAAGGTTTTGAGATGTTTTATAGGTGTACATATTCTTTGTTATGTTACCAGCCAGTCCAAAAAGCTCAAATTTCAAACAAATACAGCATTGACAACTACTTTCCAGCAGTATTTGCAGATGGAAAGCTTCTAATTCAGTTCGAACGATCTTATCACACCAAAAGATTTTACAAACAATGCTCTCCCATAGACCTATTAACACAGAAAGACAGCAATAAAAACTTGCATATGATCTTAAAGTGCAACTACTCACAAAACCCACCACGCTAAATGCCAAATTAGACAAGATTTCCGATTATTGTGGCCAGCACAAGCAAAAAGAAGGGCAATAGAAGGAATTGCTAAAGCAAACATTGGCTTACCTATGAGCATAATCTCCAGGATATGTAGCGGATGTGCGGATTAGATTTCTTCAGAGAGCGAATGCACAGCGTAAACAGATGAGGTCATTGATTATGTCTACCTTAAATGTATTACCTCTGAGTTTGAATTTCAAGACTGAACCAAATCACAAATTTAAGACAGCTGAACTTTGGACGCTTTTGAAGAGAAACTGACGGTTGCTTCCTTATGACTGCTGACTGTATCACAACTGTAATCACACCCAAGTTAATGATAATCCACACGTATGATAGTCAGTCCAATATATATATATGACATCATGTAAAGTCACTTTTATTTATCTGACAACACACTTGTACTATGTACTGACTATGTACACTTGTACTGACAACACTACTCTGTATATGTTGAAAATGGTATACTACCATAATAATCCTACAGGGAATAACGTGTTTATATTTGCACTAGTGCAAGTGAATTTTATGTATGCATAATAACTATATCCCATAATGCATTGTTAACTTGAACTTCCAAGAGTCACTGAACTGTGAATAAAAGGATGAAGCAGAAGCCATGACAAATGGTATCCTAATGGCATTATCTAATTTGTAAAAATTTTATTTGCCATTCATTTGACATGATCAGTGGTACAACAATTAATCAATTAATTAATAATATGTATTAGTATTAAATTGTATACATTAATATTGAATAGTTATTCATGTTTAGTGCCTTCAAGTGCTATCGGAATTATTGTAAATGCGAATTTACTAGTTAAAAATTGGCTATGAACGTCCTTCTCAAGTCATATTTACCACTGGGAAACTCAGGGATAATTTTGATAGTTGAGTTCCCGAGTTGGGTGTGTCATAAGCTTTCAACATGGTGGAGGAGAGAACAATTGCTGCTGTGACTGGTATGCTTTATTCTGCAACAGTGACATTGACTTGTCTTCCCATTAAGGGGGTTGGGGGGGAGGTCATTCTGAAAGAGTTGGATTCTCATGCTAAACATGGCCACAAAAAAAAAGTTTTTTCGAGTATGGCCCTGCATGATATCATAAAGGGCATAATTCCTTGTATGGGCACTTCTCCCAGATGAGCTAGAGCAAGAGCATGGTCATCAACGAGCTTTGTTTGGGTTACAGAAGCCATCGGCAGAGCTGTCATTTTGTTTTTAGACCACAAAATCAACAGTGTCACTAAAGAAGTGTGTTTCTGGTTGTGAGGGAAAAAATAACCTTGTTCAGCTTCCCAAATAACCCAGCGTTAAGGAAACAGTGGATGCAGTTTGTTTTTCCAGGGCAGCCATGGAGTTCTGCAAGTGTGTTTGTTCCCGGTCATTCGCCCTCGAAACCGCAGGCGGTGAGTGAAACTGCATCAAATGTGTTTTGTTGGCAATCGGTGCTTAAGGTGCATGCAATGTCAACAACACGAAAGTATAGTGAATAAAAAGTTATCCAGGGATAATGCCATGATGTATGTGTGTATGTGTGCGTGCATGCATGCTCGTGACTCTTTAGCCCCGCCCACTGCACGCCTCCACGAGTTTGGCTGTTTTCGGAAAGAATTGGTACAGTGCATCTGTCTTTTATAATTCTGATAAAACTAAAGACTCTGCGGCGATATGAAGGATGTAATACTACTCTATAGGCACTCAAGATTAACATGAGACTGGCAGAAACTGTGTGTTATGTACCCTTTAAAGGTATTTGCATATTTACAAAATAATCATTTGAAGTGTATTGTAGGCCTTTGTTTTATACACATAGCATGTACACTCACCTAAAGGTCCTGGTCAAGACAATCTCCTGAACTCCAAACTGAATGTCAGAATGGGAAAGAAAGGTGATTTAAGCAATTTTGAGCGTGGCATGGTTGTTGGTGCCAGATGGGCTGGTCTGAGTATTTCACAATCTGCTCGGTTACTGGGATTTTCACACACAACCATTTCTAGGGTTTACAAAGAATGGTGTGAAAAGGGAAAAACATCCAGTATGCGGCAGTCCTGTGGGTGAAAATGCCTTGTTGATGCTAGAGGTCAGAGGAGAATGGGCCGAATGATTCAAGCTGATAGAAGAGCAACTTTGACTGAAATAACCACTTGTTACAACAGAGGTATGCAGCAAAGCATTTGTGAAGCCACAACACGCACAATCTTGAGGCGGATGGGCTAAAACAGCAGAAGATCCCACCGGTTACCACTCATCTCCACTACAAATAGGAAAAAGAGGCTACAATTTGCACAAGCTCACCAAAATTGGATAGTTGAAGACTGGAAAAATGTTGCCTGGTCTGATGAGTCTCGATTTCTGTTGAGACATTCAGATGGTAGAGTCAGAATTTGGCGTAAACAGAATGAGAACATGGATCCATCATGCCTTGTTACCACTGTGCAGGCTGGTGGTGGTGGTGTAATGGTGTGGGGGATGTTTTCTTGGCACACTTTAGGCCCCATAGTGCCAATTGGGGATCGTTTAAATGCCACGGCCTACCTGAGCATTGTTTCTGACCATGTCCATCCCTTTATGACCACCATGTACCCATTCTCTGATGGCTACTTCCAACAGGATAATGCACCATGTCACAAAGCTTGAATCATTTCAAATTGGTTTATTGAACATGACAAGGAGTTCACTGTACTAAAATGGCCCCCACAGTCACCAGATCTCAACCCAATAGAGCATCTTTGGGATGTGGTGGAACAGGAGCTTCGTGCCCTGGATGTGCATCCCACAAATCTCCATCAACTGCAAGATGCTATCCTATCAATATGGGCCAACATTTCTAAAGAATGCTTTTAGCACCTTGTTGAATCAATGCCACGTAGAATTAAGGCAGTTCTGAAGGCGAAAGGGGGTCAAACACAGTATTAGTATGGTGTTCCTAATAATCCTTTAGGTGAGTGTATTTTACATTGAGCTCCTCATAATCACAACTTCAGAAGTGGGAAGTAGGACATTTCTGATAGCATGTGAAGGCAGCCTTATTCCCAACTGTACATGATGACCACACAATCTTATCAGGTGTTTCAGTGACTGTGCTGTGATTAGCGATAGTCGTGACACAATAGCATTGGCTCAGGACTCAATTAAAGCCTAAGCGATTTAATTCGATGCCTCACAATGACTGAAGGGAACACATTTCACAAAACAAAATCTCATATGAGCTATTCTGCATAAATTACTCCAAAATAAATGCTGCTTTCATTTCTGGAACTGGATGATGCTTGTGGATCGTTATGAACAATGTGATAGAAGGACCCTATTCATCACATGCATTTTCTGCCTTTCTTTCTCTCATTCACTCTCTCCTGCAGTAATACATGGTAATTAAATTACTGTTGACTGATTAAACGGCAGGGCAAAAGAGACAAGAGCAATCCAGCATGTCCTCTTGGCCTCTCATTTGCACTACGGTTCTCTCTCCTACTTTATATCTTATCACATTATAGTAAAGAAAAGGAGAGTATAATGACCATGTTGGCATCCATCTAATTTAATCTGCTTAACTTGCTGAGCAAAATACTGTGGGAGTTGTGGAGTATTGCATAGAAACCCTTTCACATCAACAATGACAAATATGGAAAGAAAATTTTTAATTAAATGTCTAAAAATTGTGTAATTTCATTCACGAAAATTATGATGGAAAATGTTCGCAAACAACCTTTTTATCCCGTGACTAAGACTAGACGATGACAAGACAACACCAAGGTCATTAAACAATAACTTTGACTATATTAACATGCAATATTATTGATGAAAAATACGAGACTAAAATGTAGTTAAAAATAAAAACTTGTATTTATTCATTTATAGCCTCTACTACGAGCTTTCATTCTTCAATAATTTCTCAAATGACACCAATCGTTGCGATTATAATTTTGAGCTAAATAATAGCATGATGACAATTTGGTTTTCAGTGACTAAAACTAGACTAAAACTCGACAAAGCAAAAACATGAAACTAAATTTGACTAAATATGATAAAAACTAAAAAGTACATATGACACAGGACTAAAAATAAGAATATAGATAAAAATAGCTGACAAAACACATTATAACACTATTACAAAATCGACTACTCAATGTGTTGCCTGTACAATTAATCAACTAACCGGTCTTAAAGAAACCCTGTATAATGTTTCAGATGCACCTGACCCAAATCAGTCACGTTTTTGATCTCTATTTACATAAAAGCTTAGACTGATCAAAAATGGCCAAAGAGGTTCATTGTGCACCAATATGCAAATGTATATATAAACTGTATTTTCTGTAATAACTATCAAGAAATCACCTCGGATGTATTGCGGCATTGTACTTATTCAGCTACATTGTGGTGTGAGGTACAAAATGTATGAAAATGTATACATTTATTACTTCTATGGAACTTCACTGATTATCCTGAAGAAGATGAAAAGTGCTTTTATTTAATTATTTACTCATGCTTTTGACCAAATTTCACATTCACAAATGCAAACTTTATGGTTTTGTTGAGAAAAAGCAACGCTGCACATAGACAGAGACTCTTTGAATAAGAAAGACTTTAAAAGTTTGAGAGCTTTACAAAGTATTTATTTGATATTTTCATATCCAAATGTATTATTCTGACTTTTATATTTATATTATTTTATGTATTTTTGTAGTTGTTTTTCTTTTTTTACTGCTTTGATATTGTATGCATCATTGTACATTTAATATTTGCATTTTAATGAAAGTGCATATGTAATGTAATTTTTAAGGTAAAAAATGGTAAAAAAAATTTTCAGGACTGAAAGACACTTTTCAGAGAGGGTTTGACCTTGTAAACGGTCTAAAAGTTGTTAACAAGCTAACAAAAGGTAATCAAAACTTAAAATATATAATAAGATAAAAAAATAGTTAAACTAGACAACCTTATTAATCATCTTAGTTGGTTGTTTGATGACTAGCCGACTTCTCTAGCCTTCACTAGACTGAAGGGCATGTTGGGGAAGGACAAGAAAAGGGAAGGACATGATCTGAATTTAAACTATAACCGCAGGCCCAATATACTGCCAGCTTTTAATGCTGACTATAAGAATCACAAACATTTTAAACAGTCAGCAGAACCTGTTGACGGACACTTTTGAATTTCCACAAGTATAAACTCTGCGCTTAGGTCAAGTGACCTTGTCCCACAAAAAGTGGGCACATCCCTCCACAACAGAGGCCGTTGTTGCCAGCTAGCTGTTACAGCCATGGGAGAAACAAATGAAAATGTCCTTCACTGCTCCTTTAGTATAATCACCACATTATTGAACGCAGCCAATGGCTAAAATTAGAGTGCGTGAGGCAGTAGCGAGGGGTGCTAATGAATGCTAATTGGGCTCATGAGTTCATGAGGTGGAGCTGCTCTTTTACAGCTCAACACGGATCCGCACTCCCTCTGCCTCTCTGCCTTTCCATTAACCCAATTTTATTTTTGTACTTGTTAGAATCGTCACATTCCTTGTGCAAAAAAGCTCAAGAGTGACGGCTGAGGGGGGGAAAGGTGTCTAGCATCTGTTGGTGGTGCGTTACCGTGGCAACCGCGCTCTCGGCAACAAAAGTCTCCGCAGCAGGTAGCATGAGGGCAAGCGAGAGAGAGCGGACTAATAATGTTTTAGACGAGAAAACGAGAGGGGAGGAAGTTCACACAGAAAGCGGTGCCATTTCAAAAGGAAGCATACGAAATGAAACAGTACCGCGGGAGCTGCATATCACGCAGAGACCAGCGAGTCTGAACACAGAACCAGTCGCTCTCACTTGCCCCTCAGTAAGCAGATCACCCAGGGGCTTTTCACAACTCACAAAGATAAACAATACTGTTTAAAGCTGCCATTCACAATTAGGAAGGTAGCAAAGACTTTTCTTAAAGAGGGTTAAGGTACAGGAAAATGCCAAGGAGAGAGAGAGTGACTGTGAATGCAAAGTATAAAATATAATTAAGTATATTATCCATCCATTCATCCATCAATCTATTAAAATCAATAATTAAGTATTCTAAACTAACGTAGGTTTTAATGGATGTAATACATAATTCTCACTATTAACTATGAATTTGTACTTATTAATAGTTAGTGAGGTAGTTGTTAAGTGTAGGTATTGGGTAGGATTAAGGGATGTAGAATATGGTCATGCAGAATAAGGCATTAATATGTGCTTTATAAGCACTAATAAACAGCCAATATCCTAGAAATATGCATGCAAATAAGTGAGAATTGGACACTAAACTAAAGTGTTACCATATATACACACACACACACACACTTCAGTAATACAGTAGTTGTGGAGGATGGAAGTACATTGTCTATGTGACGATTAATAATTCATCATTAATTACTGACCATAAAAATTAATTGCTAATTAATTGTTAATGAAATGAATAGTTCATACATAAATTACATTTCTGTTATTATTTACTCACCTTTTCTTTATGACTTTGGAAGACTGATTATTATTATGAAACATCTACTATTATCAGAAATTATTTGTAACTGTAAGACAAACCTAGAATAAGGTCACAGTCATGCAGCTATACACACGTAAACACCTCTGAGTGCTCTTCAGCCAATCAGAATCAAGAATTCAACATATCCATGGTAAAATATGACCCATATATTCATACCAGATACACAGATATTCTGTAATTCTATCATACTAACTAGGGGTGTGACGAGACACTTATCTCATAAGACAAGACGAGACACGAGATTGGGTTCATGAGAACGAGACAAGATTTGTACATAGTATTTTTAAGAAATCCTCAAAGATGAAATACATGACTAGAAAAATTGTTTGTAGGTGCATTTGAAATGTTTTAACTCTTTAACATATTGTAATGAATTCCATTTCAGTTGCACTTTCTGAGTATGAATTATCATATGCCGTAAAAGAAAACAATACTCAAGCACTGTAAAGGTTTTGCCAAAAACTCAACTGACTGGCTTCTTTCCAGTATGATTGTCTCTTCAGACCTTAGAACTGCACATGAGCTTCTTTTGACCTCCTAAATTAACTCCTTCCCACAAATTGATCACAGACATTAAGTGCAGACAATAACCATGATCAAAGTACTCAATATTCAAAGTCCAAATTTTTCTTCAAGCATGATACAGAGCTAAGAAATGGTTACAACTACACAGATAGCTTTCATATTGGGAGATATTCTCATGCCTCAGGGAGTCGCTTTCAAACAGCGGTAACTTACTGAATTGTACGTACTCACAATCGTATGTACTCTGTGAATAGGGAGCTAGTTATCAATATAAGACAATTGTCTGACGCTTCTGTTGCGCAATGAATCCTCCACCAACGGTTCAGTCAGTCTTCTCGTCACGTGATCAGTGCTGCGCGCTATGTACGACTCGAACAGCTTGTGTTGGATGAGCTGATGGAATCGAAGTGACCGTTATACACCTGAATTAAATCTACAGTGGAGGCTTAATGTAAACGTAGCGTTGGCATATTCTCTCCTAACTTCACCCTCATACAATATGACAGCTTTTCACCTCGACTAGAAATCTCGTCACACGCCTAATACTAAACCTTTGTTTGTGTCAAATTAAATATCCTAAAGAAAGTCTTCCATAACTCTTTAAATCTAAATTATATCATTCACAAAACCAATTAATGTTACCAATCACAATATAAACTGTTCAGCACAGACTTTAGCACAAAGATACCACACAAAAAGCTCAGTGCTGTTACAATACAGAAACAGGGTCCATGTTTAATCTATTATTCACATTGCGACACTCATCACTAGTTCAGCTGTTCTGCTGTCATCAGCAGTAATATAAGCTCCATGAGATACTAATTATTAACCAAAGCCAAATTACCACAACCTGGCCAAATCACGACACCCGTGACTAGCCAAATGAATGTATTATTGTCAAATAAAGAACAACCGTCAAGCAAAATGCTAATGATGGCTAAATTTCTCCCCATACCTAAATGGCCACAGCCAAAGATAAACACCTTGGTTAGTTGGCACTGTCCTGCAGCATAAAATAGCAGTAGCATGTTCATCAGTCTACTATATTTTTCATTAGTGCTGCTTCATTTTCGGTACTAGATAAAAGAACATCGGAGGTAGGACAAAGAATTGTGCACAATATTTTGTAATTATAGATTAACAGGTTAATTTGCATGAGATCTGCATAAAACCTCATTTTAAAAAATCAACAAAATCCCAGCAAATTATCTAGTAAATAACTTTCATGCACACATATATTAACACATAAAACTCATAGCAATGGAAACAATCTGTATTCTGTAATGCCCTCACCTTTGACCCTTGAATGCAATCCACATTTGGAATCCCATTATATTACATTAGCAGCCTGCATCCAACAAGAGAAGTCAGCACACATCCAAAGTCAGATTCATCGCTTCATTGTCTGTTAATCCGGCCCGGGCGCTTGGCAGGTGGGAGCTCTGCTTGTATACAGGCCAGCTGGTGTTGGCTTTCTTAGTGAGACACTGCTCTTGGTCACCGGCCTGGGACAGATTACACCTGTAATCCACCATTTGTCTGACACCAAATGTTTTTTAAAACCAGATTGCAGTCTTTCAGACTAGCCAGACAGACTATGCAAGAAGCAAGACATGTATGAACACCAGACCAGCAGACCAGGCCGAGTGTCTGCAACTCATTAGAGGCGGCAGGCAAAAACATAACACAAATGATACCAACAGAGAACAGTGAGTCATTGAAACATTGAGTCGCTCCCATGAGACCAATCAAATTGTCTGAAGAAACTGCTTCTCATAGACGGCAATGAGGCTAGTTGGAAAGCAAATGGAGACCTTTAAATCTACTCAAGAGATGCACTTAAAATTTTGGCGGTCAGTGGTGTAATGTAACAAAGTAATAATACTGCATTACAGTACTTGAGTATTTTTTGGGAGAATCTGTACTTTACTTGAGTTTTTATATTTCTGTCAACTTTTACTCCACTACATTTCCTACATAAAATGTATACTTTTACTCCGATACATTTCCCCAAAGCATTTTCGTTACTTACTACAAAATAAATTAGATAGACTGAAAGCAAGCATGTGCAAACAAGTGCTCGCACAAGTGCGGTTGATTTCATTCTCCGTGTTGCGTCCATTGCTATAGCGACTGACACGTGAGGCTGTGCGCTGCACAAACAGATTTAAAACAGACAACAAAACAGTATTTTATACAGTACACTACAGTACATGTTTTCCTATCACTATAAAGTAATTAATCTGTTGACTAGATGCTGTATTAATGCCATCGAGGCTGAGAGGATGCTAACATTAGTACCTCAAGCGGTTTAAACAACGTGACAAAAACACACGCAAGTCTGACCCAAATGTTTAATGTCACGTTTGTTACCATCTATTTGCATTATGTTCTATCCATATGGACGCTTTTATGCAGCCGTTATTCAGCAAAGTGGCGTATTTGAAGCTAGTGACATGAGAAATCAAACTGTATCCTCATCCAGCCGACAGAAACATAGCCTAAACAAATCAGAAACTCATTTGATTTCAGTCATTACTGTTACATATTTTGATTAGATAACCATCAAGTGTTCTAAAGTAGAAGCAAATAAAGTGTGAAATATACATATAATATACATATACTGTGTCTAATTTCAATGCTTTGACTATGTGTGAAGACGGCCATCTTTAAGCATGGCTGTTTGGATTTATATGAAATGGTAACATTTTGCAATGAGTCCATTTTTAACATTTACTAAGGTTGATTAAAACATTTTAACATTTTAAAGGGCACCTATTATGCAAAATTCACTTTTACACGGTGTTTGAACATAAATGTGTTGGCAGTGTGTGTACACAACCACCCTATAATGGTAAAAATCCACCCACTCCTTTTTTTTATCCCTATAAATCATAAGCAATGTCTCAGAACAAGCCGTTTGCAGATTCCTGGTAAAGTGACGTCACATTTCACAGGCCCCGCCCACGAATGTTGATGGACACTGCTGTATTAGTGTAGACCCCGCCCTCAGAGAGCTGTACACAGTCCGCCATGTTTATCTCCTCGCCAGAGCATTTAACAGCAGCATTCAAGAAGTGTGTTCTTAATAAAGCTACTAAAGTTCATTCAGTCAAGAGCAGTGAGTGATTTTCTGTTTATCTTTTGTTATTTGAGTCATATCAACAGCAGATATAGCAGTAGGTACTGTATATTACACTGCTTTCACTTTAGTAACGTTACACAGATCTACCAGCTGTTTTCATGTGAACTTTTTGTGTTTCTGATATAACCTTGTGTGCATTTGACAGTTTAATCGCAATAACACATGAAAGAGAACTAGTCTAGCTTAATAGCCTACTCACGGATGTGCCAACATCCAGCTCTCTGTGCGCATGCATTGGGTGTGCGCGCTCAAGTTGAGAGTGATAAGGCTTTAAAACGTATGCAGATGATATTTCATGATGATGAAGAACTGCAATGTCACATGAGCATGTCTGCGATAGAGATGATCATCAAAACAAACAGATCATGTTTCAGTTTTCATTCCCTTGTTCACTGGTGTTCACAAGATGTGAAGGCTCCGCCCTCTGGGGCCAGGAGCATCAGCTCATTTGCATTTAAAGGAAACACACAGAAAACAGCTCATTTTCTCAAACCCAAAAATTGGCATTTTCAAAATGGTATATTAAATGATCTGTCAGGAATTTTGATCTGAAACTTCAGAGACACACTCTGGGGACACCTGAGACTTATATTACATCTTGTAAAAGGGGCATAATAGGTGCCCTTTAAAGTTGTCTCTTACATTAGTTACTGTACTATGAATTAACATGAATGATCAAGGTATAATTCATATATTAATATTTTTATATTTAAAACTTACAATAAACAGTTTTATTACAATAAACAGTTTTCTTTTATTCAAAGAAAACAAAATGGAAGAAACAGTTAAAACTGAACAATTTTAAATATTTGTTTGATCCTTCTGTATTTTGTATTTACTTTTATTTTAAGTGCATTTACAAAAGTACACACACAGTTTAAATATGAAAAAAATACTTTTATACTTAAGTACAATAAATATCACATACTTTAAAACTTTTACTCAAGTAATATTCTAAACTCCGACTTTAACTTTTACCAAAGTAATTGTCTGGCAAGATATCTATACTTTTACTCAAGTATGGCTTTTGAGTACTTTATACATCACTGCTGGCCATTACTGCTATGCTGGGGTATGTTTCCCATACAACATTATAATGTTGTAACTACCATATAAGATAAATCGTTGGAGAAATTAACCAATTAGCCACAAGTGTTTCCTGAAACCATAGTAAAATGATCGCACCTTTGTCGTTTGAGCCACATTGGTGGAGGTGGAGGAGTAATAACCAAAGCTCGAAAGCTGTAACTCCAACCACATAAGTTTGCGATGCTATTTGCGAATGTTCGGTGAAACCATGATTTCAGGTTATTTTCATATTATGGCTAATAACTGATAACTGAAAGATGAACAGAAAATCATTCATTCATTTTAGATGCTACAAGTGAATTCAAGCATCTCAACATTATAAACATCATAAACATTATATTAATCACTCACATTTGTTAACCCTTTTAAGTCTCCTATTACTGATCTGTTTCCTGAAAAAAAAAAAAAAAAATTTCTGTCAATAACGTTTGGATTGAAATAGGAAAATGACTGGAGTCTATGACTGGAGCATTATTCCAGTGATTATTATGTTTCTAGCATGTTATATGCCTGGCAACAGTTCTTCTAACCCTAATTGATGGAAGTGTGTAGCTTTTAATTTCTTAAACAACCATGTAGAAGACACATCATGGCCATATTCCAGGATGACGATGTCAAGATTCATCAGGCATGTAAAAGAATGGTTGGGAGGGAGCATGAAGAATCATTTCCACACATGAATTTGCATTGTATTGACAACGCAAGAGTCAAGCAGTCTGTAAAGTCTACTCTAGCACATCACAAAGACGTTCAGAGGTGCCAATTCATGTGTGAAAATGATTCTTCATGCTCCCTCCCCACTATTCTTTCACAATTATTTTGCCCTAATGAAGTCCAAATGATAGACTTTAAAGCTGCCATCCACGTTACAGCTCTATACTCTTGTCAGTTGTCCCATTTGCGTCTACTTTAATTTCTAAGACATCACAAAGTTAGGAAAAGCAGGAGTCTAAAAAGCAAGCGAGTCAATGACTATGAAATAAACGTAGGTCTATATGGACCTAAGGCAGCTAATAATGTCAAAAAATAACTGGGACAAAACTGAAATGAAAGTATAAGTAGCAGGAGCTCTCTGAGAAATGAAATCAAACAGAGAGAACCTTGATGAAATCAGACAACCAGACACACACATGCAGTGTCGCCTGTCAGCGGAGTCCAAACATAGACATTGTACATAACAACCCAGAAAATACGACATCATTCACAATGACGCTCAGAAACTTACAAACACACATACACAATCCATTTTGCAAGACCATTGGCAACCTAGAACGGGTATTTTAGAGAGTCACACACCCTGCCAGTTCACTTTAAAAGAAGAAAAGAAACAAGTCACAAAAAGAGAAAAAAAAAATACCCTGTCTCTCTTTCAGTGTTGTAAAAAGTGGAGTAGCACAGTGGGACTTCTGGACAGTGTTGACTAAAAACTGTACCGCTGGGCACTGAATGTGACATGCTACACTAAGCACAGCTCGACCATCTCCACACACTGTTACAGGCCCCTAAAGCACCCAACAACCCATGGCAATGACATGCAAAAGCAGAGCAATGACAAATCTGTTGATGTGTACAAGGGTTATGTTAAGTTCAAATGCAATTTTATAGTGTAATTGAGAACAAATGTGCTGTCAAGACAGCATGTGGATACTTCACTTGAGGAGAAACAATTTATGTATTTTGTTAAACCTTCATGGCCAAAGATGACCACCCAGTTCACAATATACTGGTGTAAGTGACTTTTTTCTCATGTTGCCAAGTCTAAGATCTCATACAAACTAAATTTATGCTGTCTAAACATATGCATGACATGTAAAACAGACATACATTGTTTATATGACCTCACACACACACACACACACACACACACATATCGGTCTCTGAAGCGTAAATCTAGCCAAACATTCAGCTCATCCAGGCACTTATAATGCAACTTCTTCACGTCATTAATTAAAACCACAGGTCACATGTTACTGATCTGTGTAGTGAATGTAGGTAGCTGTGTGTCTCATGTGTAGAGGAATGTTAACTCAATGTAGGTGGCCTTCAGTCTCTGGAATGTTCCATTGAGAAAAGGAGCAGCAACAAGCAGTGCTGAATGTTGCTCCAAGCCATAATTGTAAATTGGAAGAGATGGAAACCCATGACGTTATACTCGGAGCGGTTTGTGACTCGAATTTATGCGTTTAAATGACAACAGTATCAACGCCGAAATGAATATGCAGCAGTTTGAGTTGTATTTCGTTCATTATTTTTGTACTGTTATGTGCTTTGAGACATGAGGTAGTTTAACGCTGTCTCTTGTGACGTTTTTGTTTGCTCCTTGCTGTACGCGTTCATGTGTTTTGGAGGAGGCGTGGCTTTGGAGACACTCTGAAGGGAGGGTGGGATCTTATGCCTTCAAAGCTAGCTCACTATTGCTAGCCTCTATGAAAATTACATTACTATAGTGAGTAGACATAATATTTTTTTTGTGTATAAATTGGGAGTTAAAAGATATTTGCCTTAAATTTTTTAGAACGGGGTTCCCGTACACAAGGATGATCATATTTAGGGGTCTGTGGCATCTAACAGATTGAAAACCTGTTGAGTCTTGTGGGCGGAGCCTACCTGGTGGCAGAAAGTGGCAAGTCTCCAGTAGCAATCTATGAAAGCCACGGAATAAAATAATTTAAAAAGGTAATTTTGAGTTTATATCTCACAATTCTGAGAAGGAAAATCTGAATTGCGAGATTGCGAGTCAAAATTGTGAGATAAAATATGTTATAGATTTAAATATTATTTCATGCTGTAACTGTAATACATTATGCCCCCTATGAACTGCATATATGAATATTATGTAGAACTACTGTTTATGTCAAATTCATGCTTTAATGGTAGGGTAATCATTGCAGATTTCATTCCGTTTAATGGCTTGAAACCATAAATGTCGGTTTCTCGCTTTATAGGGCATCTTCGATGACTGATGAATGAAGACCATCATCATTTTTTTTTCTCTTACTACATGAATCTTAACCGTTTTCCTCCACTTGTTACCACTGTTTTTCTGCCAGCACCACAATGTGCATGTAACTGCAGTGGCGTAACTGTGACGTCTGGATTCGACATGCTACCATCAACATTTCTAACCAAACATCTCTCGCTCTCACTGCAGGACTGCAGTACTTTAACCCAAAATTTCTGAAACTGTCAGAGCAATCAAGCCCCATTCTGCCCAACGCTAAACAATAAAACCACTGCCGCAAAAAATTAAATCACTGGCTTTACTCAGGCATTAACCTTTCAGCACAGCGTCCAGAGCCACACTGAGTCCAAAGCAGTGGCTGTGCCCTGTTAGGTCCTCAGCTTAAGTACAGGAAAATGCAAGGACAATTCCCTTATTAGGTGTTAAGCTTGTGTCTGGATCAAAGACAGACTTTGCACTTGTTTTATGGGGTCTCAGGTTTGAATCCCAGAGGCACAGCGCTCTCTGCGTGCTTCTACTGGGCGGATATTGATTGCAAACACATGAGAGCGCCACTGTGTTTATACAACAGATTAAGCACTGCAGCGTGAATGGGGATATTTGTCCCTTTTACATCAAAACTCATAATTAAAAAGAAACACACAGTGGGAGACCTCACACTGCCAGAACTGCACCGCAGTGTGTTTTCTCAGCCAGAGAGACTGAGAATGTATGTGTGTCCTGTGTGACATAAGAAAAGGGTTGTAAATGGTGAGCGAAAACACAAATAGCTTTATTAGTCATGCTCTGGTTGAGTGTATGTCTGTGTGTGATGTATCAGTGACATGCCATCTTTCCCTGAGGTTAGACACCTGCCTCCATCCACAGCTGAGCCCAAACACACACACACACACACACACATGCACAGAAGCAGCTGGTCCAAGGCTATAAGAAAATCAGACTTATTTACATGACAAGAGGTTAGGGGTTAGAAAAAGGAAATGGAGAGAAAGGGAGACAGATGGTCCAATGCTGTAAACTGAGCCTGGTTTTCACTTGGTTCGACTGCTTTATCTGAATTCTGTCCCTGCTTTTTACATTATATTATTTATCTTCTAACTATGCCACTGTGAGTAACACTCTGAGTACTAGTGGCAGCTAACACTCTAACTAGGCTCTTACTCTCTATAACTCATAAATATCGTACTCCAGATCCTAGTTTACAAATAGAAGTTCAGAAAACAGTTTGCAGTAGATGTTCTGTAGAAAATTGGCTTACAAGATATATCCACACAATGCCAAATGTGTGTATAAAATGCAAACTGCAAAAGGTGTGGCCTTTTTAAAAGATATGTCGAAATGATCAGGGAGGAATTTCATAGTTTGCATTTTTATTTCATTTACAAAGGGAGCACAAAAAATAGCATCCCCTCTAAGGTTCCACCTTCATGATATCTTATCACTATCATGGTTAGCTAAGGGTAGCTAAGGGATGGATGATTTCCAAACACTGCTTAATGAAGCTTTGAAACCTTTACAAATCTTTTGTTTCGAATCAGTTGTTCAGAGCGCGTTTCAAACTGCCAAAGTCACATGATTTCAGTAAACGAGGCTTTGTTACATCAAAACTGTTTAGAAACGTTTCGAAATTTCAATGGTTCACCGCTGGGAGCGATCTTTGTGAACCCATGAATCATGCGTATTCACTGAGATCGCCCCCCAACGACAAATCATTGAACAAGTGTCTATGTCTATTACCTGAGTATGAAGTGTCTAAGCGTCTATTTCCTAATCTTAATACCTGAGTTTTATACATTTCTTTTAATAGTATGTGTATACTGAAAAGGAATAATAGTAGTTAATAGTCTCTGTTTAGCTGACCCACCCATAGAGCAAACAAAACAAGCCCTGAAAATTTATAAAAGAATACATATCATACAGACACTTAAAATTGAATGGCATTACATGATTAGTCCATTTACACCTGAGTTTTTGTTGCATTTACACTGTTCTGACCAGCAGGGGTCACCAGCATGTGGCATTTTGAATGCTTCGAAACAGTGAATCATTTTGCAAACCAATTGGTTCAATTGGTTCGAAGCTTTGAAAAGCTTTGTTTCTCCCATCACTAGCTAAGGGAACATTTACAAGTCAACAATGTACTAAAAATGCATACAGCTTTTCGCATACAGACAATGTTGCAAAATTATCCCCGTTCACACGGATGTGCGAAAATGACTTCTTCAGTCAAAAAGAAATGAAGTTTTTTGAGGAATTTAATGAACTTCAATGGCCTATTCAATGGAATAGGGTCTTATCTAACGAAACCATCGGTCATTATTTTTAGAAAACGTTTAACCTAAATTGCTCATCTTGCGCTGCTCTGCGACACACCATGGATTACGCAATCACGTCGGAAAGGTCACGCTAGACGTAGGCGTAGGAAGTATCGCCCCGTGTTTACAAAGTGCTTGTGCGAAGACTAATACAAACGTCTTTTAGCAAAAAAAGGTTAAACAATGATGTCGGACGATTTTGAAGTTGGAGATGATCCTATTCCTCGGCTGGGATCGTGCAGAGCCTCTGAAGCCCCTTGAAACTGCATTGATTTGGACCTTCAACTTATGTGAATCAAATTATGTGAAGAAAAATCCTGGAATGTTTTCCTCAAAAACTTAAAAGACACAAACATCTTGGATGAGATGGGGTGAGGAAAATATTTCAGGAAATGTTAATTTTAAAGTGAACTAATCCTTTAAGCAGCACAAACATTTTCCACTCTGATAATAATAATAATAATAATAATAATAATAATAATAATAATAATAATAATGTTTCTTGAGCAGCAAATCAGCATATTAGAATGATTTCTGAAGGGTCATGTGACAGAAGACTGGAGTAATGATGCTGAAAGTAATGAAGACTGGAGTAATGATGCTAAAAATTCAGCTTTGATCACAGGAATAAATTACATTTTAAAATATATTCAAATAGAAAACACTTATTTTAAATTGTAATAATATTTCACAGTATTAGAGGTATTGTTTTCCTGTATTTTTCTGATCAAATAAATGCAGCCTTGGAGAGAATGAGACTTCTTTCAAAAATCTCTTTTGAACTGTAGTCACATCACAAAATATAACTTAATTTGCATTTCCAGACGGAAATAGCAGTCCTTGCAAGGCAGCAAAAAAAGAAGTGTTAAAGATGGAGGCAGACACGAAACAGCAGCGTTTAAAGGGTGTATGCGGCACAAAATTAGATGGAATGAAATGCCAATGGGTGAATAGATGAAGTTAATGTGTTGCAAGAAAGAAAAGACTACTGAGTGTGCAAATAATGCAAGATCATCACTGTTAGATTTTGAATGCTGAAAATTTGCAAGCAATTTGAGTATCAATACAATCATGCTTTTGAAACACTGTAATAACTGAAAAGTTCTTTGCTTCAGAACTTTGAATGTGTAATTCCACAAGCACACACTGACACACAGTGTGGAGTATAGAAGGTTCATCTTTCATCCTCACTGTCTCTCAGGACAATAGCACGACGTGCCACAGCTGCAGGAGGTAAATGGAATTAAAGTGAATACAGAAAAGTGAAGTTTAAATGGAAAATGATGGTGTTCACATGATTTACCTCATAACCATTCAGTTTCAAGGTTTCTACAAGGCGTAGGACGGAAATAAAGCCTTCTTTTATATTCATCTCCAGTTCTGCCCTACCTTCCCATTAAATTCATAAAAAGACCGATAGAAGTGTGCACGTCTCTAGTGTAGTGACAATACTAAATCAAATTTACAGCCTCAGGTGAGAAACTAATCGTTCAAGGACTGACAGAGAGCGAGAGACCTTCATTTCAAAGGCAGAGATGAGAGTTTACAGCAGGTCAACATATGCAGCACAGCTTCAGACTGCCAGAAAGCAGAAAAACAGCAGATGTATTCACAGGTATTTATAAGGAAAGTGTAGTTCTACCGCATATATGTGTCTTTATGTTTGGATAGACACTGATGCATACAAATATCGGTGTACGGACGACCTCTAAATCATTCATACTGTAATGTCTGCATGATTGATCTAGCAAGCTTTACGATTGTTCTGTTTAGGTTCATATTGAAATTATAGACAGATTTTTACTATATTTAAATTTTATGAGATTAATTAAATATGCTAAATTGCTTCAAATTTGGCTTATATTATTATAACAAGTTATAACAAGATCAACTATGCTTAATGGATTTAAATTTGGCTTGTATATAAAAATATGATGTAAAAATTAAAATTCAAAAACTATAATAAATATGCAGAATAGCTTTAATCTGGCCCGTATTATTATAAATAAATATACAATTTTATAAAATAAAATAAAAATGCATTTTTACTAATAAACAAGATCAAATATAAGTATTTAATTTCAGACTAGAAAAAAATATGCTTATGGCTTTAATTATGGCCCATATTATAAATAAATATGTTTTATTTTGAATAATTTTCTAATTTAAAGTTATTTAAACATTTGTTTTTTTGTTTTTTCAAATTAGAATAAATATGCTTAGTGGCTATTAATTTAATTCATATTATTTATAAAAATAAATCAAAATAAGTAATTTAAAATAAATATTTAAATTGCTATATTTTTTAAATTACTATGGGATTGTGTCTTGATGCATTGAACTCGCTGATGTATGACGGGACTCTCACAAGGGTTTCCGGTATTTCTATTTCTGTCCAGTCTCTAGAAAAAGAAAAAAGCTTTAGTAGCTTCTATACACTGACACTGTATATCCCAACCTCAACACTTCACATGAGAATGCAGATGAATACTAATGTAGTGAAGCAGATTTACAACATACACACACTTAATGAGATATGATTACTGAACATTTCCACAGTATGCACAGGGACACCAATGAAATAAGAGAGGAAAGCTCTCTGCAACACACACTATGAATTTCAATATGACATTCTTCACCGTTATTGGACAGAGCTGCAGGCAGGGGTGTGTGGTGCACATGTTTTATTGGGTAGGGCTACAGGACTTTATGTGTGTGTGTGTGTGTGTGTGTGTGTGTGTGTGTGTGTGTGTGTGTGTGTGTGTGTGTGTGTGTGTGTGTGTATAAAACTATGCAGCAGCAGCATCTTCAAAGAGCCTCCACACCTGGAGAAAGACAGACTTCCTGTCAGGCTGCCGTCATCGTCCTATCCATCTCTTCGCTCCTTTCCTCTTTTCTTCCCTCTTCAACACCACCCCCACCCACCCCCCCCCCACCCCCGCCCCAATCTACACCCTACAACTCTGGCTTGTTTTTCAGTGCCGAAATGCAGCTTTCTGCCAGTGTTACACTCTGAATAAGCCTGTGTCTATGCGACATCTCTCGAGAGCACGCGCAGAGGTGCCTGGCCACCGCTGTCTAATGAATGATGCCCCCCTCGGGGCTCATGGCTGTCTGGCCATCATAAATGTCACCCCTATAAAATTGCCCCGTTCATTGAAATCTCATAAAGCTGCTCTGGGGCACGAGGTGAATGTGTGTAGGTGGCTGGATGTGTTGTATGCCGTGCTGCACAGATGTGGCATCTGATTTGCATTTTAATGTGGGACTGTGTTCCAAAACTATCTAGACAGCATCATAAATACACACAAAATATGTTAATTTTGGCCAAAGTATAAGGCAACACTGCATGTATCCTTAAAGTCGGCATGAAATGGAAGTTGCGATAGTCTTTTCATCCCTATTGTGACGTATATCCAAGTGAAATGGCTTCTCGAACAAGAAGAAATGTAGGGCGGGACTTGATTTTGTCCATTGAGAATTGATTGGATGGTTGTGGTTTGCTATTGGTCGATCTCATGTGACTGACATGTTAACCCCACCCTCACACCAGTAAGCACATCATCAGAGAAGAGATGCCACTGCATGAGGGAGGGGAAGTTACTTTGATTAAAGATTACGAGGGCACATAAATGAAAAAATAATAATAATGATGAGCAAAAATGTCCATGATGAAAAATATACACTTTAAAACCGTGTGAGGTGTCCCTAGTAATTTAGTAAATTAGGAAAGCTTAAAAACTCAAAATTCATCGGACATTGCTTTACCATGAAAACAGTAATTTAAAACCTTTTAGTGGGCTCCTCCCCTTAGTGGGTGGTGTCATGTTTCATTTTACAACATTTATTTGAACTATTTTATAATAAAAATCAATTCTAATCTTAACAAAACACATATATCACATATATCGGAAAGGGCTGAGACTCAAGGTTCCATTTTTTATAGAAGTGATATTGTGACAGAGCTGTATTAATTTGTCACAGGAGAACAGCCTAAACAAAATCTCATAGGCACTTCAATGTGTGATATCAACTTCAAATTTGGAACACAACTTGGTTAGACATATGGCTTTGATTTTATAACAATTGCAGGTAGGTTACTTGGAGACGTTCCTGCAGTTTAGTTTTTTCAGTTTCTTCACGTAATCACAGACGTAATCACAGACTCCATGATGATAAGATCAGCTCTCTGTGCAGGCCTGCTAAACACCCTCAAACGCAAGCAAAAGCACCCTTAGTTGATAGTGTAATAATATATTGGCAGATTTGCAAATTTGTGTTCGCACTCTGGAGGAATGTGCATCCATTACACGTGCATCAAATGCATCTATTAAAATGTGCTTTTGCAGTGGTGAATAATGCAGCCAATCACAGATATAACGTTAGTTAACACGATGTCTAATCAGAGGTGTTTAAGTTAGTCACAATCTCACCGCAGTTTTTATTCAGTGCTGCGTTAATGCAGGCTCGCGAAACCTCTCATTAACAAAGTGAAGTCACTATGTAGCTAAGTAAGAGATTCATTATAACGTTAATAACGGAACTTTGTGAGATCGCGATGAACTGACAAAGCAACAGCATTTTAGTGAGCGATCTTGGTTCGCTTTCGAGCACAGTCTATAAAATGAATTGAATAAAACTATTGATTTTCATGCTGCTAAGAGCATCAATGGACAATTGCATGCTGCAAAAACGATGGTTTTTTTTTTCATTCACCAATCAATTTTTATGCTCTTCATTTTATCTATTTATTTGAAAAATGTCAATTTGTTTTCTTATGATCCATACAATGTAATGACCTAAAAAAAATCTAAATTCACAAAACCTTTTTTTCTGCTTCTCAGGAGGATGACGTTGAAATACTAGTAACGTATTAAAGCAGTGTAAAGGCAGACTAATCGATTAATAGACAAAAATTTGATGACAAAATGATTTGATTCTGTAACCGGGCCTGTCTCCGTGTGGCTGTTGTCAGATTCCTTGTGCATACAAAAATATCACTGGATTATTACAATTAATGGCAAAAGGAATGTTAGTAAATGTAAACTGATATTTCCTACTGATACACTATAGCAAAAGTTATAAACAACTGGCTTAAAACAATTTAACGTGCCCAAGACTTTTGAACAGTACTGTAAATTGAACACAAAAAAAGTTACTGACACAGATGTGAAGAAATTGTTGAATAAAGTCATTATTTTTGTTTGCACTCGTCGCTTCATAACATTAAGGTTGAACCACTGGAGTCGCATGAACTATTTTAACAATGTCTCTCCTACCTTTCTGGGCCTTAAGAGTGTTAATTAAATTGCTGTCTGTGGAGGGGGATTTCATCAAAAATATCTTCATTTGTGTTCCAAAGATGAACGAAGGGTTGGGAACAACATCAGGGCGAGTAATTAATGACAGATTTTAATTTTGGGGTGAACTACCCATTTAAGGTAAAAAGCAGGTTTTGGTAGGTTAAGTAGCTTTTTGAATATTAACAATATATTACTTAAGTGTAAAGTTGTGAATTATACAGGCACAAATATGCCATCCAGTAATACTGGTCAGTATTTTTACGGTGAATCTCCAGAGCTGCCAGTTTTTCTTGTTTTGTTCTTTTGGTTTTTTTACCATAACATTTAACAAGATGTTTTTACAGTGTAGATAAAACGGCTGTCAAATCAACACACATAACTATTAGCAAAAAGAAATGTGATAAAAGGGCAGTAAGGAATATTCCTGATGGAGATGAACACGTAAGGCAGAGGGCCAAAAAACACCAATTACAGACCTCCCCAAAAAAACATCTATTCAATGTTTTTATCCTCCAAAATAATGTAAAATTGTAGAGTTGTCTTCATTTGACTTTTTTTTTCACAGCAAATATGGTAAACAAAGCATGTTGTGTACTTAACTTTTAAAATGTAAAAAAATAAAAAAATGAATATATATATAATTAAATATAAATATAATTTAAAATCCAATATTTCACCTAACATTTGAAGTTGTATGTATTTTATACTTCTTATTTTGTTGTTTAGTATCATGTTGCTAGCTAAATAACAAACTCCATTTTAATTAATTGAATATTCCATTCCAGTTATGACTCTGCCTATAAAAACAGTAGGCAACAAGGCAGCTCACTAAGTTTTGGAACAGAGATTACAGTGTGCATCTATTTAACCTTCACCAAGGATAATATAATCATGAAACCAACAATTACATTTACAACGCTCACTGCTGCACAAACTAAGGCATTATCTGGTGTCAGTTATATAGGCTTAGTGTTTCGGGGCTGCACTGGTTGATCGCAGCTCCAGAGGTTAATTAACTCAATTAGCTTAATGGCATCAACAACACAGGATAAGAATGCTGTGCAAATGGGCTCTCCCATGTGAATGCATTCACGTTGTGCTATGGCGTCATTTGTGTCTACACTGTGGAAGTATTTGCGGATGAATAGAGCAAACAAAAGAGGGCTTAATGAACGAGCTGTTTTATTTGTTCACTTGAATTTGTCTTTTCATGGCTGAGTAATTGATCGCAATTTGCAGCTCAGTGCAGTCAGGCAAATACTTCTACAAGGAAAAGACAAGAAATAAATAGAAACAGCATACCTGATCCTAGTAAGGGGTGTTGGTAATTGGCCACACGTGTTTGGCATAGCAGATAAACCAATCTGAATTCTCTGCAAAGATCAATACTACAAAAAGTCAAAAGACAACAAATAAAACCTGTAAATACAGGTACAATAGTACAATATAAGTACAATAAAAATAAATTATTATTACAAAATATATAATCATAAAATAAATAATACTATTAATTACATACATTAATAAAAATACATATTAGTGTGTATATAATAGTATATATAAGTGTGTATATAACTATATATATATATATATATATATATATATATATATATATATATATATATAGTCATCACAAAATATGATCTAATAATATTATAAATGAATAAAAAATAATATTAGTAATAATATTATATATATATATATACTTTACATTTTTTTAAATATATATATATATATATATACACATTTTACACACACATATATACAAAATTTTGTCCTCAAAGTGTTAAAAGCAGGAAAAATGGGCAAGTGTAAGGATTTGAGCGAGTTTGACAAGAGCCAAAGTGTGATGGCTAGACGACTGGGTCAAAGCATCTCCAAAACTGCAGCTCTTGTGGGGTGTTCTGGTCTGCAGTGGTCAGTATCTATCACAAGTGGTTCAAGGAAGAAACAGTGGTGAACCGGCGACAGGGTCATGGGTGGCCAAGGCTAGTTGTGTTCATGCTGGTTCTGATTGAAAGGTGTCAGAATACACAGTTCATCACAGTTTGTTGCGTATGGGGCTGCATAGCTGCAGACCAGTCAGGGTGCCCATGCTGACCCCTGTCCACCGCCGAAAGCGGCAACAGTGGGCACGTGAGCATCAGAACTGGACCACGGAGCAATGGAAGAAGGTGGCCTGGTCTGATGAATCACGTTTTCTTTTATATCACGTGGATGGCCGGGTGCGTGTGCGTGACTTACCTGGGGAACACATGGCACCAGGATGCACTATGGAAAGAAGGCAAGCCGGCAGAGGCAGTGTGACGCTTTGGGCAATGTTCTGCTGGGAAACCTTGGGTCCTGTCATCCATGTAGATGTTACTTTGACACGCACCACCTACCTAAGCATTGTTGCAGACCATGTACACCCTTTCATGGAAACGGAATTCCCTGGTGGCTGTGGTCTCTTTCACAAAGCAAAAATTGTTCAGGAGTGGTTTGAGGAGCACAACAACAACTTTGAGGCGTTGACTTGGCCTCCAAATTCCCCAAATCTCAATCCAATCGAGCATCTGTGGGATGTGCTGAAGAAACAAGTCTGATCGATGGAGGCACCACAATTATATATGTACATTTACAATATTAATAAATTGTTTTATATCTATTTTTACATTTTCATATTAATAATGAACAATTAATAAATCATTTTATATTAAAAATATTAAAATAATGATGTTAGAAGAGGAACTGGTCCAAATTGCAACTGTAGACAGGACTTCTTTGCAGTCAATAGCTGTCTATTACCTTGATGTAACCCTCCAGCCCAATTCCCATTACTCCTGAGAGGTGTACAAATCCAATTATGCCACAGTGTCAAAGCTAAAAATACAATAACCCGTAGCATGCAATGAAGGCTGATTTGACAGGTGGCGAATTAAAATTGCAACACAGCAGGTTTGTGTGGTTTTGTGATATTCTACGAGCGTGGCCAACTGTGGCTACATGAGGCAAGGCTGATTCTGAACACGGGTAACAGGTCTGGTGAACGACTGGTGGAGACGGCAATTACAGCACTCCCATGAGGTCTCATCAGGCTGGGGGAACACAACACACAAACCCACAGACAATGTTATTCACAACAAGCTCTCTCTAATAGAAATCGCACAGACTACGGCTATTTACAGACCTACACGGCATTCAGTGAAAGAGAATTCAAGAGAAGCTGAGGTCTGGTTGTGTCTTTTCAGCTCAGAATATAGTGAAGGAGTCCTTGTATCTAGTGGAAAGGAAGTTCAGGACACTGTTCCAGTGCTTAATGAATTGTGTATACACACACACACACACACACACACATACCTCCGTAGCACATCTCCCTGAGTACCTCTTCATGGACAGAAGAAGAATGCAGTGAGGAAATGAGTGAGGAGAGAGACTAACAGAGAAGTGAGGAAAACATAAAGAGAGAGAATAAAATGTTTAAAATCATTATAATGAGCTCATATAATAGGTTACTAAAAGGACAGAAAGATCCAGATGCTGTTTGCTAAAGCAAACATGACTATTACTTTTGCTCATATGGAAGTTTAGTTAGTATTAAACTTCAGAGAGTAAATCACTGCCAAATAAAAGAGCATGGCGCTAACTACGCCAAGGTCATGGGTTTGATTCCCAGGACATGCATGAACTGATCAAATGCATACCTTGAATGCAATCTGGCAAAAGCATAAATGTAAATGTATTAATTTTCCAAAACAATGTTGTTGTTTTTTCTTATAGATATATAATGTAACAGGCTAAACAATCCCATAGACTGAAACTGAAGGAAGGACCTGAGACATATCAGAGATGTATAAGGCAGAGAGAGACAGTCTACTTTTACATGTCATGCATAATATACTGAGGACACAAATCATTATGCACAATATATCAGCTATAGTCTCACATTACAGTTAAAAAAGCCAATCAATTGTTTACACTAGGGCATGTGTGAAAAAAGAAAACGGATATTACAATTTGTGTACAAGTTGTGTACTTTCAACAAAGTGTTATGCTACCATTAAAAAAAAAAACTAATTGGGTCGGTAAGATTTTTTATGAGAGTCACTTATGTTCACCGAGGCTGCATTTACATGATCACATGATTCTTCAGAAATAATTCTAATATGATGATTTGCTGCTCAAGAATTATTTCTTATTATTGTTGAATGTTGAATTATCAATGTTGAAAACAGTTGTGCTGCTTAATATTTTTGTGGAAGTAATAATAATTTTTTTTTCAGGATTCTTTGATGAAAAGAATGCTAATTTCTTCTTTTTTTTTAAATCTTAAAAATATCTTTAGAAGATATCAGCCTGGAGCCATTACCAACATGGCCACAAAGTAACTTGAATTTGGCTATATAGGGATAAGAATAGCATTGAAACTTGTGGGGGAAATCTTTTGACTTGGATTAGTAAGCAACCACCTAGCATACCCTATCATAGCATACTATACCACATAGCAATGTGCTGAAAACTGAACCCATTAGCAACTGTACAGCAACAGCCTTGTAAAAAACACTAGCATTTTAGCACTTTATTTTTCCACAGGCAAGGCACAACTCAGATTTTGACAAAATTTTGACAAAATCAGATTGCATTACATTGTGCGTACATGGGGGAAACAACAGGGGAGCTGATGAAACAATGAAAGACTGTGAACAAAAGACTACAACAATAAATAGAGCAAGAGAGAGTGAAAGAAAAAAAGAGAGCTATCTGGTTGTGATCAGGCTAAAATATGAAACCCAGGGGCACGAGGATGAACAGAGGTGAGAGTGATAGATGACATCAAGACAAGCTGAAGATACTTTACTCTTCCACATGTTCTCTCTCTCTCTCTCTCTCTCTCTCTCTGTCTGGCCCTGTTTACACCTTAAGATGAGTGTCGGATTTTAATCCATTTCTTTTGTCCACTTTCAACCACTTCTGTCCTGATTTCTTCGAGGGGGGTCTATGTTTTTTTTTTTTTTCAGATCTTTTGATCTAATGAACAAAATAAGTTTGCGCAATTTATGCGCCCGGAGACAAGGGAAAAACACACAGAGAGGAGCAGCTTTCGTTTTTCTTCTGACAGCCAGAAGACCACGCTGAACGCTGTGAGTGTGTGTTTGAAATCAGGAATGGTGAGAGAACATTGTGCTTGGTACGTTTTTCATCTTCAAACCAAACTTGGCTCTTCAGCCGTTAAAGTTTAAATCCTGTCTGGCTAGTGCACTTCCCATAATGTTTATGCATTAGGTCAGTAGGTGGAGAGTAGATGGTCTTTTGTGGCTGTTCAAACACATTCAACCACATGAGCATTTACACTATGAAAGCAATCCGTCAAATGCGTTTTCGACTCCCTCTATAAGTGGTTAAGTGGACAAGATCAAAACATTTTAGACCCCGTTTACACCTGTATTTACCGTCGTCCACTTGTGATCCGATTGACCAAAACGCATCTTAATACCAGGTGTAAACAGGGCCTATCTCTCCCTCTCTCTCACTGTAGCCTTGAATGAACCCAACACAAGACAACCCGCCTTTAATTCTCTCCCCCTCTCTCTCTCTCTCTCTCTCTTTCTTGTTTGAAGTCTCCAACAAGTTCTCTCTCCTCTTCCAACCCTCCAATATTCTCTAATTAAATCCCAAACTGCCACCCTCCTAAAGCTACTTTTGAGGAAATGCTATCAGGATATCGGTTAAAGAGAAGAGAAAATACATTTATAGCAGGAACAAAAGACCTTGTCATGCTCTCTGATCTCCCTGGATCCCGCAGACATTTGTATTCACGTCGACTAGCATCAAAATGCACTGCATGTTCTTAAAACAGAATAGTGCTGCCACTTCAAAAGCTCTGATCTGCAGACCACATGCAGGCCTCAGTAGAAGATACCTGCACTGTGTCCGAAATCGAATACTTCTTTACTACATAGTATGCAAAAAACAGTATGCAAACAGAGTAGTATGTCCGATTACATTGTATTTGAAAAACAGTAGGCGAAAAGTCCCTGGATGATCTACTACTTCCGACGAGATTCTGATATGCACATTAGATGGACACTTTACTATCCCATGAGGCCATGGAATAGGATTTATAAATGGAGGTGAAGGGACGTAACTGGCGCTGGTAGGTCACATGATAATGACAACATGGCGGATGTAGTATGTCCGGATTCATATTACACGCATTCATACTATATAGAACATACTTTTTTAAAAGTCGCAAAGTTCAAATTCAAATGTAGTACCTACTCAGACAGTATACGATTTCGGACACAGCTCTGGTCTGTGCGAATGAACACGACTAACCAACCTGGGACTGCTGAGCTACTCGGGTACTGTAGTTTAGTCTATTAGCTCTATTTGGACAGAACTAATTCTTGAATCTTTAGGCAATTAAGTATATTCTGTATGCTTACATAGTCATATGATCAAGTTTATGCATACATCCTGTATGTTTACACTTTGTTTTACCTGCAGTGTCTGTAATAACGCTCTCCATCATGTCCTCTTGAGCTCTAACCACTGCAGCACAAGCTTTGGACTGGCATGAAATATTTACAAAGAACACTTTTTATTTCCGTTTCTACTGTTTCTCCAACTGGCAGTCTCTTTTCTCATATTTATGAGTTATGCTAGGTTGGGATTTGAACCCAAGTCCACTCGCAACTTAAACAAAAGCTTCACCACTAGACCAAAAGGCATGTCTGCACCAGAACATTAACTCAAATTAATGATAACTATAATGATAATATTGCCATCAACACTAACTAACTGATTTTTAATAGATTTGGTTTTAGTTAACAGTAACAGCACTGCACATGCGGGAATCCTGCATGGTAGAATAACAATTTTATTCATGGCCCGGTGAGAGTGAAATTCTTGAATTACTCACATAAACTTTGCGACAGCAATCACGTCTACATCCCAGCCTTTACACCCTCAGTGGGCTTTTCTATAGGCAGGAGGCAGAGGGACAGTGAGGAAAGCAATTATGGGCTCTACATAGGAGAACAGGCAAAACAGAGCAGAACACAAAGCCTGGTGAGAATACACACTTTTAAAACACACAGACATAATGTTGCATTGCACATTAACCCAGTAAGCATTTTTAGAACTCTACATATATTTATTCAAAACACACAGACTACTAAAAATGAGGTCAGACAGCAAAGCACTTCTGATTAACTTTTGCAGGTTTGCACGAAGCAGAGAGTGAAAATCAATTACAGGCAACACATAAGGTGTGTGTTAAATCCTGCACCTTATCCAGGACTCTATTTATTCAGAGACAAGCATTGCTAAAACCATGGATTGCAGAAGCCACCAGCCTGACAACCACCTTGGCACCAGTTTTCCATGTGAAAACACCACTCATATTATCTTCAGAAAATGCCTAGAACGACTGTTAGAGATTAATCTAATATTCATACATGCATATTTTATGAAGGCACGTTCAAATCAATGAGGCAAAGCACATATAATAATCATTTCCACTAAAATGTGTTATTAAAGTGTATATATTTTTGGTGACAACATTTGGTGGCTTTCAAGAACAGAAAAGCCCCAATGTGAAAAACTAAAACCTGGCTAAGATTGATATGCCATTTTAACTCAGACTCAAAAATAATGTGCCTATCTAATGTGCCTTTGACAAGCATTTTTTTTTAAATCATTCATTTATAATAAAATGAACAGATAAATGTTTAATAAATACAATAAATACCAACAGCATATGACAGAATTTTTCCCTTTAAAAAGGCACAGGGATTTCATTATTCACTATGATTTGAACTTCCTTAAATTATATATGAAGTTTAACTCATTCTCCTTTTTTTCATTTCTGTTTTTTTAATCAACACTCATTTGTGGGTACGTTTCATTTAAAAACAAAAATTTGCATACTTTCCTACCATATAGTAGGCAAAAAGCAGACTGTGACAAAAGAAGTATGTCTGAATTCACAGTACTCATAAAAGAAAAGGCAAAAATACCCGGATGATCTACTACATCCGGTGAGATTTTGAAGTGTGCATTCGATGGACAACTAACAAGGTTCACTATTAAAGGTGCGGTATGTAGGATACTAAGGATTGACCTAGTGGTTGAAATGGGTACTGCAGTCCAAATTCAAAATATTGGAGATTGTTGTTTCCCCCGCCCCTCCTCCTCAGACTTGACACTCATGTGGGTTGCCAGCTTGATGACACGCAACAGGAGCGAGCGCAATTGACAACGAAAGCCACACTGTAAGTTGATGAGTGATTTATCTGCGTTTTAATATGCTCTCATTCATAGAGATTTTTTTGATGGATGAGGCATTTTAGGTCAGGTAGAATCTGCGATCTCTGACCCAGTTTGCAATATGTTGTGTTTTCTGCCAACTGGCAACCCGTAGTGTTGAAATACTATTGGGTAAACTGGTGGCGTGCGGTATCGCAAAGACCAAAACAAAAACGTGCATGCGATTACCTGCGTCTGTCCTTCAGGCCGAGACACATTCGTGAAAAAAGGTTGCCACGGCATGCGAAATCTGTGTCTTAGCATCGACACAATGCTGGTCAGCTTAGTCTTCTAAACGGGCGCTCAAAGTTAAAATTATTTCAACAGCCGTTTCATTACATCTCTCTTTGAAAGAATCAGCGTTTTTGAATGTGCAGTTGAATGAATGGCTTAAAGACTCACTCAAAGAACTCACCTTGTGGCGTAACGGCACTGACTGACATCCCGTCTAGAACACACAGAGATGAGTAGTTCTGCTTTTACTGGTGAAATATTAGCAGAGAGTCTCTTGTCCAGTCAGATTCAATTATCAGAACTAACTGTTATACATATAACAATAGCCCTACGATTGTATTGTCAGGATTATGCTCTGCTATGTGGACCCTTATTTGACATTCTCTTTGGTTTACTTCACTTTCTGTTTCAACGTTCTATTTTCTGTTTCTGAACATGACCTCGTTACATCGTAACACACACAGATTTGATATATATATATATATATAGCGATGATACCGTATATTATGCTATTGAGCCACTCATAATTACCAATTACATATTGTATATATATATATATATATATATATATATATATATATATATATATATATATATATATACACACTCACCTAAAGGATTATTAGGAACACCATACTAATACTGTGTTTGACCCCCTTTCACCTTCAGAACTGCCTTAATTCTACGTGGCATTGATTCGACAAGGTGCTGAAAGCATTATTCTTCTGAAAGCCCATATTGATAGGATAGCATCTTGCAGTTGATGGAGATTTGTGGGATGCACATCCAGGGCACGAAGCTCCCGTTCCACCACATCCCAAAGATACTCTATTGGGTTGAGATCTGGTGACTGTGGGGGCCATTTTACTACAGTGAACTCATTGTCATGTTCAAGAAAGCAATTTGAAATGATTTTATATATATATATGGCATATTTTTATGCTTTAGTTAAGTAAAAAACTTACATATAGCACCTTTAAATACAGACACACACAGTTAATTCATACTCACAATCTCTCTTACTCTCACTCTTGTTAATTCCTAATTATGAAATCATTTTAGTGTGGCCATTCAAAACCTGATAGTAAAGCAATCACCAACAGATTCGTTTTGGGCGGGGATTAAAGTAAACACAGATAACGGATACCAGTCGTGTCTAAAATGGGGGGATCGAAAGATCAGATCTGTGCATTTAGATTTGAAGTCTAAATGCAGCCACAGATTGCTGGAATAACTTGTCTATGGTGGGGAAACGTTTTGTCATAAACTACGTAAAATCTCGACAAAATCTCGCTTCGCTATAGAGCAATTCGACATAAAATCAGTGATACTGCATTTGCTACACCACGACTTGTTGCAGTGTGACATCTAAGCTTTGAATGAGGCAAAACCCCAAGTGTTGCTCTCTCTCACACACACACACACACACACACACACACACACACACACACACACAACACAGGGTTGATGGTTGCTCTGTCACCGCAGGTCTGAAGGATGGTGTGATGTGTCCAGAGACTGCGCGCTAATCAGCCCATGCAATGATAAACGTCCCTCCCTGCACCATGCATCATCAAAAAGCGACAACATATCACTGAGAATCACTACACAACCGTACAAGCCATACAGTGAGAGGGGGAGCAAAAATCGTAAAATGAGAGATAGTGTAAAATCTTACTTCCTCCAACAGACCTGCTTTCAATTACAATACACTATGGATGCAGTATGCCGTTGACCTCAAATCCACACAGATGAACGTTACAGCCAGGCCATTCATCATCCGGTGAAACTGAGAAATACACAGCAACACATGATCCTATAAGGAATACGCATACAGCCTGCACAGGGAGGCAAATGCCTGCGAGCAAGACCAATCATTATGACCTCCATCAAACTTTACGTTATAACTTGTGAGGTCATGTTAAAAACTGCAGGGTAGGCAAATAGCATATTTTTCTACTTCCTTAATTTATACACTCCATCAGCCTCAAGGAAAAAGTAGGTTGCGCCCACCCATATATAAAGCTCACTTTACTAACATGGAAAGTAAGTCAAGATAAATTGTAAAAGAACTACGGGAGATGATAGTCTATTATTATTCTAAAGGACCGCACCGGCAAGACGGCACTAGGCTTGCATTTAGAGTTATGACCCAAACATAATTTGCACAGCGCTTGCTTTAACAGATCTGTATTAATATTCTTCATATTCTTGTAATGATACTCGCTAAGAGAAGCATAAAACGGGCAGAAAAATCTAATTGACTGTAGTGCACTTCAGCACTAGAAATTCATAGAGACTTGAGGATGGGCTCTTTTGACCTAAAGGGTACATAACACGCACAGTTTGTGCCAATCTCATGTTAATCTTGAGTACGTATAGAGTAGCATTGCATCCTTCACGCCGAAGAGTCTTTAGTTTTATCAGATTTATAAAAGACAGATACGCTGTACCACCCACACACACACACACACATTCATCATGGCATTATCCCTGGATAACTTCCGATTTACTATATGTTTGTGTTGTTTACATTACATGCACTTACGCACCGATTGTCAACAAAACACAGACATTTGATGCAGTTTCACTCACCGCCTGTGGTTTTCGACACATGACCGGGAACAAACAAACACACTTGCAGAACTCTTTAACAGTGTAAATAAGTCAGAATGCATTAAATAGCATTAGACCCCACCATATTTTAAGATGTCAGTGCAAGTTGCTTTCTGTTAAAACAGCTTTCAACACTACGGGTTGCCAGTTGGCGGAAAACACAACGTATTGCAAACTGGGTCAGAGATCACAGATTCTACTCAACCTAAAACGCCTCATCCAGTGATGAAACAAGTGAAGTCTTATGAGTGAATCATTGAATCATTCACTCAAACCGATAAAAAAAAAAAGAAATCTGTATTCTGTGATCATTTGAATTATTGTACGATAGAAATGATGATACTCTGTGGTTGAAAAGCTGTTTGATACCAATACATGATAACTGCTGTCTCTGGGTCAGAACATAGATCTGAATGCTTGCTGTGATCGCACTTGTCCAAGGTTTAATAGACACAGGCAAATCGTTGTCATTTAGGAATGAGATTGAATGGGTGTTTAAATTGAGATCGCAATCTTTTAACGATTAATCATGCAGCTCCACTGTATATAACATAAAAAACGATAGACGGACGGACAGACAAACACAGATAGAACGTTATATAAAACGATAGCCAGTGGCGGCTCAACAGGGAGGCACAGCCTACATAATATTTTGAGGTGAAAATGGGTGAAGGACGACCTAATGTTAATAAAATTCTCAGTTTATTGTGTAATGTAACACCATGAAATATTACTAAAGTCAGAACCACCGCTGCTCTTCTCCTAACGTGCAGAATCAGCCGATGTAATTACAATTATTCAGAAAACTATGCTAAGGCAAGTCTGAGAGCACAGAAAAGGGGAGGAGGAGGCAAAGGACACTTTTGCCTCAGTTGGTAAAAAAAATTTAGCTAATCAACAATAGTAGGAGTGTTGAAAAAAAAATACAATCGCAGAGGAGGCTAGCCTACCTTGGTATATCAACCAATAACCGTAGAGAGGTCAATTATGTGATTAGTTTGAACTGCTACCGCTGATAATGTACCAACTACCTTAAAGGGGGGGTCTAATGCTATTTCATGCATTCTGACTTATTTACACTGTTGAAGAGTTGGATTCTCATGCTAAACATGGCCAAAATAAAAAAATTAAAAAACGAGTTGTACATATGGCCAAATACACTCCTTCGGGATTCTAATAAGTTTTGGAACGTTTTTTTTCAGAGTATGACATCATAAAGGGCAAAATTCCTTGTATGGGCGTGCACACATCAACCGGAGTGAGAGCAAGAACACGTCCATCAACGAGCTTTGTTACAGAAGCCATCGGCAGCGCTGTCATTTTGTTTTTAGACCACGAAATCAACATTGTCACTAAAGAAGTGTGTTTCTGGTTGTGAAAGAAAGATAACCTTGTTGAGCTTCCCAAATAACCCAGCAAAACTGCACCAAATGTCTGTGTTTTGTTGGCAATCGGTGCATAAGTGGATATAATGTAAACAACACGAACATATAGTGAATCAAATGTTATCCAGGGATAATGCCATGATGAATGTGTGTGCGTGAGTGCGTGTGTGCGTGCGTGCTCGTGACTCATTAGCTCCATCCACTGCATGCCTCCACGAGCTCCGCTGCTTTCGGAAAGAATCGTATCTGTCTTTTATAAATCTGATAAAACTAAAGACTCTTCGGAGATATGAAGGATTAGGGCTGTGCGATATTGAAGAAAAATGTGATATGCAATGCCTTGTTAAATAATGCGAAATTCTATATGCGATACAATATTGCTATTAGTGTGTAAAATCTATTTAAATTATATTAAATTTTAATACATAATAAAGCTACAAAGGTTATTCAGCCAAGAGCACTTTAAGACCTAATGCACAGATCCTATTGACACACATTTGGTTTCTTTCCCCAACTGATATCGCTCACTTAAAGCATAACTGACTGTGTTTACATGAATACTCGTCAAATGTGTGTATTTGACAGTTTGAGTGTGTAACAAGCCACGAAACAGAACAGAACTGAAGGGATCACGCGCTTTCAGAGAGGCGGCTTGTGTGCACGTTTCAGTGTGTGTGTCAGACAGCGCGAGACTGCAAGGAGTTGTTTTTCACAAGTTATTGCGTTTAGTAACTCTTTTTAACGTCAAGGAAGTCACATAAGTAACAGTCGTGTGTCCAGTCTATTCTCTGCAATATGCGTCGACCTAAAACATACACTTGTCACAATGTTGAAGTAACCTATTAAAATCATTCAGATATTGCGTGCCGTTGTGATATGCATATCGCGATATGTACATTTGCAATATTTCGATAATTTCGATATATTGTGCAGCCCTATGAAGGATGCAATACTACTCTATAGGATTAACATGAGACTGGCAGAAACTGTGTGTGTTATGCACCCTTTAATTATGGAGAGTTCTATCTATAGTATGTTAAACCAATAGATAGATAGACAGGAAGACAGACAGATAGAATGTTAAAGTGATAAAATGATAGACTGACTGTACATTAAAACGATGCTAAACGCCACATGCTAGGGCAGTTAACTTCTTGAGAAGTGCACTCATTTCATCTTCAGCTGTGCATTTATCAAAGCAAAATACAAACACAGCTGTAATTTTAAAACAAGATTATATATGCTGAAAAATGTTGACAGAGGGAAAGCCTGTTATCCTCCCGTACTGGTTGCGGGCTACACACACAGCGCTACATCAAAGACTTTCATCATATGAAAAAAAACAGCTAAGGCCTAAACATATTAGATTCTCCTGCAGCTTTGAGAACGATATGATCTCCAATATAAAGTTATAAACGACAAAGTGTGGTGAGCTTTCACACTGGTATACTGCTGTCATCAATCCTGCTCCCTACACTAGATTCCTGATTGGCCGACTGTGAGGGCGCCCCAGTAAACAAGCATTCCTATTGGCTGCAGGAATCTTCTTCATTAAAAGATTCCGTGGACAGGGGGCTGACCTTAAATGGGCTGCAGAGCATTCTTATGATAAATGAGTATGAAAATATAAGTACCCCCAATATTCCTTCTTCAAAAAACAATGCAAGGAGAAAAATAGCTCATATATTTTGTATTAAGACTAAAGAAATGTGGGTTAGACACAGTTGAGTGTCTTCTTAAAGGGATAGTTCACCCAAAAATGAAAACTGTCATCATTAACTCAACCTTTCTTTCTTCTGTGCAACACTAAAGAAGGTTGACTGCATGGACAGAAACAGAAAGTCATGCATGTATGAAACATGAAGGTGAATAAATAATGATGGGTGAACTATTGCTTTAATTAAACGTTGACATCCAGTTATAATTTAATAATATATAAACATGTATAACAATATAAATATTATTTTAAATCCATTTTAATGTAAATAATGTGGTAACTTGACAGTCTCATCAAATAAAGAGTCAAGAAAAAGATAAAAACATGGCTAATATTATTTACTTCTGGTGCATTCAACACAAGAAAAAAAGGGTTAACTCAAGCACATTGCATTGTGGGATACTGTATGCCATGTAGTTCGCTACAGCTGTATATTGCATAATATGACAAATGTAGCAGGTGTTTTGTATCTGCTATTTTTGGCCAAAGTAATATTACAGCCACGTCCAAAGACTCATTATGTTTGGCAATTTTAACCAAATCACCATTGTGTTATGTTCATGCTTGAAAGGCTGATTTACTGACTGCTGTTCTGAGATAATTTTTTAATTTTTACTATGCACAGATTTCCAAACAATTAAGAGATGCCTCCACAGAAGGTCTCACTCTGAAGAGATCCGCAATCCCTTGGGAAAGTGTAAATAACAGAATCTATCTGGGAGGTTTTGAGACAGAGTGTCTCTGGAAGGAAATCACACCTGGAGGCATTGAAGCATCAGGAGATGATGCTGCACTTGTGCCAGAAGACTGCAGGGGCATCGAGAGAGACCCCATGTGGTGCCATCTCTATTTCACAATCACTCCCACACACATTCACAGAGCTGGTGTTTTCTTACATGTTCTACACTGTGTGAAGCACTGTAAGGGGCGGATGATAAAACAGTAGGAGGAAATCCCATTCATTCCTGGTCTTGCACGAAACGCTACAGTTGGCAGGTCTCACAAAAGCTTTAAAACACTTGTGAAATGTGTAACTGTTTAGAGGTGGCAATTAAACCTCAGTAGATGGTTTGTTAGTACTCACAAAACATCTTTGTAATTTAGACATAAAAGGGAAATTTATGAAGGCAAGAAAAGTTTATCAAGAAAAGTTCAGGTCAATTTACAGAACAAAAACAAAGTTTTTTTTTTTTTAAAGAGATAAAAACTATACTACTTTTTTATTATATTAAGATCCTTATAATGTTACAGATATAAAAATAGTATAATTTAATGTAAAATACATGAAAACTTAATACATAATTATTTTTACACTTATAATCAAGTAGATGCAATACAAAATATACTGCCATGATGTATATAAAAACATAATAAAATAGTCACAATGCAAAAAAACGTATGCATCCATATGCATAGTACACTTTATTTTACATTTTCACATTTTTTATTATGTACAATAATATTTTGAATATTTTTATTATGCATAGCTTTAAAAAAAGTGTCATTATCCTAATAGTAGACTTTATTTATAGTTCACTTTATCAACTTTATCCTTATTTCATATTTCAATATTTTGCTATTAGGTGAAATATATGTATTTTATGCTAGAAATGTATTTTGCATTATGCGTGTAAAATGCGACCTGCAGATTCATCCAAAAGGAGCTGATCTTAAGTGCAGTAAAGATTGTGAGTTCATATATTTACTTGCAGTCCCATAACAATGATACAAATATTATAAATACAGAGAATAATGTCAGTAATATAAGATAATCAGTCAGTAATATAATAAGCAGTCCAGCGGTTTAAGGAATATGACAAGATATGAAACGTAATGGAAACTGTATAATCTAAAATACATAAAAGCCACTTTTCATCTACTTGTGTGGGCTGACTGTGAAGATACAGATAACATTTCAGATAAGGTTTAGGTAACATTAGAATACATTAAATGCATCACACAAGTTCTTTTATGCCATAGTTTGAACTATCCTGAGCTAAACCTGCTTATGAAAATAAGAACAAGAATGAGAAACACAGATTAACTCATGGTTCAAATCATTTAAATATTAATAAACTGAGCCATTCCAAAAGGGTCCTCGAACTATCGGTGCTCAGGCCCTAAATATTAACATCATACGTTAGCAGTGATTGTGTTGGATAGCTCAATATTTTCACTTTCAGCACTGACCGACAAATTACTCGTCAAGGGAGAGCCAGAGAGGAGTGTAATAGTGTATACCGTGGCATCCAGTGATGTCCTAAGGTAACCTTTGTGGTTTGTGTGCTGTTACTGCAGTCAGACAAGCCTGAACGTCTCATGGAGGAATATGGAGCAGGATCTCTGTCTACAGACACACTGACTCACTGAACCTCAGCGTAAGTGTGCTGAGGGCCTCTGTAATAAATCTCACACAGAGGAGCATTCCCACACTACAGGAGGATACTTTTAGGAGATAATGTGTCTGTATCAGAGCGAATGCGTGTGTGGAGGAGAGAACGAGGGGACATATCGCTTTCAAAGATCACAGTCTCAGATTGGCGAGCCTGAAGGTGACCTCCAAGCTCTGATAACCACACACACTCAGTATCAGAGACTGTGAGGTCTGACAGCATTCTGTATATACAGTGTATATATATTCACAACACAGCATAGTCTCAAGTGTCATGATTTTTAAAAACTGTGCATAAAAATATACAGTATGTTCATCAAATGCCATGATTCAGCTAGAATATATAGTCCCTGATTTGTAAACTTGGGTAAATGATGGGCATCTATGGGTGCTGTGCAGATATAAGGTACAAAGGTGATTTTTGACATACACATTACTATGTTTCAAAACTTAGGGCCAGATTTACTAAACAGGGCAAATTAACGTGAGAACTCCAAAAAAGCACAGATGGGAGTGGAAAGTTCTGTGCATGATCTACTGACGACACGCAAATTAAAGAACACAGACGCAGCCAGATCATTTCCATAATGACCAACTCAATCTACCAAGCACAGCGCAAATTAGTGTCAGTTTAAATCATGCTTTTTTTTGGTGGTAAATAATGGAGCTAATACCAGTAAATTGACTAGAGCAAATCTTAGTAAATCACCTTGTGTGGTTCATTTAAATACTCTCCTCCCATAAATTTTGTATCTGAAAAGGAAACTCCTACAAATGCATATGCAATAAGGTCAGCCGCAAAAATAACCCTGTCCAAGCCTTTTCGGCGCTAATTTTTAACTGCGTCTTGAAAATCCTGACAGTAGTATTTTACGCCAAAAGAGGGTTTGGAGTGACGCAAACTGTTAGTAAATCTGGCCCCTAGTGTGCTAGTGACTGCTGCCAGAATAAGAACCTCATTTGAGATGTTCTTCATAGGAAAAACACACCAAAAATACCATTTATAAGCGCAAATGAATGTTTCCGCCGCTGGGTGCCTGCCCTCCACAACTCCCTAATACCAATCACCACCTAGTCTCAGCCTCAGACGTCATGCCCATGGACCGTTGGCTGATCGTCTGATGCATATGGCACACTTATCTGGAAAAACTTCAGGAGTTTCGAAGTCATCATCTGATTAGTTGAATTCTACAAGATGTCAGCGAGATGTGTGTTCGCCTAGAAACAAATTCCGTGATGCCAAACTTCCTCGTGGAAGAAGAACGCTGTCGTGTTTACAACTGTGACAATGAGCGCTTACCAGGATCAACTAAACGCTGGATTTTCAAAAGTATGTGAAGTTTGCAGTTCCATTGTTGCAGTAAACTTGACATTCACGTTCTTGAATTAATAATTTATAGATGCACGCTGGTATGTTATTGCAGGGACATTGACTTTACATTTTCACGCCCCTAAATATGATGCAGAACAAAATTAACTGTGACTGGTTATGTTACATGTCAGTCAAACATCCTCTTGGGCGGCCCTTGACCAATGAGAGCCCTGATAGAGTCCAGACCTTCTGCAGTCAGTCTGAAGGTCTGGCTACACAAAACTGATCACCACCTAGCATCACCCAACTCCACTGCAACAAGAAATGCATGTACGTCTTTCAGTTATTGGCTGTTGTTTTTTTGTTTTTTTATATACACATTATTAAAGAGAAAAAAATTACGGTTTCCACAAAAGCATTAAGCAGTATAACTGTTGTCAATATCGATAATAATAAGAAAGAGCAGCAAATCAGCATATCAGAATAATTTCTGAAGGATGACACTAAAGCCTGGAGTAATGATGCTGAAAATTCAGCTTTGCCTCACAGGAATATTTTTGGTCAAATAAATGTAGTATTGGTGAACAAAAGAGACTTCTTACAAAAACTTTAAAAAAACTTTTAAAAAAACACACTTTTGAACAGTAATACATAGCAATACAAACGAACTACTGGGTAAAATCCTATTTTAATTATATTAGACTATTCTATAAATACCTTTGGAATATGGAATATATTTATAATCAACATTTCAGCTCTCAATTGCAATGGCTTCTCAGTGAAATTTGACACTGCCATAGAATTTGGTAAAAAATGCATAACAATCCTTTCACATCTATAAATCTTGTCTAGGTAGGCAACTCATTAGATTTTTGGAACAGACCTACAGGGAGAGAGAAAGTTAACTGGTTTCTTAACTGTACAAATCATTTACACTCCATCCTGTACTAGGGTTGCAGACACTATCATTTCCTTATCAAATGCTGAACTGGAGCGGAATTGGGTTCTCCCAGAAGACGGGAACCTTACACACACACACACACACACACACACACAAGCATGCACACTGCCAGTAAGATGAGTGTGTTTGAAGATGTTATATCCATGCACATGAATGGAAGCTCAATGAGAGAGAAAAGTGGTTGAAAAGCATTTTAGTATCAAGTTCACTGGCAATGGAAGATATGACCATCCCTAATCATGCAGATAAACATTCATAACTAGACAAATAGTACAAACACACATACACAGTTCACAGTGCATGTTTGTTTTTTTTTTGTTTTTTTTACAAATGACTAGGTAAATTACAAGTCAAATTTATTTTCTAATGTTATTATTAAAGCTTAACGTGTATTTAATCCAGAAAACAAAACTGAAAATGTAAACTGCAATCTTCAACAATGCAATCTGTCAGAATGAAGCGCTCTGTAAAACATATCCGTATGAATTTGATTATGACACAATCATTCACATGTCTCTTACAGGATGGGTGAGAACTCATAACAGCCAATAAATTAACATAATTTTACATTCAATTACCATGAACAATTTAAGGCATTTTCCAAGAGCATCCACCCCTTGTTATTTGATTAAGAAGAATCTTTTATTTCTTCTCTCAGAGTGCAGAAAAAGCTCCCTCTAATTTTTAAAAGTCCTAGTTTGCCCCATCAAAGCCAACAGAGACGCTAAATTACAACGAAGAGACAGACCCTTTAAAGACACCACTCGGCTCCGTCTGTCTTGATTAATATTTGATCAGCGGAACAGGCCAGTCCTGATGCTTATTGATCTGCACTATTACCCCACGGTTATAATATTGATCGACGCTTGCAGGCGACTGCAGACACCTCCACTCGATCTTGGAAGTAACTGTCAGTCAAAAAAACCTCATCCGAGCTCTGGAAAATCCCAGTCCAAAGGATCAGAAAACACTGAGACTCTGGTATTAAATGATTCCTATTTATATTCCAATAATAATGTTGCCACTGAAGGCTTCAAATGAGGCTCACCCAATTTAGAACTATCCATTTTATAATAAAGCATTCATCATGGAAAAATAACATGAGCAAATGTTAACCAATGCATCATGGAATCAATTTGGCCTTTAAAGCACCATTAAGGTCTGCGGTGGATTAAATCTAAGTGCATCAGAGCAGAGATAACATCTGTCATATGAGTTTTTAATTAAGCATTGTTTTCGCTTGTATTTGCAGCTAATGTTGTTGTGTGTTTGTATGGATCGAATAACCAGGCTCCCCCATTCCTTATTCTGGTGTCTTTCTGCTGTGGAGAGCTATTAACGGTTAAGATTACAGCACCACATCGTCCTTGAGCTCCCGGCAGGACAGCTCCTCCTTTCTGTGCTAAGACAAGCACTTCTCTGAAAGAAAATGGCCTGGATTAAGACAGGCACATGATAAACCTGTTCAGCAGATCGGTGTGGCCAAAGCCCATTGTTAAAAACTCAAAAGAGGCATCGAGAGAACAGAGAACCCATTTGACCCCTAACCCTGAAAGGGTTTTCAATTATGGACTTAAAGGTATAGCAAGACAGGCTTGGGCCATACTATTATCATGCAGACTGGTGTGAACTGCTCTGGAGATGGTGGGTGGGTGGTAAGGATTCATTTCACAAAGGTCTTTGCTTAGAGTTCAACAGGGATGTCAGCATTAATACAGCATACTAGCATTAGATTTAAAAGTGGGTGTTGATAACAGCATATATGTGCTCTCGTTCGCCCTAAGCAACATCCCACACATGCACACTAACACATATATCACATATACAGCATACTCATAAACATGCATGCAGTCAATAAAACTAATCTCCACTGAAATGCAACTACACTAAGGTCACGTGTTGTGAAACCACAGTATCTGAAAACAAGATCTATACATTTTGTAAAAACAAAAAATATGAGTAGCTGATCAGTAAGGAATCTGTCTGTCTGTCTATATATGGCCCTGTTTACACTTGGTATTAAGATGTGCTTTGTTCTATCGGATCACAAGTAGACGAGGCAGACACATACATGTTTACACCTGGTGTTTTAAAACATCTCTTTTGTCCAATTTCAACCACTTCTGTCCTGATTTCTTCGAGCGGAGGGTCAATGGTTGGGTAAATATATGGGCTTTCTTCAGATATTTCAATCAAATGGATGAAATGAGCTCTAATGGATGAAATGAGCTCACGCACTTTACATATGAACTTGAAAAGAGATGATGGAAAAACATACAGAGAGCATCAGCTTTCGTTTCTCCTCTGACAGCTGCAAGACCACGCCGAACGCGGTCAGTGTGTGATAGAAATCAGGAATGGTGAGAGAACATTGTGCTTGGTACATTTTTCATCTTCAAACCAAACTTGGATCTTCAGCCGACAAAAATTAAAATCCCGTCTGGCTAGCGCGCTTCCCATAATGTTTACTCATTAGGTCAGTAGGCGGAGAGTAGGCGTCTTTTGTGGCTGTTCGAACACATTCGACCACATGAGTGGCTACACTACGAAAGCAATCCTGTTGAATGCGTTTTCAACTACCTCTGGAAGTGACTGAAAGTGGACAAGATCAAAACGTTTTAGAAACCCATTTACACCTGTATTTAGCGTCGTCCACTTGTGATCGGATTGACGAAAACAGTTCTTGATTCCAGCTGTAAACAGGGCCTATCTGTTACAGTGTCGTTATTGTTAACTAAAACATCAAATTTGTTTTCGGTAATTTAAATTACAAAAAGTTAAACTTAATAATGAAAATTTAAAAAAATACACCGATCTGTAAGGCCTTCAAACTTAAATGATTTCAACAAGGCTTTGTCAAACCAACATTTAAAGGGTTAGTTCACCCATTAATGACACCCACACCTGTAAGATCTCTGTTCATCTTCAGAAACACAGTTTAAGATATTTAGATTTAGTCCGAGAGCTTTCTGTCCCTCCATTGAAAATGTATGTACGGTATACTTTCCATGTCCAGAAAAGTAATAAAAACATCATCAAAGTAGTCCATGTGACATCAGTGGGTTAGTTAGAATTTTTTGAAGCATCGAAAATACATTTTGGTCCAAAAATAACAAAAACTACGACTTTATCCAGCATTGTCTTCTCTTCCGGGTCTGTTGTCAATCCACATTCACGACTCCGCACTGACACTGCTGACATGTTATCTGGTCGCCCGAGCTTCGTTTACAGTCTGAGGGAGATGCACGCTGTAAACAAAACAACCTTCGCAAACATGTCTAAGGATTTCGATACAGAGGAAGACTTGCATTTTTTTGCTCAGCCATATTTCTTGAACCCGAATACATGGACTGTAAACGAAGCTCGGGCGCACCAGATAACACGTCAGCAGCGTCACTGCGGAGTCATGAACAGAGATGTGTCCGGGTGTGGAACGACAGGAGGGTGAGTCATTAATGACATAATTTTCATTTTTGGGTGAACTAACCCTTTAATGTTTGTCTTTCTAGAAAAAAACTATTTCTTTGAAATTCAATTCAATTTTAATGCTACTACATTCATCTTCAAACTGCAATTTGGCATCCTGTTTGCAATTCAAATTCAGGAATTTTAAAATGCATTCTCAATTCAATTCTGAATGGTGCACAACCCTGAATGCTGTGCAGTTGCTAGGGTGTTCTGGGTGGTTGCTAGGGCACTGCCCACCCCCAAGTCTCTATGATATTCTGGTCTCTAAATATGGCTTGGGTCTATGGGAAATGCAACTGAGTTAAGACCTCAAAGAATTATCAATTAGAAATGAATGCACTTGATTCCCAGTGGTAAACCAGTGGGTTTGTTTGTGCATGTTATGACAAATTAGATCAAATCAAATCTGCAATTAATTAGAATCATTAGTATTCATCCCAACAGTATTCAAAACAAATTTAGATGGAGAAGCAGATAAATTAGAGCTGTGAATTCAGAGTAGTGCTCATTTATCCCTGAACACAACAGTAACTGCTGAGTTAATCTGTAAATGTACAAAAGTTGAAGTATCCTGCTAATGCACAATAACATTCAATAAACCATATGGTCAAGAAACCAACTGTGGACATACTGGGCGGAAATCAAGGGTCTTCAGATGACAGCACCAGTGGCACTCATGGTTGTGATCAATAGCAGCAGAATGTGAATATTGATTATGTGTGTGTTTTATGAGGAGGAGGTTTACAGGCCGTTGGGGGTTGGAGGTAATGAGAATAGAATGGAGCTCATGTGAAGGCAGTAAGGGGTTACTGTAGCTAATTAATCCCCTGTGTGTTGTCTTTTGACTGCTCCATATGTGATACTTCCAGTTACTCTCTCTCTCATCTGGGGAAATTCCATCAATTATGGGATTTGGGTGGGGGAGAAAGCCCCAGGGATTGGGATTCTGGGTGAAGCATGCCAGAGGAGATCACATATACACACACAGATGCTCTACAGGAGTAATGGACCGAATGAAAGTAGGTGAACAGGGAACACCTGCCAAGAGGCAACTGGAATTTGGATCAGGGTAGAGAGGTTACAGGTGCTATGTGAAGGAAACCTCAATCTCAAGCTCATGCAAAGCTCACAAGCAACAATTTCTGCAAAAGAATACATAAATTGGTTGAATGAATAAGCTTTCTTTAATGTAACATAATTTCAAACAAAGTGAAGAAACAAACTGAATATTCAGCAAGAAAGAATGTGTCAGCCATTCAAAAACAGCTAAACAACATTTTAAAAGTGCTACTCAGGATTCTCAAAAAAAGAGCAATGACTGCTGAAAATTCATCTTTGCTATCATAAGAAAAAAATAAATGTTGTAATGCATTAAAGCTGCAGTCTGTAACTTTTTTTGGTTAAAAATGATCCAAAATCAATTAGAGCAAGTACATAACCAGCCAGTGTTCAAAACTATCTCATTTCCATAGCCCGATTCACAATGGTAAGCTTGTAATAATGTGTTATAATTAGAGTGGTACTGGTGGATTTCAGCAGGAAATTCAAGCATGTCTTTACGTCATTCGTCACGTCTGTAGTAGTAGTAGAGTCCGGCTAGTAGTACTATCGCATGTGAGGATGCTGCAGGTGGCGGATCATTTATTCATTTATAGCCTTTTGTCACAGCAGCTGGAATAATTCAATGTATAATTTCGATGACGGATTGTAGACTGTGCAGAAATTAAAATCAGGTAATGCTAATACACACTAAATACACGTAGTCACGCAGTGCTGATGTTGTTAACATTAACAATTTGAGAAACAAAGTATAACAATAATAATTATTTGCATGGTTTGAGGTGATGTGAGCTAAGCGATTGGTAGATTTAAATCACCATTGGTAGTGTGGTTTATTGTATTGCCTTTTTTCTCCGTTGGTCAGAAAAAAAGTGGCAGACGTGTTACTTGTTCAGATGACATTTTCCAGTGAAAATACTTATTTTGGTCATACTTCCAAGACGTAGAATCTGTGATTCTGAAGTACAGTATCCACACCGGTGCAGTGACTGACAGCCACACAAACTCCTCAAAACATTAGATTCATCCGCGCTGAGGAGCCGTGCTGATGCACAACCCACGTAAAGATTATAATTTCTCAAATAACAGCAATTGCAGGTTTCAAACAGAGATGTCCACAGAGGCAATACATACGGACTGCATCTTTAAAATAGAAAACAGCTATTTAAAATTGCAATAATATTTCACAATATTACTGTGCTTTTACTGTATTTTTAATCAAACAAATGCAGTCTTGGTGAGCAAAAGACCCAAACAGTGTACAATATTACATTCTAACTTCACCAATCAAGCCGGATCAACTCATCCTCAATTACTTTTCCTCGCCCACATGGCCTTGGTCACATAAAAGAAAAAGAACATTTGTTTCAATGTCAGAGCATTCAGACCCCAGAAATTAATTCATAAAAAATTAAAAGGCCAGTTTTTATTTCATGTTAACTGTAAAAGCACACTGGGCATTCTGCACCATTTTTGTGTTCTACGGAAGAATGTCAGAAGTGAGTGACATGAAGCCAACTAAACAATGACAAAATGTGAATTTATAGGTGAAATATTTCTTTAACATATTCTTGTATATAACATAACACGTCTACTCTGTATTACTATGCTTAGTCACCACCACAAGAGAGACGGCTTTAATAGAAGAATTGTAATGGATTTACCGATAAATGCCTCTTTCTGGACACAGGAATCAATGAGTGCTTTTCAAGCCCGTCTGCAACATGAGTATCTGGCCCACAGGTACAACCTCTCAAGGCTCCCACTCATTCACATTCAAACAAATACACACTCCCTCCTCAGCAGAGGAACATTATAATGCTGCACGTCTCTCAGGTAGAACAGAGGACAATGGTTGATAGGAAATCATTCAGTGATTCATTCCACCTCTTTCTCTGTAGATTACATGGTGGAGGGAGCTCACGCAAACGGCTGATGATAGGGGTGAACAGGGATGAAAACCAACATCTGAAACGTCTATGAAAAGCAGAACAGAAAATACGGCTGGGTAGATGCTCATAGAAGAGTAAATGCTCATATCCAATGCTTTAGAATACAGACCTAAGGCTGGTTTCTGTTTTAAAGAAGACATTCAACAGATTATTGTCGAAGTGAAAGCAGCTTCAAATATAGTGTTAATATCGTTAGCGTAATATATGACAAAAAATGTTCGTTGACAAGCTTTTTTCCCAATGAATAAGACGATGAAGAAACAACACCAAGGTCATTAAATGATAACTGTGACTATATCAACAGGCAATATCGTTGATAAAAAAAAAAAACAAGACTAAAAATGTAAAAAAAAGAAATATTATTTTTTTTTAAAACTCTCTCTTTGTTTTCGTCGGGAAAAAAGAGGGACACAAAATATTCAATATACAAGCCTCTATGAGCTTCCATTCTTGCGGACGCCAGATGTCAATCAGAGTTTTTCCTCTTAAAAGGATACATTTTCTGACCTGTGTACTTAATATTTGTATCCTGGCAACAATGCACACCCACACTCTCTACACTGTGGAAGAAGAGCGAATGATCTGAAAACACTGACAAACAAGTCAGCTGGAGTTTAGCGAACTCCACTGAGATATTCTGCTCAAATGAAGCGTCATTCAGTCAGTCTGTTCCTTTGCTGCGTCTAAATCTGCAATCAAACCTTCTCAGTGATGAACTGTAATAAATCCAAACATGAATCTGGACTAGGCTTATATTGTTTGCGGTTGTAGTTGTGGAATAAGTGCACTTACGCAGCTCTGTGTGACAAAACAAAGTCTTTACTGTTGTTAAAATATAGTTTCTAGTTTTACCAGTTTTCATAATGTAGAGAATATGTTAATTTATATGATAAATAGCCTATAATACACCAGGATTTGTGAAGGTGCAATAATTCTGATGAAACGTAATAATACATTTCTGTAAATGACAACAATTGTTACAATTATAATTTTGAGAAAAATAATCATGATTATCAATTAAACCATTATGCAGCATGATGAAAATGTGACCAAGTTTTCATTAACTAAAACTAGACTAAATAAAAACAGGATAAAGGTTGATGAAATATGATTAAAAACTAAAAAGGACATTTGACACAGGACTAAGTCTAAATTAAAAAAATTGCTGACATAATTAATACTATTAAAAAAATGAAAGTGTGTTAGTTGAAAAGTTATAGAGTATACTTTTACTGTAAAGCAAATGTACTGAATTAAAAATATATATTTTATACAAAAATATATATATATATATTTTACTAAATAATTTGGACTCAAAAGCTGCTACAAAATCAAAGCTATATGTCTAACCAAATTATTTTCCAAATTTAAGTTGATTAAGTTGATATCACAAAAATTGAGCCCGCTAAAAGGTTTTAAAGTACCATAAAGTACCCCACCTCCACTCACTCACACCAGCTCAGAGATCCACTCGCTCAACTTTACTGTAGTAAATGCTGCACAATGGTATCGCTCTTTACAGTGTCAGACACATAACGGTAATTAATATGATTCGATTTTTGCTTGACTATGTTATCAAACAGCTAATGATGTGTTGCTAATGTTACACAATGTCCCCAAAAATCAGCATCCTTAGAAACGCTTTGAACAACTCGGAACGTCAGTGGAGAAAGGCATATAATTCATCATAACATTGCAATATACATTATATACAATTCACCTGCTATATTTCTAATGTACCCAATTTTTCATATCAACAGAAAAATATAAAATATTGTCTTGAGACTCCCCTGCTTCAGAGTGGTCATAGTTAATGATATGCTAAAGCCCGCCTGCACGCTGACATGATTGGTTACAAGGTAGTTTGTCAGAAACACCAGCGATTACTAGAAAAAGTTAAAGAAAAGACACTGACAGTTAACAGGTTAAATACATAGGAAATTCTATCATAATTCACTGCCCTCATGTCATTCCAAGCCAGTATGCATTTCTTTATTATGTATACCACAAAAGATATTTTGGAAAATGCCTCAGTGTTTTTTGTTCATACAATGAAAATCAAGAGTGTCAAAAAACAATGCTGGAACAAAGCTGAACAAAAAGGTTTTATTGTTCATTGCATGGACAAAAACAGTTCTTCAAAATAAGAGGGTGAGTAAATGATGACAAAAAATTTCTTTTTTTTTGGGGTGGGTTGGGTGAACTTTCCCTTTAAATTTTAAGCATCTAGTTTTGAACTAGACAAGAGTGATATATGTTGTTAAAAGTACCAGCTATTCCAACATAAGGATCGATATCTGTAACTACGCATTTCATACAATGGAGAGAGGAAACATGTAACCGCTTTTCCATTTGGCTTGAGAAAGGCCAGCAAAGCCTGTGCCATTGCTCATTGTCACCTCGGCAAACCCATTTCCCAGCAGCCCTGAAGGAAACTGCGGCTCGACAGTTTTTACACAACATATGTCACATCGCACACGGACACACGTACACGCCACCCTGACCAACAACTGCCGGTTTTCCGTGAAGTACCTTTCCGTGTTCTCCTTCACCGCCTCCCCACCCCTCTTTGTCCCTGTGCTTGTCTGTAGCTTTGCCGATTAGGATTCAGAACTCAAACCCGCTCTTCCAAACGGTGACAGAACCGGGATTCTCCAGCTTTACACTCCAGGTTACACATGGCTAGAGAGGGAAAAAACTACTTTATCCTTCGTTATCGGCGGGAAAGCTCCTAGAGTGTAAAATTGAATTTTGATGAGATCATATGCCGTGCCACAGCCGAGGGGAGACATTAGGGAAGAGTTTGGAAAGTGGATGAGGGCTTAAAGGAGAATACTGAAGCAGGTACCGTATATCAGCAGCAGCACAGCCCCCTGCACTAGAGACTGAAGATAACAGCCTCAAAAACAGCTTCCAGGCACTCTGGGAAGGCAGTCCATTCTCGTACTGATGTGGAGAGAACTGTTAGTCAAGATCAGCAGGAGAGTCTTGCCTCAGGCGTGTTTGGGCGGATGTGCCGTGATGAATGACAGAATGCATGGCTATTTGTCTCCGTGCACAAAATCTCATTTACCATTAACATTGTGTTTACCGGAGCCTGGATGCCAGTAACAAAAACCCTTTGAAAGGTCACACAATAAATTAAATCACTCCTGCCTACTATGACGTGAATTTCATAAGCAGGTTATGGGGCTACACCCCAGATTTGTACAAAAACGTGTAATGTCTCGTAGAAAATCTACAGGATTCATGCCATCTTAAAGGTATTGCAATGTTTTTGCACATACAGATGGCATATGATAATCTGATTAATCCTGTAAGAACATGCATGGCTTGTCAAGTCCATTATGTGTCTCCATTATCAAGTATGTCCAACTGATGGCTCAAATCAGTGGTTTATAGCAGCAGCACAGTGAGAATCTTGGATGTTGTATCCAAGACCAAGGCGCTAGTGTAGTTTAATTAAAAGACATAGATGAGACCTCCAGATACAAGACTGGTCATGCTCAGCTTCAACCTTCCAACTGGGCCTGACCACCTGTCCCCTCCCACCCGTCCCTCCATGAGGAAGAAGAGGGGACTGACAGATGGTGCTTTGGGGCTTCAGAGAGTCAGAAGCTGGTTCTTCCTATCTCCACCCTCACATCATATTCAACGGCTCATCAGTGCCACCTGCCCTGACCGACAAAACCACTTTCCCCTCACTGACATTCGTTCATGGAGAGTCCAACAGACCAGGAGGTCTACTGCACTCCAAAATGTAAGATATAGGGGCAAAAAATCCCATGTATGTGTTTTAGTTTAAGCAATATCACACAAGCAAGAATTCAGTTTATCCCAAATTGATTGCAATTGCAAATATGATATTAATTTTATAAAACCTTTTAGACAAAATATTGTCAGTATCATCCATTTTCGCTCTATTTTGCTGACGAAAATAGTTCTAAACGAATCCACACAGAACCGTTCATCTACAGAGCAAAGATGGGTAATCTAGTGTCTTATTATTCTAATTTAATATATTGATTAAATGTAAGAATTTGAAATAAAAGATGATGCGGAAAATATCACCGCTTAATGGAAAAGTTAAATTAACGGCACAGAATATGAAGAATAGGAAAAGCTTTTGGACAGCTTGGCACAACCAGCAAAGGTACTAGCACAAAAACACACTCAGCAAAATATAGTCTAATTATCGTTATTGCTCAAATCCCAGAAGATATCAATATACTATACATTAGCAGTGGTGGTTCACAACATTTTTCATGTGGCAGATCACTTCAACAGTAAAACCAAAAATGTGGGCCACTAAAAATCAAAACAATTACCTATTTAAGTAGTGTTTAAAGTCTCAGTTTTAGTAATTCATCATTTTTACCAGACTGCTGTTTTGCTCTTATTTCACTGAAATGAACTAGACTACTTTTAGTTGATGAAAATAAGTCAACTTTTTGCTAACTTAGAAGTTGAAACAAACACTTATGTTCACAGTTACATCACTGAACCGACACAAATTAATGTTACACAATCAGTGTATTAATTGCTACCGGTTGATTAATCATTGGTGTTTTTGGTCAATTATAAACATGTATCTCGTTTTAAAAATCAGCTAATCAAGCTGAGTATTTCAAATCCTTCACGGACCACAGTTTGAGAACCAATGGTGTGTTATACAAGATAATATATTGTACTGTGCCGTGCTTTAACATACGACAGCACTTTACAATACAGTATACTATACCCTACTTTATTGCTTTAATACAATAATGTACAAAAATACTGCAAACAGCAAGCTGGGCCATAATAAGGGGGAAAACTCCTACAAAATCCTGTTGATGTTTCTTAGCTTAGAATGTTTTATACACTACACTACACTGTACTTTACAACTCTACAATACAGCTAAACTATGCTGTATGATGTTATATTATACAACAGACTGTAGTATATTAAACAATGATATAACTGTACTATGCAAAAATACACTGTAGTCTATAATACTAATAGACATCATTGCAATAGGACTGTCACGATTATGAATTGTGTACTGATGATTCATTGTTATACAAATTTGTTCATCACAGTGCAAGAATAATATGTTGTTGTTTTTTTTGGAATCGCATGCAATAAAATGTATAATAAAATAGGCCCATATGATATACAGCAATGTATAACTAGTTTTAAAATAATATAATATAATATAATATAATATAATATAATATAATATAATATAATATATAATATATAATATAATATAATATGCATTCTCATTTAACCCACAGGCTTTTATTCCATATGAATGAAGACCTTTTAATACTTTTCTGTACTTAAGAACAGAGTCTTTTATATTGTTTATTCTTTATTGCTACCATCTTATCTCCACACCAGAAAAGCAGACACAATATCACACATTTTATGGCATTTCTTTAACCTCTTAAATTTGGATATTTTTGGATGACAGCATGTCATGACAACATAAAAGTGAAACTGCACAATTATCTCAATCTTGTATAACTGCAATTAGATTAAAGAACCATCATCAGATTAATCATTAATTATGACAGGCCTACACTGCACTAATACTACACCATGATCATAATACAGTGGCCTGTACAATCATCATACTACAGCATCAGTCAGAAACCTTATGTCTCCTCTCACATCTCTGCTGGCAGGGAGTAAGACCTTCCTCTACGGATGAAGAGTTCCACGCAGGAGTTATTGAGATGAATTGTCAAAGAGGTGTAAAGAAAGAGCGCAGCACACACTTCTCATCTCCAGTGGAGAAACTCAGGCAGGGGGGAAGGGGAGGAAAACCTGATTACAGTGATAATGGCTGGCTGTAAATAAAGAGGCTGCGACAGTCATTTTTCAATGAGCTTTCCAGCCTCACTGATATTATGTTCAATTAGGCTCAGATATTTCTATCATGGGCCAGTGGAAACCGATCAATCAAGGCTGTCAGCAGTCTCTCTCTCTCTCGCTTTGCATCTCTGGGAAGGAAGCCAATATTACTAAATAAAGGTGCACACACAGAGATATACTGTTCAAAATGGCAATTACTGTCTTTGATGCAGTTTTAGCACTCCAGTTAAATCTGTAATAGTCTGAACATTACAGTGAGGATAGAGATATGGCTTGCTCGGCATATCCTATGTGACACAATAAAACCCCATGCCTATATAGGAAGTAAAAATGCAATTTTGAACATAAATATTTGGGCCTTTATCAAATCAAAGCTTACCTTAAAATTCCCTGCATTTTTGCATTTTAAAGTGTCCCGAGGACCTACAGAGAAACACTGAAAATGTTTACAAAATGCATTTGTTTTAACATTATATTAATTTAAATATTAAATTATATATTATTTTAGAATTAAATGTATTTAATACATTTTAACAGGTAGAGAATTTGATATAATTACAGTTTCACCTCAAGAAAACCATGAGATTAATCATGATTATTTTATTAAATCTACAGCCCATTATATTCTGATTTTAAGCTGCTTCTGAATGATATTTGTTGTGCACACAGTATAAATGAGTCTGTATAAATATAAATACATAGATGCCTTTATCTCTATGGAAGAGAGATCCTCATATTTGAGGTTATTTGGCATTAAAAACGGCATCACTCTTCACTGTTGAAATGATCCCAAAGAGTATCAGTATCAAAGGAATGGCAGTGGCCTTAATAAGTCAAAACACACATGCACTTTAACACTTCACACAATATGACTCAAAAGTGAAGAAGATCACAACAAACAGTCTTGTCAACAGCTCAGGCACAAACACACAGTTTCTCATCCTAATGAGAGCAGTCTGATGTCCAAGATGTCACAGCCAAACAGTTTGATTTGCAATTAACGTCACTCTTCCATTCCCAACAGCACAGGGAATCTCCCCCAGACATGTTTCAGAAGAAACAAATGACATGCAACATTTCTATCTGTGTCAAAGCTTTTGTCCTGTTCTAGAACCTCTTAATTCCTAAAAAGGAGCATTTGAAATACATTTGAATATTTATTCATTCATTATATTTTCACCTGTCAACTCTCCTAACATTTTTAATAAGTCCTAAGATATTAAACTGAGAGTCTTCCGGCAAAACTACTCAAAATAGTGAAGGAAAGATAACAGCACTTGCAGGTTCTGTCAGTTTCAATGTGTGTGGCCTCAACAAACACAGCCTTTGGTCTAGTGTACACTACTGACACAGTAGCCATGTCAACCAAAGGGGAGTTACAATTTCAAAAGTACACAAATTCAATATGATTAAATTCTGCTCTTTTATGTGAGCATTAGTGTAAAAATGACCATTTTTCATGTAAATCCCGGGATACACCAAGCCGACGATTGGCCGTCAGGCAAAGTCGGGCTGTTTTTGAGTGTCGGCTGACTTAGTTTTTTAGTCGGATGGCGTTGGGGTTTTCTGGGCTGATTCAACAAATCGGCGTCTGGCAGTCGGTGAGAGAGAGAACTCTGATTGGCTGTCAGTGCATGAGAAAAATTGGAAAACAGCGAGCAAAGAAGTCAAAGCGGTATAGATAGAAAGCTGTTCTAATGTTACATCATCTTACCGAGTGTTCCTGGGCGAATATTTTAACAATAACATGAGCTAAGAAAGTGATCAGCAGGATATTTAAAACGGTAAGCACGCACTGCTTTGTTTACGGTTTGTGTATCTGCAGCCTGGAGCGTCGGTATCCCTTTTTGAATTATAAATATAGATGAATATATTTGCAGAAATAGACAGTTGCCTCATTTACACGCAGACGCAGAACGCGCATAGTTGACAGTCGGCTGTAGTTCTCTTGGTGTGTTCAAGTGCAGCTTTTTTCCCCTGACGCAGGCGACAACACCGTCGGCTTTCATCTGTGCTAGTTCTGTGGCGTCGGTTTGGTGTGTCCCTACCTTTAGCAACAACAGCAAGCATGAAAACATTTCTCTGAGTGAGCACTGACTGTGAAATGAACCATTGCTAAAGGAAAGAGCTTAGGTTCTTCAGAGGTCGGAAAGTCAGTGAGTTTCAGTGGTTGATAAAACAAGCAAAAGATGAACCTGAGAGTCTATAATTAAAAAAAAAAAAAAAAAAAAAAAAAAACTATAATTTAACAGATTGTTCCTTCTGCTTTCTAAATTGAGAAATCAAAGTAAGTGGACAAAGAAAAAGGTAGGCAAGTACAAATAAATAGAAATATCCCATGATATTTAGCAAGGCTAATGTAAAATGTCACAAAAAAAGGGTTGGGGTTGTCCTAAAATTATAACTTTTTGCATTTGAGTACAAGTACGTTTAAATAACATAGAAAAATGCTAAAGAGACATTAGTGAAATCACATTCATTTGATATGGTTACTAATCACTCAAAAACATTTTAAGCCTTTTTTTTAAGATTTACAAATGTCAATTGTACAATAAAATTCCATCAAATTCATATCATTCATGCTATGATTTAAGTAAAAAAAACAAACAAAAAAAAAAAACTAGTGCTTAATAAAAGATTTTGTATAAAACAAGGAATGGACCATTTCAGTTTATGTGATTCTTATTCATAAACTGAAACATATTTTCATATTTTTCATCGAATCACATAAACTGAAATTTTAAGATTTATACAAAATGTTTTAAGCTCTATTTTTTTTTACTCATTTAAAATTCCTAAAATCATTATATAAATAATATGTATTTCAATTTGATGGAATTTTACTATACAATTAAAATTCATAAATCTTAAACAAATACTTAAAAAAAATTAGTGTACTTACAACACTACTTTTTATCCTTAGGATAAAATCCTGCTACATCAACAAAACAAAAGTCATTACTTAGCCCTTCATTATAGATTTACATATCACAAATATATCACCAAAACATGATTGATCCCTTAAAATCACAGGCAATAAACGTAGATCAAAATTGTACACTGACACAATCAAGAGTAACCTCAGCATTTTTGGGACCAAAAAGTAATTTTCTGCCATATATGTACATTCAAAATTTGCCAATAATTTAGACAAATAAATGCAGGGCTGCATAAGAAAGCCAAGCATTGAGATGAATGGAAATGAAACCATTTGCAGTGAGAATTGAAGAACATATGCAGAACACACGTTAGTAAAGCAAAACAAAGCAATGAAACATTCATGAGAATATATGAAGATGCCACTCAATATAAGCCACTATGCTTTTTCAATTATACCTATTTCATTGATGTATTTCAGCCTCTTCATTGATTCACCCCTCCTGCTGTCAATGAACGGAGGACTGGAGTTCACTGGCTCTTTGTCATTACTAGGTGCTAATCTAAAATTCATAGCTTCACATTGAAAAAAAAAAAAATGATGTAAGCTTCACCTCAACGAGCAATTCCGGAAAGTAATGCATTACCTGCATCTCTCCCAGGAAAAGTCATTTGATGAATACAAGTAATCAAAAAATCAGGGCCAATAGTAGAAAGAAAATCCAATTAAGCAAAGCAGGAGCAGCTCTCTCAGGAAAATCTATATAGCATGAGGTAATTGGGAAACACCTAGCGTCAGATCCAGGGAGACCCCTGTTATTCCACAAACAATGGATCGTATACTAGCAGATGGACAGACCTATTCAAAAAAAAAACACTGGTTTTAATTAAGAGAAACTATTGTGCAGTACAAAATATCGTGTCACGTTCATACTGAACAAATTTCTGATTCATATCACCCTTTGGATAACTTGAATATGCAATTATTTGGTCTTTATGTCAAGGTGTGTGTTAGACTTAGTGAAGGCGTAGAGTCCTGACAAGAGTTTATCATGCTGGAAAATTGGAAAACAGCAGCTGTGCTTTTTGCTACTTTAATTAATTCATGTTCTACCAGAATCCCAGGTGATCAATTTTGCATATCTAATCGAGTCAAACCAAAGAGGACGATGGAAAAAAAGCCATCCACCAAGAATTTCAGTCAAATTAGTCTGTATACTTTAATAGTCCTTCAAGACTCTCCTTTAAATCTGGGTGAGAAACCAAAATGCCCCTAAAGGATCCAGCTGGGCAACCAGGAAGCCCAAGCCTCATCTCTTCGCTCCACGCTCGGATTTACACCAAGCAAAACATGTCATACTTGGAGAGGCAAGCAAATGGGTATCCGTTTACATGTAAAATCAGATTCCCAAAGACGGAAGTGAAACATGGGCCTTGAGGAATCCCTTAAGCCAATTAGTTCAGCTCTTGAGAGCAGAATGCGCCTGGTCTGAGGGGCGAAACTGGATCGGATCGGATGCAAATAAGGAACACTCAGGTTTGTGATGACTGCCCTAAAGTTATTGTGCGTTACTAGCTGTTTATTACTTTAATTTATCATACAACTTGCATGACAGGTAAACTGCACTGGGAGCCTTGGTAAAGAAATTGCTTTCAAATAAAACAAAACAAAGCAAATTTACACTCCTTCATGAACACCAAAACTCTGGCATCGTTTGTTTCTCACTGCTGTAAAGTCTAAAATTATACACAAGCTTTGTGGTCAGCACATGCATTTGCAAGCAGTCATAAAGTAGACACACAAATTTCAACACAAGTCAATTAAGCGGCCATTGCACCTGGTGCTATGCTATTGGGCCATATGCCAAGGGACGTGCACGGCCTCAGCTGACCATAAATCACTGGATAATGTGCAGCATGGCCAAGGTGAAAGTGTTCCAAGTTTCTCCCTTAGCATTCAAATAAAACTGGTAATAAGATCCGTTTTGGTCGATCGGATCACAAGTAGACTAGGGAGACATCAGACAAACCCGTTTGCACTTGGTGTTTTAATCCGTCTCTTTTGTCCACTTTCAAAAACTTATGTCCTGATTTCTTCGAGGGGAAGGTCTATGGGCGGATAAATGTATGGGTTCTTTCAGATCTTTCGATCTAATGAACAAACTAAGCTTACGCAATTTACATCCGGACACACCCGAAGACGGCAGAAAAACATACGGAGAGCAGCAGCTTTAGTTTCTGGTCTGATAGCCGCAAGACCACCGTGTACGCTGTGAGTGTGTGTTGGGAACAAGCCTGTAGCACTCCTCTCAGAAACTGAAGCCTCCGCGCCTCGATCGCCCCCAGGTGGTTGGTCCTAGTATAGCTCATAACCCCCGCCCCTCCATGTTTTCTAAAGGACGCGAGACAAACTAAACAATCAAATTACACTTCAAATAATTTTTTACCAAAGTTGGTTTCTGTCATTTTAGGCAATTTTTATCACAATGATTTCATTTCAAGTGTTTGTTCTTTAAATGAGTTTAGTTTTAGTTAATTATTTGATGCTATAAAAACGGGGGGTGTGACATCATGATTGACAGCTGAGTTTGACGGCTCCTCTGAGTGAAGTTGTCACTGAGGCACTAACAGACTTTTTTCAGGATTTTCAGGAATCTACGCGAGTATGGGCGGGCTTTTGATATTGCGTCTCTACTTCCTGCTCTCTACTGCGCAGATTCCAGTCCCGAGATCACTAGAGTGCAGACTCGGTCCCAAATCTGCGCAAGATGTCAGCGCCATATTCGGACCTCCGGGGGCTTCAATAACTTCAGCGGAAGAGAATGAAGTCGCGTCGTCCATATTTTTTTTACGGTCTATGGTTAGGAATGGTGAGAGAACATTGTGATTGGTACGTTTTTCGTCTTCAAACCAAATCTGGGTCTTCAGCCGACAAAGTTTAAATCCCGTCTGTCCAGCGTGCTTCCCATAATGTTTTCTCATTAAGTTAGTAAGCGGAGAGTAGACAGTGTTTTGTTTGAACGATTTGACCACATGAGCATTGTCAACTTGTGATCCGATCGAGCAAAAATGCATCTTAATACCAGGTGTAAACAGGGCCTAAATGTCTGAAGCGACTGAAGAATCAAATCATGGCTGTCAAACGGTTAATCGCGATTAATCGCATCCAAAATAAGTTTGTGTTTACATAATATATGTGTGTGCTGTGTATAATTATTATGAATATTTGAATACACACACATAGTATATATTTAAGAAATATTTGCATGTATATACTGTGTATATATATATATAAATGCGTATCATTTATATTATATATAAATATAAATATATATATATATATATATATATATATATATATATATATATATATATATATATATATATATTTCACATTTTACTTAAATATATACATGCATGTGTGTGTAATAATTCTACACAGTACACACACACATATATTATGTAAACACAAACTGTTATTTTTCGATGCGATTAATCACGATTAATCAGTTTGACAGCCATAAATAAAATCCAGCCAAAATCCTAGTATCTGAAAGCTGAATGTTCAAAAGCAAATTAGAGGCATTTAGGAAAAGAAATTAAATTTAGGCAGCGCTGTAGTTTTACTCTCCTCGAAGGGTAAGACATGAGTATCTCAAATCAAAACACTCACCTTTTTCTGATCCTCCAGACCGTGAACTACCTGCTTCCGCTTTTGAGGCTGAGATGTAGACGCCTCGGCTCCCGACTCAGACATCTTCCCAAAACACTCCTTGAAGTATCCACAGCACTTCTTCAAATAAAAATCCAACGCTCTCCGACCTGCTCCAGTGTTCCCGAATCCAAAGTCCCTATGCAACCGAGCTAATTCCCTTTGCCACAGTAGTGTCCGTTCATTCGTGCGATTCATTGAGTCTGGGGTAGGACAGACGTGCGATCACACCATGGTGCATCCCTTCAGATGAAGCCCAGCACGGCTGCTCTGTGACAGGCATCGGGAAGGGGGGAAGGGCCCCTGTGACCAGCAACCCCAACTTCATAATTACACATTTCTGTATTCACAAAGTCATTTTCCTGATGAGCTGAAATCTTCCAAATGACATAGTGCCATGTTCTTGCAGCTTTACATCACAGTTGGTTCTTGGAAAATCCTACAAATCCAGAGATCCAGGTACTTTTGCTGCAGACTTGGTCTTCTTCACATAGTCAGGTGCATGTGGGACAGAAGAAAACAAGACAAAGCAAACTTAATTTTTTGTTTTATATATATATATATATATATATATATATATATATATATATATATATATATATATATATATATATATATAGAACTAAGTGAGGGTAAAATAGCATCAAGAGTATTGATTAAATGTTCAAACTAAATACAGCACATTTTTTATTTATCACATTATTAGAAATGCACGTGACGTGCATTATATTTTACTCTTACCATCAATTTGCTGAGGAACAATGCGAGCTTGCATACATTGATATTTATTTAATATATAGTTACATTATATTATATCACAATTCATATTAGGGCATCCAATAACCCAAAAAAAAAAAAAAAAAAAAAAAACGTCCAATTAAACTTTCTACCTTAGAGCTGACATATTGTGCAAGTTTGATTTTGGCAAACAATTTGCCCAAACGTAAGCCGCGACACACAAACAAATATTTATTTGAAAAATTGTTTTACAATACTTAAAAAACATTATTTTGACTTTTGACATGTTTTCATTATCCGTGCATATGGATAAAGGCTCGTAATTTAATTGAAGTAATCATATCTCTGCCATGCAAACCCCTCCTTCACAGGGCTCGCATTGTAGTCGAGATCCTTTGGTTCTTAAGTGATCCAATAATAAAAATGTAACATTGCACAACAATTCAGACCGCGAAGCTTATAGGTGAGGTTTGATGAAGCATATTTAACACCGAGGACCTACTTAATGACGATAAAGCAGTAAATAAAAGAGACAACTCACCCCAAACAGGAGCGCTGAGTGTCCGCTGAGGGATGCGGAGCAGCAGTGGCAGGCAGTGCACGCGGGACCAGCGCTACAGCAGCTTCAATCCATCACATTACGTCATTCCGCGCACACTCGCCGCTTCGTGCCGCTGAACGTCTCCATGGAAACGTCCACAGCGAATACGCACACTGCCACCTAGCGGTAAACAAAGGCGATATTTGATATATCAACGACATAAAAAACGTAATGTAAAATGTAAATTGGGCCCAAGTTTGGTCACTGCCTCAGAAATTGCTCCTTACAAATAAGGTTAAGGAAATCTCATACAAAATAATTCATACCCCCGGTTTCACAGACAAGGCTTAAGCTAGTCCCTGGCTAAAATGCATGTTTGAGCTGTCTTAGCTGAACGCAACTTGCTCTGACAGATCTTAAAACATGTCAGTGCCATTGTTTTGTCTCAAGATGCACACCAGGGATGTTTTTCTAAGGCACATTTATAAAAGCTACTTAAATGCCCTAAATGAAATAAGGACTAATCCTGGCTTAATCTAAACCCTGTCTGTGAAACCAGGCCAGAGTTTATCCTACCAAGCAATTTATACAAAGATTTGAAATAAAATGAAATAAAATGTTCCACTGAAACCGTCTCTCATTTGTTTTGATCCTGCCAGGAGTTTTTGGGAAAATGTTGAGTTTTATTATTGGCAATATCTTAAAAACTTTTGTCTTATCCTACAGGCATGTGATCTGGTTATTATGATAAAGACCAATGTTCAATGGATGCTGGTTTTATTATACATTTTATTTTGTTTTTATGTAACATTCATATCCACGTTACAAATGGCAAACCCAATTTCATAGTGTTTGAGAAGGAAATTAAGCTGTGCATATAAATAGTAAAGCAATTGAAACAACTGCGTTATGCTCCTTGTTAAACCCTCTCTCTTCTTTTTTCTGTTCATTATCTCAGTTTTATACTTTTTTCAGTTTACTATCTCTCGATGTTATAAGATTGTAATTCTGTGCATGTCATTTGTTGTTAATAAAGCATTTTTTTAATTACATGATAGTTCTAGATTAGTTTAATATTTAATAGCTAGATTTCATACCGTTGCTTGCGAAAAAAAAAGTTTTATTATATATAATAATATAGCATTATTAATTATAATTACATATAATTATTTTTATAATGGAAAAAAATGTGTTTTGACAATAATTCAGTTCCAGTATAGTATTATTTCATTGGATCAAATCCTCGTCAAAACATTATTATTATTATTTTTTTATTTATTTTTTCAGTTAAGTACATTTGTCTTTAAAACTAATGCACACACACACACAAATGAAGGCATGAGACTATAGAACATCCCCAATGCGGAACACACACACACACATCTTAAGAAGGCTTTTTATTTAGTTGATCATTACTTATTATTAGACAAACTATATGCAGTTGGTTTCTCCCAAAATTCTTTATTGTGGTTTAACTCTTGTTTACATAACAGAAAAGAGTGTGTTGCTATTCAAGGGAAACAATCTGATTTATTTATTCAAGAAAGAGGCGTACCACAGGGCTCAACATTGGGTCCTCTTCTTTTTCACATTCTTCTGCTCATCTTTACACAGACGATACTGACATTTATACCTCAAAACCCACTTGACTCAAATTCAAAATATACTCCAATCAGATTTGAATGCTCTGAAAGACTGGCTCTATTCTAATAATTTACTACTTAATAAAAGTAAATCTCATACCATGGCATTTGGTACAAAGCATATCTAACAATAATGTGTAATGATGGCACGTAATTGTAGATCAGATTATATATTTGGGTTTATGGCTGGATCCCGAATTTACTTTTAAACCTCACATTGACTATATACTTTGTAAGATTACGTAAAAATTTTTTTAAAAACTTGCTTTGCAATTTAAGATTACCTTTTTTTTTTGACTGTGCAGCCTGCGCACAGATATGAAATGGTTAGATTTTAACAAATTTATAATGCAGAAAAAATGCATTAAAATAGAAAAATATATATATATAAAACAATATGATAAAAAGCTTTCTGTACAAAAAAAAAAATGTATAGAATATATAAATAATTTGTATAATTTTAGGGTTTCAGGTCATTCTGACCCATGAGGGAAAGATTTGTTACAGGTACAGGAAGCAGGCTAATTTGTAATCTGGGCCCCAAGGCCCCAACCCCCAATTATATTTTTGCCACATGTAACAACAATCATTATCAATAAGCATACTGTATAAATTATTGCATATACAATATAAGACAATAATTAAAAGTAAACGTTTATTAACAAAGTGTTTTTTTTTTTTTTTTTCACGTCAAAATATTACCAAATGTATTCCATAAGAACGTTACATTTGATAATTCAGTCATTTTTGACCAAGGTCATCCAAGACCAAGGAGAAGTCCTGGTGAAACCTCAAAACAAATGATTTCTCTGAAAAGCCACGAATGTGCTCTTTACAGGATATCCAGATTTAAAACTGTGACATGTATGGTGTCAGAGAAATTCACTAAAATATAATGTCCTCGTACAAGGACAGTGGCACTCAGGAGGTTAAATTAACTGATATTATGCATTTATAACTATACAAAAAATAAATAAATAAATAAAAAATAAAAAAATAAAAAAAATCACACACTGCATACAGAACAACACCATTGTACCGTCTCATTCGGGTAGGGGTTAAAATCAAAAAAAAATTTCCCCCTAAACCCGTAACAATCTGGTTCACTGAGGTTTTACCTATGGTTTTTACCCCCATGACCTGCTGTCGTAGTAGCAGCCGGAAGTCAGAGCCCGCCTCCAGGCTGGATTCCTCTCACTGTGATTGGCGGAGAAGAGTGTGGAGGCGGGGCGTAGTGTAGCGCGCTGTGTGTCCAGTATCTAGGCGGGACAAATGGACAGACTGATCAAATAAACTTTTTTACTCACTAGGAAGCGGACACATACAACTTTTCCTCAGCTATGCATCCAAAGCAGCTTCTTTTCTCATTTTATTTATTCACGGTTACTTTAATGTGACTTGGGTTAACTTACAGAAGTGTTGGATCCGATATTCTTGGAGACCTGGAGCTGTAAACGTGTGATTCTTAAACTTGCCTGTAAAGAATTCATACGGATTTATGGGCACGACCGATGCCGAGTAGTATGTGAGAGAGGTAACGTTACCTTTCTCTTTTTGGGTGAGTAGCTTTTTATATTTCGTCACGTTTTTGAAGTTTTACTCTGGAAAACATAGAGGAGTGTAACGTGAGATAGTTGGCTGTACGCTTGCGGACAAGTTTCAGGTTTGTTTGGCTTAACTTCCATTTTAGTAACTAAAATTAATCGAAAACAAATGTTTGTGCATTAATTTCAGTAATTAGATATCATACATTTATGACACAGACATCAGACTGGCGGCTCTCTGGATTTTTAACCCGCGCTAACTGGATGAAACCGCTAGTTTTGTAGTGCTATGAGCCAACATTACTACAATCTTGATGTAAATATGTACAGAATTAGTTCCCGAGCGCTAATTATTTACTATATTCTAATTTAAATACAATACAGCAGAGAAGCATATTAGTTATTAGCTACCTATGCTAGTAACGTCACGTTCGTCGCGTAATGTTACAAACTGGTTTCAGGAAAATCAACAGTTTATCTAGATTGCCGAACTATTAAAAGCCTAAGACAATCGTGCAGCTAAACGATTTCTTTAAAGTTGTAGGAAAGTTAGTAACTTCCGGACTAAATCTTTTACAATCTGCTAGATTCCGCGCCAAGATTTCAAAAAGTGTGGAGGCGCGCGGGACGTGGTGAAGTCCCGCCTCCCCGTGCCCGCTCATTGGCCGCTGTCGGGTGAGGGCGTGTTTTCGTTTAAGTTCTCCGTAGCCATTGGACGGAACGCTTGTCAGTTATTGTTAAGCGCAAAAAATCAACAGTGTAATTTGAAATCAAAATACTTGTTGATTTATGCACATTAATTCGCATCCGTTATATTTTTTAAAATTCGTTTTAGCTGTGCGAGAAATCGTTGATCTTCAAAATGTTGTCTCCAAGAATGTATAATGCTGTGAAGAAACGGTAGGATTGATTTATTGATTGTAAAAAAAACAACAATGTAACTTAAGTGAACGTTGATTATTGTAACGTTGCCCCTTGTGTCCGTTTCTTTAGGTGGAAAATGTCCAGTACATTATCAGAAGGTCAAATAGTAATCAAGAAACCTTTAAGAAGTCCATTCAAGGCAACATCAACAAATGACACGGTCAGTTATAAGTATTTTGGTTTGACAGATGTCAACAAAGTAGTGACTTGAAGAACCAGTACAAATTATTGTCATACTCTAGAGGCATTTTTTGAAAAAGAGAAAAAACTGTGATTATGATCATTAAGACCTATTGTGTTTTCTCTGTAACAGGGGCATGTTTTCGTGGAACCACAAACACCACTAAAGAACTCAAATAAGGCTTCAGCATCTGAAGTTGCATCACTTGAGAGCCATAATAACATGGGGCCCCTGACGACACCTACTAAGGGCCTTGAGGCACCGTCTAGTGAGCCCTGGACACCCACCTCCAACCTGAAGATGCTCATCAGTGCGGCCAGTCCTGAGATTCGCAACCGTGAGAAAGAACAAGCCGTGGACAGTGGCGAATCGGAGAACTCGCAGGTATCAGTAAAAGTCTACGCATAACATGCATCCCTCACTATTTGTTGCCGTTCCTCCTCTGTATAGCTAAAATGCTTTAATAAGTGTTTTCCATTGTCATGCCACGCAGGAGCTTGAGCAAGGGGAAGAAGTAGAAAAGCTCCAGATAAGTCGCAAAGACAAAAGCCTGGGTTTGCTGTGTTACAAATTTCTTGCAAGGTACCCAAACTACCCCAATCCTGCTGTAAACAACAAAATCAGCCTCGACGATGTGGCAACAGAACTGAGTAAGTCACTCACTGATCAAACAAAACTACTTATTTCAGTCATCAATCATGTTTGTTTCACCGATTCTAATTGCCTCCATTCTCACTATCCCCTCAGATGTGGAACGACGTCGTATCTACGACATCATGAACGTTCTCGAGAGCCTGAACATGGTCAGCCGGCTGGCTAAGAACTGCTACACGTGGCATGGCCGGGTGAAACTTTCGCAGACGCTTGCCGTGCTGAAACGGGCTGGCAAAGAGAACCGCTATGAGCAACTGATGCACCAGATCCGTCAAAGGAACCTAGAGCGAGAAGAGAGAGAGTTTGACTTGGAGGGAGAGGAGAAGGAGAATGAAGAAATGTCCGGTTTTGATATGGATGGAGAATCCGGTCAAGCAGAGCTTTCAGGAACGGATCTTAAAGCAGGTAACTATGTCTGACCTTCTGCTTAGGCAGTATCGTGTTATTTTATCTATCTATGCATAACGGTAAGACATTGGGTCTCGTTCACTAACAACTGCATGGTTTATTTTTTATTTGTACACACAAAATGAAAAATGCCTAATTTACAACACATACGTATGCACATGATTTTGATCTTTAATTTTGTTCTAATGTTATATGGAGTAACGTATTTTCCAGAAAAAAAGTTACTCCTGACTATTTACCATACTGAACTGTACTGAGCCATACCGTGCTCGGTGGAAACGAGCCATATAAGTCAAAAATTCCATTGTTGAGAGAAACAGATGGAGCTGCTTAAAAGTTAAAAATGCCGGTAAATAAAACAAAACACTTATAAACATTAAAAAATGTATTTGAGTTTCTCTCAGTCCACAACAAATCCTTTAAATTTAATGGTATTCAGAACATAGAATAGAAATAAAAAAATAAGTATAAAATAAATGATAGTGGCATTCATTATAAGTAACATGTATGATGAACGCCAAGCATTTATGATACTGGCATGTGGGAAATGTGCTATACAAATAAACTTTGCCTGACGCGTCTCCTATCTGGCTCAAATGTGAGCACTTTGCCTATATTTTGTTGTTTCTGCATTTTATGCAGAGAAACCTTGCTGCTGCTATAACACAGTTGTTGTTGTTGTTTTTTTAGCATAAAATTACCATAATATGTTTGCAGAGATTTAGGAAACATGCTAAATTCACATGCTTGTTTCTCCGAAAAGCAATGCTACAGCCAGTTCTTCTACTTTGAGATGTGTGTTCCATGTCGGAATATCGAATTGTTTTGGTCTGTGTGATTCCGCCCATTGCCAATTTACCCAATAGCATTTCGACACCACTAGTTGGTGGAAAACACAGCGTATGGAAGCCAGCAAATGAACTGGGTCAGAAATCACAGATTCTACCGACCTAAAAAGCCTCAGCATCCATCTAAAAAGCTCTATGACTGGAGGCATATTAAAACTCATCAACTTACAGTGTAAGACTCATTGATTTCCATTGTCAGTTGCGTTCGTTCTTAATCTGGCAGGACACATGAGCGTCGAGTCGGAGTAGTAGGAAGCAGGAGATGCAACTCTTTATTTTGAATTTGGATTGCAGTACCCATTTCAACTGCTAGCTGTTACCGTTCATAAATTTAGATTACATTTTGGGTACGAAAGTTATTGGCGAATCATAATTTGTTTGTTATTGCAGATTTCACACACATTTGTGCTATATGCATACTCACTGAATAAAACCTGTTAACTTTGCTTTTTCCTGCAGCTTCAGCAAATAGTCGGAAAGACAAATCTCTGAGAGTGATGAGTCAGAAATTCGTCATGTTGTTCCTGGTGTCCAGCCCTCCTGTGGTTAGTCTTGAAATAGCTGCCAAGATCCTCATCGGCGAAGATCACGTGGTGGATCAGGACAAAAACAAGTTCAAAAGTGAGTGCTGTTCTCATCGTACAGATAACATACACTTATCATTGTGATTGCAGATGGCACTTATGTTATCCGTTTCTTTTGGTGGTTGAAAACGGATACAAAAAGTGCATAATCAAATAGGGATAACGTTACACGATATATCGGCCAATAAATCAGTATCGGCTCATTTTTAATGTTATCATTATCAGTCCGATAAGAAAATGTGGCCGATATATTAAGGCCGATAAATAATGTCTTATTTCCTTCAGATGCGCACTGTCCTCCATGATGGTTTTGAATTGCTTTAAATATGATTGGAATCACTTGAGACCAGTGTTGGGTGTAACTAGTTACTGTAATTGAATTACTTTTCCCTTGAAAAAGTAAAGTAAGGGATTACTCTTATTTTTTGTGTAACTGAATTACAGTTACTTCACATGTAATTGAACTAAATACTGTGTATAGACTGTAGAACTATTGCATATAATACAAAAGTGGAATTAATATCAAAATCTAAAGTGCGTGTTTTTATCTATTCTTCTCACGTTTGTTATACTTTGGTCAGTTAATACGAATAATTGATTGTTTTATATTATGTGTTTGAATGAATTAAAGAGCCATTCCATGTCTATCCTTGAATCACCGAACTCGAGGTTGATATAGGATTCGGAAAGTAATTAGTAATAAGTAATTATATACTTTTTGGAGAGTAATTTGTACAGTAATCTAATTACTCTATTGAAGATGTAATTAGTAACTAGTAATTAATTACTTTTAAGTAACTTACCCAACACTACTTGGGACTGCTTGTTTTTATATGGTGAGACTTGTTTTTGTGAAAAATCCCAAAAATTGTATTTAGATTTATCTGCCAATATATCGGTTATCAGTTTTCAAATAAAAAAAAACTATCAGTATCGGACAAAATGTTCATATCGGCGCATCCCTATAATCAAATGTACTCGACTCAAACTGCTTTGAAGAAATATTTTGGGGGCCTGAAAAGGGGTTTCAAAGTGCAAGTTTTTAAAAACGATACTGTTATCGTCTCAGTGTAAACTACAAAAACACAAATTTGTGAAAATGTGACATCATGCATATGCATATTACATGTTCAGTCTTTAGGCGTGTAGCGTTTCTATACAAACTGACATCGCCAAATACTGGCCTGGCATGAATAATACAGTTTTTAGTCGTTTTCCCAGATCCATGGGAACTGGGATCGTCTGTACACGAAAAAACGCAAGTGAAAAAACTTCCGTTTTCGTACATCATTGTTGTGTAAACATACCCTAAAACTCTGTAATTGAACTGTCATTATAGTGGAGACGGAACTGATTATTTACTTTTTCTGTTGGCAGCTAAGATCCGCAGACTTTATGACATTGCAAATGTTCTGAGCAGCCTAGAGCTGATAAAGAAAGTGCATGTGACTGAGGATAGAGGAAGAAAGCCTGCTTTCAAGTGGACTGGACCAGAAGACTTACCTTCTCCTAAGGGTGAGTGTGACCTGTTTATAATCCTATTCAGACTTTTGGTGTTTATTTGAAGCACAGTGCATGTGTTCACTTCTTACTTATTGCTGGTGGTTTTGTTCACAGATCAGGGGACCTCCACTACACCATCACAGCCTCTGGAGTCTCGTTCCTCTGTTGATAACTGTGCTAAAAATCTCTTTTCCTCCCCCGGAACAAAGCGAGGTTTTACTCGCCACCATTCCCTAGTCAAGCTGGTTAAGAGCATACAGAACGACCGCAGGAAAATAAACTCTGCACCTTCTAGTCCTATTAAAATGACAGGTGAGCCATTATTGTTGTTTTATCCTAAGCAATCAACTGCTTGTTCAGGTCCGTCATTATTAATAGTGCCAGTCTCAAGTTTGTCTTCCTCCTGCCCCCCAGCTTGAGATTTTTTCTTTGAAATCAAATCACACAAACAAAATTATTTTAGAGGCTTTGTGCTGGAACTAAAAGCCTGACATGGGTGAACAGTTTCTGGTTCTCCACTGAAATGAGAACAGAGACTAAGGGTGTACTCACACTTGGCGATCTGAACCATGCCCGGGCACGTTTGACCCCCAAAGTCTAGTTCGGTTGAATAGTGTGAGTACTCCATATGCAGTTCGTTTAACCGGCCCGCTTGGAAGAGGTGGGCCAGAGCGCAGTTCAGTTGGGCTCGGGCGCGTACGGTACGCATGCAGTGTAAGTGCTAACCGCGCCGGAGCACGAACAGCTGTGCGCTACTGTCATCGTTACTACAGCAAACACCAAACTATTACTACTTGGTTACTAATTAATTCAAGTATATTTAGGTTTATAACAGGCCTGGTTCTCACCTTATTGATGAACATGAATTGTAGTTTTGCGAGTAAAGCTGCAAATTCCTCCATCAAAGTCAGCTGCCTCCATAATAATCTTCTGATACGTGCAGTGCAATCAAAGGAAAATCGCTGCGCAGCATAAATAAGTCTATTAGGCAGTCTGTTAGCGAAAGCGCTTTTCTTCTGGTCTTCTTCAAAACAAAAAGTTGTGAATGACGTAAGCGTGCTCCGGCTTGGTACGTTAAGTGTGAGTGCAGGCCAGCGGGGAAGGGGGGACAATCGCGCTCAGGCACGGTACAAGGCAACCGTGCCTAGTGTAAGTACATCCTAAGGCTCTGTTTACACCTGGTATTAAGATGTGTTTTGGTCCATCGGATCACAAGCAGACAACACTAAATACAGGTATAAACAGGGTCTAAAACTAAAAAAGATGGACGACACCCCTTCATCTTCCATTGAAGAAAAGTGAAGCTACCAATGTCTGAATATGGCGCTGACATCTTGGGATTTGGGATCTGGAGCAGGAAGTAGAGCCCCCACCCACACTCCCGCAGTATCTGTTAGTACAGTTTACTGCAGAACAACTCATGTCGGTGTAAAGTAAACAGTTATGGAAATGTGGAAATTTAAAGCTCCAATCTCCTCCTGAAAAATGTCTGTTGGTGCCTCAATAACAACTTCGCTCAGAGAAGCTGTCGATAATGACATCACACTCCTGTTTTTATAGCATGAAATAAATAAACCAAACTTATTTTAAAAAACGAACACTTGAACTTACAACAGCGTGATAAAATACCTAAAATGACAGAAACCTAGCCTGGCTCCGCCCTCCTACGATCTTCCGCTCAATTTTCATTTTCCTTCAGTACTCCGTCTGGGATTGCAGTATATTCTCTGGTTTTCTCCGGACAAATTTTAACCGGTCCAATTTAAACTTCAACAGAGTACCCGCCTTCAAGGAAGTTACCGCTTGTCAATGGAGAGGGGCCAGACTCTCTGTACAAATGAAATGTACAAGAGTCTGGTAGGACCAGGCTAACAGAAACCATCTTTGGAAAAAAATTATTTGAAGTTTAATTTGTTTAGTTTGTCTCGCGTTCCATTAGAATACATGAGGGGGCGGGGTTTATGAGCTATACTGGGACCAACCACCTGGGGGCGGTCAAGGCTCTTTGTGTGCAGCACGCTTGGTTGGAACAGCCACAAAAGACCACCTACATTGTTAGTTCATGTTAACATATGAAACCTTATTGTAAAGTATTAACACAAATCTTACAGAGCCAAATAATGTTCTGATAATGAACTAATGTTCCATCTCTTGTCTGATAGGTGATTCTGCAAACAGTGAGTTCTACACAAACAAAATGGCCCATCTAGCTGCTATCTGCAAAAAGCAACTAGATGAACAATCGAAGTAAGTAAACATAACTTTTGCTTCTTAGAACAGAAACAGTGAACTACCAATTTTAGACATAACACCTATGGATTTGGCTTCTAGGGGCCATCCTATTCAACCAAACACTGAGGTGACAGACGCTCTGAATGGATGTCCTTCACACTCATCTGAATCCACGTCTGCTAGCAATCATCAGCCTCATGTGCCTTCGGGAATGCAGATCCCCGTTCTTCCCGCTGGGGCGATCTCATACCTATCGACTAAGTGTTCCCCAATCATCCCGGTTCTGATTCCTCAGCACCAGGCAGGCAGGTCATATGCTGTTTACATGCATCCCACTTCTCTCAGACCGCATCCCACCAGCCTTGCTGTCCGTTCAATGACGTTTGAGAGCCCAGGGAGTGCAAACGCAAAGACATCACCGGCTGCCATGACTAGCAGTAGCCAGACCAACCAGCAGTCATCGCACGGTAAAGAGCCAACAAGTCCTTCAACCCTTAAACGAGCATGTGGAGAAAAGAGCTTAGTGGGAAGTCCATCCAAACTGCAGCGGTTAGAGCCAAAGGTGAGGTTACGTGATGTGTTCGCTGAAGAATATAGATGAACATATTATTCTCCAATATATTGTGAATGTGCATTTAATATTTAATCTGTAATTAACATGAAACCTCAGAATGAGTCATTGCAGATTGGCCAATATCACACTTTATTTATTTTTATTCCGTATGCAGAACAAATTTTAGATGTTTTGTTTTGTTTTTTGACACAATAAGAAATAATTTTGATTCAACAACAATAAAAGTGTTAGATTGTGGCCATCTACAGCACAAAGCAACTTTGCGTAAATGTAATTGCATAAATTTAAAAGGTTAGTCAAGAATGCTCGTCAAAAGTTTTTGATGTTGGCATGAGAAAGCCTGACAAGACAGAAGTCGTTTTGAAGGCCCTACAGTCTATCAGAAAAACGGATTGATATTCTGGATAGTTGCTATACGGTTGCTAGAGAATGTTTACTTTTCTCAAGCCAATGTAATTATTATTAAGGTAGACTAGACATTTCTCAGAATTAATGACTTCTTTTTTTTTCACTGTATAAAATAGATTTTATTTAAATATGGCACTTTATTGCTGTGTTTTTATTTCGGTCCACATAAATAAATATGATCACATATTCAATCTGAAATTTATTTTTAGCTAGCCTTTGCAGTGTACTGATCTGTTAAATTAACTGCATTTCATGTACTGGCGTTACATTTAGTAACAATTCCATCCTTTTGGTGTTTGTTTCCTATTAAGAGCGTTTCTCCAAAGCTGTGTGAGATTCTGCAAGCTCGCCTAAAGGCCCGTAGAGGGTCTTTTGTCTCCCACCGCCCTTCCCCGAGAGCCCTGCATCTGGAGTTCACCAAGCCCTCTGAGAACCAGCCTCCCTCATTACCCACCAGCACAGCGCCTCTGGAGCACAGCGTGGAGACCTTCCTGGAGAAGGAGGAGAAGGTTCAGACCTCAGACAATGAGGCAGGACTGACCCCTGTCAGACCGCCACAGTCGCAGGCCCAGAAGCTCAGCGTTCCCTTTCAGGACGTGGGGCTGCCATCTGGAGCCATACATACAGAGGTAGGGATCACATTACATATGTGCATCTTCAAAAATTCCTCATGTAGGAACGATCCAAATTGTTTTAGATGTTTTGCTTTTTATTTTCATACGAGTTACACGATTGACTGTAATTTCTCTTGTTTGCATCAGACTTTGATACCCGCAGGTTATTTGATTCCGATCCCTCAACAGTCCATCGTCAACTTCAGAGACCCGCAGTGCACCGCTGGAGAAATCTCCAAAGCCTCCACACCAACATACAATGTCTACCACACCCCAACAGCAGGTATGCTAGTACCCAAGATAAGTACTTATCCAGTTCCAGTAATCAAACAGCTGGAAACGACATGGGTATTCAGTGCTCAAAACATGTAGGAACCTAGATAAGATGGTTTGAGAATTAATTTTGGCTCAAATTTGTCATGTAGTCCAGAATGTTTCACTTGCCATGTGAACGTGATTTCACCATGTACAACATGTTTCTGGTTCAACATCTTTGATCGTGGAACAGTATTCCAATCAGTGGAAGTGTCAGGTGCTTCTACATCAGTGTTATTCACCTATCATTGCCCTGTAATTTTAGAGATAAGTTATGGGTAGGGGGAGGGATAGGGTTGGGACAAAATTTTCAGAAAATAATATTGTATCAGGATTAACAAAATAGGTTGATTCAGGAACATGTCTTACTTGGCAAAATCACAGTTCTTGTGCAGAAAACTTGCATGTAAATGAATTGATCAATCACTGACGTAGCCATTCCCATTCTATCCAGGTTCTAGACCCCATCTTCCTCAAGAAGTCACCCCCACCCGGCTCCCTCTCCACCGGATACCGTCCATGTCCCCCTTCCCTTCTCATGGCCATCACATCCATAGCCCCAGTCCTGCTATTCTCAACTTCACACTGCAGAATCTGGGCCTTATCCCCGGCACCACCACACCAAACTCCACTCCTGAGTCATCCAGCGCGCTTCAATCTCCTCACCCAGGGCTCCCTCACCAGGGCATGATCTTTGTAAAGCCCCTCTCGTCCGCGCGAGCTCTGCAGCCGGCCTCAATACACGGACAGCCCCTCACCCTCATCAGCATACCACAGGTACAACCACTGCTATGCAGTTCAATTAATAACGTGAGGGGAGATGATGTACAGTCAGCATGTTACTATCGCAAAAAAATAGTTTTAGTGAAATTATATTAAATTAGTATTATAATAACAATTAATCTTATAATGAATTTAAACACTTAAGATTTAATCAATTATTAGCTTTTCATCAATTTACGAATCCCTGCAGTTCCTCCCCTGACGTATTGTAATGTTTAATGCACTTCATGTTGTTGATAAAAAGTGCAGTGTAATTTCCATATCAGTTACGTGGAGCCTCTCTTGGTTTGTGTGAATAGTCCATTGTTGTTTAAGACAGTCATTTGCATATTTGCTCTCTCTCCTGCAGGCTTTAGTAACCACACCTAAAGGCGGTCAACCCCTCCAGCAGAGTTTCTTTCACACACCCGTCTCCTTCCCAACTTTAACCAACACCACAGCTCCTAAAAACATCTACATCCCTCAAAGAAAGCTTGATGTGAGTCCAGAGGACACCTAAGACCTGGATCAGCAAACTTGCAGTCCTTCTGCTGCTAAAAACCACTGTTCTGTTTGAGCCATTGTGTGTGCTTGTTTTTGTCGTCGAGCGTTTTTATGTTGTTGTTTTTTTTATATTGTTACTTTACTGTAGGGTCTGCATTAACTTCACATGAATCTGTGGTTCTTGGTGCTTTTCACTGCCGGGACAGAGGAAGGCAGGACAGCATGCAAACATGGTGCTACACTATTTGCCAGGAAGATGGTTAAAGGTTAATTTGCAAAATAAAAGTATGATTCAGGTGCCTCTTTTTTTTTAAATGCTGTAAATGTAGAACTAAAAAAGAAAGAATGAAAAAAATTAAATATGTTTAAAGGTTTGTATGAAATGTTAAAAGGAAAACTAATTTCAGGGATTCTAGAAATTGCCAAATTTGAAAGATTGTGTTGTGAGTGGCATTGACTTTAAGTGTTAAAGTACCACAGTATATTAAATAGCCATAACTTGGCCATTGTGTTATGATGTATTAATGGGAGGATGTTAGATTAAGGGTGTTATAAAATATTTTAGATGTATTGTATTTTATGTTAATGTACTCTAGTAATATTACAATCAGCACATCATTTATTTGAACTACCTTTACAATTAGATTTCTATGTAATAAAGGTAAATGAATGTGCTCTACTTTTGCGTTTATGTTAATTTTTGGTGAAAAGCAAACACGCCCCACGCTTGAGTTGAGCTGGAAAAAGATTGCTGGATCTGAGCGTTTACATGTTTTGAGGGAGATAAACCCATGAATGGCGGACTAATACTAAATGTATTAATCACATCAAACAAAAGTTATATGTATATACACCGGTCAGGCATAAAATTATGACCACTGACAGGTGAAGTGAATAGCACTGATTATCTCTTCATCACAGCACCTGTTAGTGAGTGGGATATATTAGGCAGCAAGTGAACATTATGTCCTCAAAGTTGATGTGTTAGAAGCAGGAAAAATGGGCAAGCGTACGGATTTGACAAGGGAGGAATTGTGATGGCTAGACGACTGGGTCAGAGCATCTTCAAAACTGCAGCTCTTGTGGGGTGTTCTGGTCTGCAGTGGTCAGTATCTATCAAAAGTGGTCCAAGGAAGGAACAGTGGTGAACTGGCGACAGGGTCATGGGTGGCCAAAGAGCGAAGGCTGGCCCGTGTGGTCCGACCAAACAGGCGAGTTACTGTAGCTCAGATTACTCAAGAAGTTAATGCTGGGTCTGATTGAAAGGTGTCAGAATACACAGTTCATCACAGTTTGTTGTGTATGGGGCTGCATAGCTGCAGACCAGTCAGGGTGCCCATGCTGACCCCTGTCCACCAACAGTGGGCACGTGAGCATCAGAACTGGACCACGGAGCAATGGAAGAAGATGGCCTGGTCTGATGAATCACGTTTTCTTTTACATCAAGTTGATGGCGGATGGGGAACACATGGCACCAGGATGCACAATGGGAAGAACTTATGTTGGATGTGATTGATTTTAACAAAAAAATCGTACATATTTCTCCTTAAACCATTATCTTTTTTAAGTAACCCTAACTTTGACTTTTGAGCATAATTAAGACTAATTGTATTTATTTTCAGAATACACATTGTTTCAAAGCAGCATGACAGATTTTTTTTTTTTTCATATATGCATGCCTTATATAGTCGCATTTAGCAGATTAGAGCTGGGCGATGATATAGTTGACATTTTGCGCCGATACACTCAATCAAGCAGTTGAGAGATGCTGTATCGCCCTACGCAAATGTCCTGCTGTGTGTATATGGATAAAGTTGGACATGCTTATAATATCCAACGTTACACTAAAGAGAACATCGTGCAATGGAATAGAATAGAAAACTATACATTTGCTATAAACACAATTACTATATATCACAATTCAGAGGACGCTGGATCCATCACAGCCAAATTAAATTAATTTAGTTCAGTTCAGTTCATGGACATTAGTACACTTCACTGGTTTATGTCTGTTTCTCACCACATACACTGGGACTCGGCGTTGGTTGCTGTACACAGTTCTATAACAATATTCCTAAAGATGCGACCCCGGCAGGACTCGAACCTGCAATCTTCTGATCCGAAGTCAGACGCCTTATCCATTAGGCCACGAGGCCGATTGATACTGACCAAATTCACAGCAGTCTCATCTTTTATCTTAACGAGGATGAGCGCGATGTTATGAAGGACAGACACATCTCTTCAGAGGGTTGTACCGTTATAAACATTAAAAACTGCACCGTATGAAGCATTACAAATGCACTGATAAGAACTTGAACCAAAAAAAAAAAGTCAAAAAGTAGTAATTTAGCAAATAAAAAAAACAGCAGTGCACGAAAATTTAACACCTCCAATCTTAAATAGCTTGAGCATATTTTCTTCTCACCTTTTTTTCCTTATATGGTGTTAAGCGCGCTGCTTTTCCGGTTGTATGTAAACAAAGTTTGCGTAGGCTGTGTATCGTGACGAAAACAGGGAGATGCAATATTTTCAGTGAACGGCGAGTTAAACCCTGTAACGTTACTTCCTCACATAAATATATTTGGGCGAATTGATCCTTTACTAACAAGCCCAGCTAACAAGGCACGTTCAAGATTCAAGAGTTTTATTTGTCACATACACAGTTATATACAGAATATACAACCGGCAGTGAAATGTAAACAGGTCCGCTCCATGGACAGTGCAAATTCGGTTAAAAACACAAGGAGGAAATTATAATAGAAATAGGATAAAAAAGTACTATATATATATATATATATATATATATATATATATATATATATATATATATATATATATATATATATATATATATATATATAGAATTATAAATAAATCAAGTCAAGTAGAAAAAAATAAAATAAAGAAGTGGGATAAAATAAACTGTGCAGTGAGGTAAACTGTGCAGTGAGTAAACTGTAGACTTATAGATATGTGGTTAACAAATGTACAAAGAAGTATAAATGTGCAAACAGGTTTATAACAGGTTGTTACACAGTAACAACGAGAACAGAAAGTGCAGTGCAATGTCAGTATATCGATGGTCACATGATGTTAGGTGACTGAGTTCAGGAGTCTGATGGCCTGGGGGAAGAAGCTCCTCCTGAGTCTCTCAGTTTTGGCCATCAGGCTTCGGAAGCGCTTACCAGATGGCAGCAGTGTGAAATGAGGGTTTGCAGGGTGATTAGAGTCCTTGATGATTTTAGTAGCTCTACCTTTGCAGCGTTTGGTGTAGACGTCCTGCAGAGACGGGAGAGCTGACCCTGAGATACGCTCGGATAAGCGCACGACTCTTTGCAGGGCTTTGCAGTCAGTTGTTCAAAGTTATAACGTTCTCAAAACAGCACAAGATGGCTCAGAGAACATTTAACAGTAACTTTCCCATTCCCAAAGTGCAAAATGATAAAATAATAATAATAATAATAATAATAATAATAAAATAATAATAATAATTGGACTTGTACTTTGTGCACATTGTTATTTATTTACTGTATGATGCTTTCATGTATAGCTATTGTTTGTTACTCTATGTGGCCTTGTTAATTGGCCCTTGGGGACAAATAAAGTGTTGAATGAATGAATGAATGAATGAATGAATGAATGAATGAATGAATGAATGAATGAATGAATGAATGAATGAATGAATGAATGAATGGAAAGAAATGCTATGCGCTGAATCAGATAATCCATCATTAGAATTAAGTATCATAGAAATGATGCTGGTCAAGTATGCTGGTTATTTTATAATGGAGAGCCCTGAAATTTACATAAACACTGCCCCCAGGAAAACGCAACAAAGGGGGTGAGATTATCATGACAAAAGATGCTAATCAATGACTTGAAGATAGCTAACTCCACATCAGCTACATAAATTCATCAACTAACCATTCAGGAACATCTGGTCTCATTCTACACTGTCACTTCTTAGTGAGTCTCTTCATCATTGTCCGGTTTGAACATAAAAGGCTGAAAAGTTTCATTGCCTGTCTGCATGAGGTAATCCAGCTGCAGGAGTTCTTGGAGCTCCGCCTGTGAGCAGCAGCTCATTTGCATTTAAAGGGACACACAAAAATGGCACGTTGGTGCTCGCTCTCAAAAAGTGACAATTTTAACATGCTATAAAAAAATGATTAGAGTATTTTGAGCTAAAACTTCACATACACACTCTGGGGACATCAGAGACTTATTTTACATCTTGTAAAAAGGGGCAATCAACCACCCCTTTAACTTTTTCAAATAAAATAACTACATTTTTTAACAAATTTTTTAGTTTGACAACAAACACACTGCAAAACACAGCTATACAGCATAGTTCAAAACATAATTATTAATGATTAATAATTTCTGAACACTGACTCTCAGTCATTATTCACCTTTTTTCTCATGGTTTCTCAATAGAATTCATAAAAGTATAGAATAGAATAGCGTAGTTCTAATTGGGGCTCATTACAACGCACCCCACCTGTGCAACTGGGATTTAAACATGACTCGCGTCTAGATCAGCATTAAATAACGGATATAAGAATAAAATAATACCAGATTTGTATCATTTTAAATAAACACAAAAAACAGAGATGAAAAATTAACTTGAGTAGAAAATGTACTTTTGCTATGGTTAAATAAATGTTCAGTGATTTTTAATTTTGGTGCAATCTTTTTTTTATAGTATTGATATGGCAACTAGTAAATACACTAAGTTTCGTCATGCTGACATGTGTGGGAAGTTTTAAGTTAAACGTGGTTCAATAATTGCAATTAAATCATTGGGACACCATGTCATCCGGACTAAAGAGGACAAGGACAACCCAAGTTGTTCTCAGCGCTCAGTTCAGAAGCCTGCATCTCTGATGGGATGGGGTTGCATGAGTGCATGTGCGTGTGCGTGTGGCATGGGCAGCTTACACATCTGGAAAGGCACCATCAATGCTGAAAGGTATATCCAAGTTCTAGAACAACATATGCTCCCATCCAGACGTCGTCTCTTTCAGGGAAGACCTTGCATTTTCCAACATGTCAATGCCAGACCACATACTGCATCAATTACAACATCATGGCTGCGTAGAAGAAGGATCCGAGTACTGAAATGGCCAGCCTGCAGTCCAGATCTTTCAAAACATTTTGTGCATCATAAAGAGGAAAATGTGACAAGGAAGACCTAAGACAGTTGAGCAACTAGAAGCCTGTATTAGACAAGAATGGGACAACATTCCTATTCCTAAACTTGAGCAACTTGTCTCCTCAGTCCCCAGACGTTTGCAGACTGTTATAAAAAGAAGAGGGGATGCCACACAGTGGGAAACATTGCCTTGTCCCAACTGTTTTGAGATGTGTTGATGCCATGAACTTTAAAATCAACTTATTTTTCCCTTAAAATTATACATTTTCTCAGTTTAAACATTTGATATGTCATCTATGTTGTATTCTGAATAAAATATTGAAATTTGAAACTTCCACATCATTGCATTCTGTTTTTATTCACAATTTGTAGTGTCCCAACTTTTTTGGAATCGAGTTTGTAGAATATCTGCACTCAGGATTGGAGACCATGCAGCTACATTGCATTTGTGTATTGTCAGCAGTTAATTTAGGAGGACGGACTAATCTGAATGTCAGCACACACTTTGATCCTGAGTTATGAGTGTGTGTTTGGAGCTGAGGGAGTGACCCCCAGTAGCCTATATAAAGACCAACCATAGGGCCAGAAATGGACATCATCAGGGACAGAGGAGAAAACATTATTCCCAGAAAACAAAACAAAACAAAAAAATTCTTACATAACCTGTGACTGTGTAAGTAGAATTTGAACATTTATATTTTAATGTCTGACCATGGCTTGATAATTTGTGCTGTATACTAATATCTTCAATATTTTATGTAGGGGTGAACTTGACTGGGACATTTTTTGCCATTGAGATGACTGGGGAAAAGTGTCCCAATCAACCTGAATTTATTATTAATTAACCTATTTAACCTTTAACCTATTGATATTTATTATTAAAATAAACCTGCTGCGAAGTGATTCTACAATAATTCAATTAGGTTTTAAGTGACTCGATTATTATTACACTAATGCTTAGCAAATAACAATAGTACATTTGTAGAAAGACCATTAAACAAATGTATTTTAAAGTACATTAATTATTTGATATGCATATGCAATGAGTGTTATTAATTACTATTGGTCAAAGTATCTTTCTTTCTTTCAAAGTAGAGAGATTCAATTGTTTTTATTTAAAAATACATAAAAATAATAACAATGTAAATAAATTATTAAAAAAATTATTAAATAAATACATGTATTACTTTTTAGTATTTCTTTAGCCACACTAAGCAGACACTTCTTTTAATCTGGCAGTGGCATTAATAAAAGACCTATTTCTGGACCCTTATCGTTGCATTCCACACTAGTGAGGTGATATTCTGCCTACTCAAAGATGAGATAGAGACTAAATGACATATCCTTTGAGATAGGATACATCTATTTTTATATCTGACCTATCACATCAATGAAGGTAGTCAAATTTTCTCCTGGTTTTCAAAAAATGGCGATGCATTTTCACAGTTAGTAAACTGATTTTAACACTCATCCCTTTTAGTTGATGTTTTTTTGGCAGTTTTGGTTGATTGTCTCTCTTCCCATCCTTGTAAATGTCAGAATCTTTGCCAGAACCGAGGATGCCAAATTGGGGAGGAGGAGCCAAATGTTCGGCCTGTGAGAAGACTGTTTACCATGCTGAGGAGATCCAGTGCAACAGCCGCAGCTTCCACAAAACCTGCTTCATTTGCAGTAAGTCCACAATACAACTCAGGTACTGTTACTATTACTTACTAAAGTAAAAATAAAGGTATATTAGATCAGAATCAAAAAGAGTCAGCATGAAATGGAAATTGTGATAGACTTTTCTTACCTATTGTGACATATCTGAGTGAAACAGAAGACATTTTTTAGGGTGGGACATGATTTTGTCCATCAGGAATTGATTAGATGGTTGTGGTTTGCCATTGGTTGATCTAATGTGAGTGACAGGTTGCCCCGCCCCAATTGCCAGACACTATGATCTGTGATGTGAGGGGGACGTTTTATTTTTGACATTTTGAAATGACATGACCAGATGTGTCTTTCAGGTAACAAAATATAATAATAAAAAGTGTTTACCATTGCAATTTTAGCCAGTTTAATGCATTTTGAAATGCATGTTAAAGGGGTCCTATAATGCCCCTTTTTACAAGATGTAAAATAAGCCTCTGATGTCCCCAGAGTGTGTATGTGAAGTTTTAGCACAAGATACCCCACAGATATTTTTTATAGCATGTTAAAATTGTCACTTTTTGAGGGTTAGCAAAAACATGCTGTTTTTGTGTGTCCCTTTAAATGCAAATGAGCTGCTGCTCACAGCGGAGCTTCAAGAGCTCATGTTAGCAGCTCTGATTACCTCATGTCGACACGCACTGACAATGTCCGAAACTGTTCAGCCTTTTATGTTCAAACTGGAGTCGGACAATGATGGAGAGACTCATGAAGAAGTGACAACATGTACAATGCAACAGGACATTTCTGAATGGTTAGATGATAAATTTATATAGTTGATGTGACGTTAACTATCCTAACAAGTAATTGATTAGCATATTCTGTCATGATAATCTATAAATAGCTTGTGTGGGAACTGTTGCCTACTGAGCCAGAGAATATATGCTGGCTTTATCTGGCCTTCATGATGTTGCCAGCGGCATCATAAACCAACATCCCGCACGCGGCATTCATTGTCGCGGGCGATTTTAACAAAGCAAACCTAAAGAAAGTCCTGCCAAACTTTCATCAGCACGTCTCCTGCCCCACACGAGGAGCAAACACACTGGATCATTGCTACTCTCCGTTTAAGAACGCCTATAAAGCGCGGTCACTTCCAGCGTTTGGCAAATCGGATCATGCCGCCATTTTCCTCACTCCCGAATACAAACAAAAGCTCCTCCAGGAACCCCCGGTGAGGCGGGAAGTTAAGCGTTGGTCACCCCACTCAGAGACCGCGCTACAGGCAGCTCTGGGCGATGTGGATTGGGACATGTTCCGAGCGAGTTCAGCTGACGTAAGCGAGTTCACAGATGTGGCGCTTTGCTTCATCGACACGCTTACAGAGCAAGCCACGCAAACAATAACAATAACGTCCTTCTCAAATCAGAAACCGTGGGTGGACAATTCAATCCGCGCGGCAGTGAATGCACGCACTACTGCTTACAACGCCGGTCTCCATTCAAGGGATATGACTGAATACAGATCGTCCTGCTATGCTCTCAGACGAGCAGTTAAAGCCGCAAAGCTCCGATATAAAGACCGAGTGGAGTCTCATTTCCAACTCAACGACTCGCGGCGCATGTGGCAAGGTCTGAGGTCCATCTGCTCGTTTGGATCTAAATCCTCTGCAGAGGCGAACGCTGACCCGTTGCTCGTGAACGAGTTAAACTCTTTCTATGCTCGCTTTGACTGTAACCGCGGCAACGCGACTCCGCCAAGTGGCGCGTTAGAGGAAATTACTCAGAGCAGCAACAATCACGTGATCTCTGTCTCAGAGGATGAAGTTCGGAGAGCACTCAAGCGTGTGGACGTCAGGAAAGCTGCCGGCCGGATGGTATTTCAGGTCGTGTTCTGCGGTCCTGTGCTGATCAGCTCGCCGGGTTGTTTACATCTATCTTTAATGAGTCCTCGCTACATCTGTGGTCCCCACCTCCTTCAAAAATCCACCATCATCCCTGTCCCTAAGAACAGTAAACCCTCTTGCCTAAATGACTATCGTCCAGTGGCTCTCACGTCTATAGTCATGAAGGTCTTTGAGAGACTCATTAAAAACACCATTTGCGCCTTCATTCCTGGCACTTTGGACCCTCTTCAGTTTGCCTATCGTCCCAATAGATCGACTGAAGATGCCATCTCTCATGTCCTCCACTCCTCCCTCACTCACATCGACAGCAAAAGTGGGAACTACGTAAGGCTGCTATTTATTGACTATAGCTCAGCCTTTAACACCATAGTTCCCACCAAGCTAACCTCCAAACTCCTGGATCTCGGCCTGAATCCTTCTCTCTGCCACTGGATTGAGGACTTCCTCACTGGCAGGCCTCAGGTGGTGAGAATAGGCCAGTCCACCTCCTCCTCCATCACCCTGAGTGTGGGAGCTCCACAGGGCTGTGTCCTGAGTCCCCTGCTCTACTCTCTCTACACGCATGACTGTTTGTCCACACACAGCTCCACCTCTATCATCAAATTTGCTGATGATACTGTTGTCCTGGGCCTCATTTCCAACAACAATGAGACGGCATACTTGGACGAGGTGGAGCATCTAACATCATGGTGCCAGGACAACTGTCTCTCTCTGAATGTTGGCAAGACCAAAGAAATGATTGTGGACTTCAGGAAGAGACAGCAACGGACATACTCCCCCTCATGATCAGCGGGTCACCAGTAGAGAGAGTGAGCAGCTTCAAGTACCTGGGTGTAAACATCTCCGAGGACCTGACCTGGACTGCTCACATTCAGACACAGGTGAAAAAAGCCAGGCAAAGACTGTACCACCTGCGCCAGCTGAGGAAATTCAGGGTTTCACCAGCTATCCTGAAAACTTTCTATTTAGGGGCGATAGAAAGTGTTTTAACTCAGTGCATCACAGCGTGGTATGGGAACAGCACCAGTCATGACCGCAAAGCCCTGCAAAGAGTCGTGGCGCTTATCCGGCGTATCTCAGGGTCAGCTCTCCGTCTCTGCAGGACGTCTACACCAAACGCTGCAAAGGTAGAGCTACCAAGATCATCAAGGACTCTAATCACCCTGCAAACCCTCATTTCACGCTGCTGCCATCTGGTAAGCGCTTCGAAGCCTGATGGCCAAAACTGAGAGACTCAGGAGAAGCTTCTTCCCCAGGCCATCAGACTCCTGATGAACTTAACGTCACGTGACTTCACTTCTGGATAAACATCGACATACTGACATTGCACTGCACTTTCTGTTCTCGTTGTTACTGTGTAACAACCTGTTATAAACCTGTTTGCACATTATACTCTTATACATTTGTTAACCACATATTTATAAGTCTACAGTTTACTCACTGCACAGTCTACTTCAATTATTTTATTCCACTTTATCCTTATTTGTTACCTTTTTTTTCTCTTGACTTGATTATTTATAATTCTACAGATATATATATATATATAGTACTTTTTTTTTTATCCTATTTCTATTATAATTTCCTCCTTGTGTTTTTAACTGTGAATTTGCACTGTCCATGGAGCGGACCTGTTTACATTTCACTGCCGGTTGTATATTCTGTATATAACTGTGTATGTGACAAATAAAACTCTTGAATCTTGAATCTTGAATCTTGAATCTGCATGAAGATAGAACAGTAGTAGTTTAGCTTACTATAGTTTAGTTTAATTACGGTTATAACTTATGTTGTCATCTTGCTTTTATGACATGCTTGTTACGTACTGTATTGCAATAAATGTGAAAAGCCTATAACTATAACTCTATAACTCTTCCTTTGTTGTGTGTTCTCGGGGGCAGGATTTATGTACATTTTAGGGCTAGTGAAGGGGTCTAATGCTATTTCATGCATTCTGACTTACACTGTTAAAGAATTGGATTCTCATGTGAAACATGGCCAAAACTTCAAAAAATGAGTTGGACGTATGACGGACTAGTTCTACACTCCTTCAGGATTCAAACAAGTTTCAGAAAGTTTTTTTTGAGTATGGTCCCCCTGTATGACTTTATAAAGGGTGGAATTCCCTGTATGTGTGCACGTCAACCAGAGCGAGAGCAAGAGCACATCCATCAATGAGCTTCGTTCGGGTTACAGAAGCTGTCAGCGAATAGAAAGTTTTCCAGGGACTGTGTGTGCTCGTGACTCTTTAGCCCGCCCACTGCACGCCTTCACAAGTTTGCCTATTTTCGGAAAGAATCGGTACAGCGTATCTGTTTTTTATAAATCTGATAAAACTAAAGACTCTTCGGAGATATAAAGGATGCAAAACTACTCTATAGGTACTCAAGATTAACATGAGACTGGCAGAAACTGTGTGTGTTATGCTCCCTTTAAAAGAAAATATCTCCATTTGCTTTTAACTTTGAGCATCATAACTAAACTTAAAAAAGTGAAATCATAATCAACCACCCCAGCAAAATAATAATAATAAAAATAACTGTAACAGGACAGATGATTGTGCAATTGGTTCATTACAGATCAAAACAACTAATTAAAGGTGTACTATGTAAAAAAAAATGTCAGTAAAATATCCAAAAACCACTAGGCCAGTGTTATATATTTTGTTCAGTTGAGTACTTACAATATCCCAAATATTTCAAACCATTTGTAAATCGTGAGAAAATTGCCATTTTAACCAATGAACCGGGACGTCTGACGGAGTCGCCTGTCAATTGCGTCATGTCTGCGTTACCCTCAGTTTCCGTTTTTATTTTGCAGAAACGCTTTACTCTTACTGCAGTGTGCAATAAGTGTTATAGCAGCCGCCGAGTGAACGCACAGAGTAACGTCATTACATCATTTTCAACACACTCAGATGTATCTAATATGATAAACAGCTGTGTTACCTCATACTCATGACCGGAAAAGTGGAAATGGCGCCGGTGACTGTGGCATAATAAAAGTCCCGCTGCGCGCGAGGTGTGTGTTGCGTTCATCTTATTAACAATCGCTCCAGCGGCCTTGTTCAGCTCCCACAACACTCGGTCCTGCTCTGCTTCATACTTCAGTAACGTTAATAAACTCATTCATGAACATGATTTCTGCTCGAGCCCTATCCCGTTCTTTTCCACCGGCTGTGAGGTGAAGACCACATCCCAAGATTCTGCGCTCAAGCTTGGCTTCATCAAACTACGCCTTTGTTTTGAATAGGCGACCTCTAGCAGACGGAAAAGTTACATAGTGCACCTTTAATTAACTTCGTCCAAAGTTATCTCTTGTCTGAGCAAATGTACATTTTCTGTCCACTGAGTTGATTATATTCAACAACAGATTTAACTTTTAGATAAACTTTCAGACAACATTCTTTTATTAATGTATCTGGTTGTGTCAGAATAAGAGTTAAAATATGCAAAAAGAGCTAATGAATCATAATGAGGTGCCCAGTCCAAAAAAACAGAGCAGACAGCTTTCAGCGGCACAGCATACATTCTTAAACGCTTGAGTCGTGCCAGCAAGGGTGGTAATAGTCAGTTTGAGCCCGATAACACTGTGGTAGAGCTGACACCCCTGCAGTTAACCACCATTCAAGGGCCTGTTTCCATCTGCTGCGGATGACAGCGGCCGGGACACTTCGGTCTCTCAGAGCCTCTTGTTCATCCAGCCCAAAATTAGACACAAAGCCAAGCTCCCATGAGCCTCTTGAGCCATCCTGGCTGAAAGTGCAGCAGCTGACGAACGCAGACAGGAGATGACAGCCCTCTGGAGGAGTTGTGAGATCATGGGCCAACTCTAGACTCCCTCTGTCTCTCACAACAGATTCAAGACTGAAGATTTTATGTTGAATGTAGTATGCAGTAGGGGTTGCACAGACTAGTCGACTTTAATGCTCTGCCATGACGCTTGACGTCGACTAGTGGATGTTCATGGCTGATCACAGAGGGCACAACAGGATAAGAAATCTTTGAAGTCCACTTTTATGATCTGTTTCCAACAGTTAAAATGACAAATAAATGCATACACAGAGCGCTCCACTGAATGTTTGATTATACCATCTGGATGCTCAAAATTGATCAGGTGAATGCAGGTTTTAAACAGCTTATTGTACACGCAAGTTAATCACGGTTCTAAACTAACACGCTGGTGCATTGTAATGCACACAAATAAAGACAGTAGTCACATCATATGGCAAACTGTTTTAACATTCAATCCTTAAAACAAACTATTATCTATTTTCATGCTACTGCTACTTTTTTTTTTTTTTTTAGATCATTCTGAATATTAATCTGCGCTGAGAATGCCAGTGATGTCAGAATAAGAGTATATATGAACTATATTACAATTAAAAAGGCAGACTATTATTATATTTATTTATAACTGCATTTTCTGCAAAACTGTTCAACGACCTCCGACATGTTGCACCTTAATTCTTTCTCCTCTCTTCTCATTCCGTTTCTGGTATCATCTCTCTTTGATATGTTGTTGGGTCATTAATATTCTACATATTATTTGTATACTGATTATTTAAATAGTACTATCTATTAAGGTAAGGATATCTTTTATCTAAAATGTTACTAGTAACTAAGAAATAAGCACTAGCTCTATTTTTTAAGTATAATTAAATTTAAGTATAAGTTAAAGTTATTACTATTGTTACTATTGGAATAAGTACTAGTATCTAATACATAAGAATTATCTAATGAATAAGTACCTAAAGAATAAGCACTAGTACTAAATGGAATAGATACTAGTATCTAAAAATAAGTACTAGTAGCATAAAAGCAGTTTATAAAAGCTATTTAAATGCCATAATTTAACCTATTCCTGACTTAATCTGAACCTTGTCTGTGAAACCGGTCCTATATGTCATATTTTAACACGGTTTGGTTTCTGTTCTCTAGTGGTTTGTCGTAAAGGTTTGGACAGCACAACAGTTGCAGCACACGAGTCTGAGATTTACTGCAAATCCTGCTATGGCAAGAAATACGGTCCAAAAGGTTACGGGTACGGCCAGGGCGCCGGAGCGCTGAGTTCTGACCCGGTGAATAATGAAGAACTTCAGCCTCAAGAGTATGTCCTGGAAATATCTTTCAAATCATATTCTTGTAGATACAGCAGCAGAGCCGTTTTTAATGATATAATTAGCCTACAAAGACATTTAAATCATTACTGGTGAGGCAGTGACACAAACCTTGTCAATTAATTTTCAACTAAAAAAAAAAATCGTATGCGTTTTGGCTGGACAACTGCGTTTTTGGGGGCCTGAAAAAGCTAACTTTTGAAAACGGGTTTCAAAGTGCAAGTTTTTGAAAACGATATCGTTATCGTCTCAGTGTAAACTACAAAACCGCGAATGTGTGAAATCAGTGACATCATGCACATATGTATTGTGTTCAGTCTATAGGCTTAGAGTGTTTCTATACAAAGTTGAAAAGTGAATTATTTTTCAGCTTCATGCGCTCAGAGCGATCCTACAAATACGCGAGGTGCAACAGGCGGGTAACAGGCGAGGCATCGGGGGCACACTGCCAATAGAAAACAATTAAAAAAGGCACCTCTCACTGCAAAAAACACGTTATGTCTGATCGGGACCTTAGGGCAAATTTACACGACCATTTAGTACAATGTACTAAAAATCTGGAAAGGTTTTAGTTCACACGGATCCACGAAATCGCCTAAAACGCCGTACTATTGATGCCAGGCCAGTAGCTGCCAATGCCACTTTGTGAAGAAACACTACACACCTGTATACTGAACACGTAATACACATGCGCAGGACAAATTCGTGTTTTTATAGTTTACACAGAGACGATAACTGCATTGTTTTCAAAAACTTGCACTTTGATTCCGGTTTTCAAAAATTCGCGTTCACACTGTTGTCGTGTAAATGAACGGCCAAAACGCATGACGTTTTCTGGTTTTAGTTGAAAACGGGAATTTAGAGGCTTTAGTTATTGTTGTTTCTGTGTTTCTTATGTGTGTGTGTTTAACATATTAAGGCCTAAAGCACGTCCGACATCTGCGAACTCAAACCCAAGCAAGTTTGCGCAGAAACTTGGGAGTACGGATCGCTGTCCTCGCTGCTCCAAAGCCGTTTATGCAGCAGAGAAAGTCATGGGTGCTGGAAAGGTAAAACCGCAGCTATAATGAAAGCGAGACGCTGACTCAAGAGTTTTTGCTACTATATACGGTGTTGTAAAATATTATTATCAAACCATTTAACCACCAGTATAAGCAGATTTTGAGTAACTGTTCCTTTCTCAGCACTCCGGCAATATGCTGCGGTCACAGGTCAGCGCTGTGTAAAGCAGATTTCACCGTAGTAATTTATTATCTGTGACTGGTTCTGATCCAACAGGCCTGGCACAAAACCTGCTTCCGCTGTTTATTGTGTGGGAAGAGCCTGGAGTCCACTACGGTGACGGATAAAGATGGAGAGCTCTACTGTAAAGGTACAATCAATCGAACGAGACTGCAAGATCAATCTCTTTAATATCACTTAACCAGTCAATAGATGGTCTGTTTCAGATAGACCTAGTTATTGTTCAACAGCCATTACAGGCCAATTGATGCAATCAAGAGCACAAACACTGGAGCAGTGATTAAAGCCTGAATGATGCCTTCTAATTGCATCATGATGACTGTTTTTGATCATGCCAACAGAAATTTGCTTTAATAATTAAGATAAAAGAATGAATAAAGAAGCTTTAAGCTTCCATTAGTTAACAATGAGTAATACAGTCGTTACAGTACTTATTCTTCTTTGTTAAGGTTAGTTGATAAAAATGCATGTGTTTAGTGTTAGTTCAGATCGATTAAATAACATTAACAGATACAACTTTTCATTTTAAGTACCCGTCAAAAAGTTTGGAAACAATTTTTTTAATGCTCAAGGCTGCATTTATTTAATGAAAAATACAGTAAAAACAGTAATATTGTGATATAAAACAAGCATTTTCTATTTTAGTACATTTAAAAATGTACTTTATTCCTGTGATCAAAGCTGAATTTTCAGCATCATTACTCCAGGCTTTAGAGTCTCGTGATCCTTCAGAAATCATTCTAATATGATGATTTGCTGCTCAAGAAACAGCCTTCAGTCTTACTATTATCGATGCAAGTTAAAGTAAATGCTGTTGGTTGAACTTTCTATTCATCAAAGATTCCTGAAAGAAATATATCAATATACCAATTCCACAAAAATAAGCAGCACAACTATTTTCAACATTGGTAATAATCAGCTTTTTATTAGAATGATTTCTGTCATCTTCTGATCATGTGACACTGAAGACTGGAGCAATGATGCTGAAAATTCAGCTTTGACAGCACTGGAATAAATCACATTTTAAAATATATTCAAATAGAAAACGGTCCTTTACATTTGTAATAATATTTTGCAATGTTCCTGTTTTTATATTATTTTTGATTAAATAAATGCAGCCTTGGTGAGCGTAAGATATGTTAATGTTTCTAAACTTTTCACAGGTTATTAGCCTAGTAAATACTGGATTTGACATGAAAGATTAATAAATGCTTTAGAACTATTTTGTATTCTTAGCCTACTGTAGTTAATGTTAACAAATGGAACATTATTATAAAGTGTTTCTAAATATATTGGTGATTACGAAATATTGCTGAATACTAGCTAAACCTTAGCCATGATTTTTTTATTTATTATTATTCACTTTTTTTTGTCAACGTTAAGTCTTAACTGATTTCTCCTTTTTTTCCAGTTTGCTATGCCAAAAACTTTGGTCCAAAGGGGCGGGGCCTGGGGAACATGGGCGTGGTCGAGGACGTTGAATGACACGTTTAAAGCAACCCAGTGCAGCTGCCTTTTCACTGCACACAACATATGAATACAACTGATGGAAAACTTTTTTTTTTGAATGCATCCAAAGCTCAATTTGGATCCAAACATTACATCCATAGGAAATTATTGACTTCCGTTGAATTACCGATGGTCCATCTAATGTTGTTTATTTTGTGCAATGAAAAGGTGGCTGTATAATTATAGCTGAAGTGTGTGATTTCTGCCATTACATTAATATAATATAAGGAGATAGTTAAGCAGTATAATGTGATGATGCCAAAAATGTATAAACTTTTTGGGAAACTTTCCTTACCAACAGCTCACTTATCTCTTCATATTAAGTTGGGAAAGGGGAAGTATTTTAACGAAAAAAAATACACACTTCATCTTTAAACGTGATGTTGATGCTATGCACAGACTACTGCATAAAACAAACGTTTTACAATTATATTACTCCTGTGTACTGTTATGTCATAGCATAAAAACAAAGAATAAAGACGTGCCATTCAAAATTGAGGTGCAGTGTGTAGTATTTATGAGGATCTATTGACAGAAATGCAATATAATAACATAACTATGTTTTCAGTGGTGTATAAAGACCTTACATAATGAACCGTTATGTTTTTATTACCTTAGAATTAATCATTTCTATCTACATACATGCGGGTCCCCTTACAGTGAAGTCGGCATTTTGCGCTGTCATGTTTCTACAGTAGCCCTAAACGGACAAACTGCTCTACAGAGCACTCTCTGCTCTGCGACAATGACATTTTTGCCCTGTGTTGGTCACTGTAGCTTCTCTATGTGCTTCGAAAGGGAGGGGTGAGTGTTAGGTCATTGCAATTCACAACCTCACCACTAGATGCCGCTGAAATTCACACACTGCACCTTTAAAAAGACGATCTGTAACTAGGAAAATCGCTTTCAATATGGCAATCTAAAGACTTATAATTAAACTACTGCACATTCAGCTAAAATACAGTAATTAGTTCAGGGAAATAAAGTATCTCCAAAACTCTTGCACTTTGCTATTAGATAATAGATCATTTTTGTTACCTACAGTAGATTGATATTTTAGCCCAGCAACCAATGAAACACTGACCCGCATATTACAAAAGAAGTCTGATTTATTCCAAAGCACAGAGCAGGACTCAAGAACAGCACATTTCCCTTATAATGACATAATGCGTGATAAAGTATAATGAATAGCATTGATAACTAGCGTAGAGAGCAAGATGACGCCATCAGAGATGAGCCCGTGATTACTTAAGAAAAAGGGCAACGTGATACTAATAACTAATGAAATATATTAAATTATATGCTTCATCTTACATGTATAATGCTATAAATGCTGTGGTGATACATCTGATCGTAGTATAAAGTCATTTCAAATGCATTTTTAACATTTCTCAATTACAATAAATCAGAGTTTCAGCTAATAATCCGTATCAGCTAATGAATTTATAATTTGGTGCATTTTTTTTGTATTAATCTGTTTTGTAGAAATAAAATTGCTCTGATTTACAAATGTCTTCCCAAAGAGCATAAGGATAGTGGTTACTTCCTGTAAAAGGACTTGAGTAAAACCCAAAACAATGTCATCTTACTGTACCTTACAAAATATTTCAGTTCAAAATATATCAGTATGCTTATAAACATTCTTATGTATAACTTAAGCTGTAAGGCAAAATCTAACCATCAAATATAAAAGGTGAATGTTCTTGCAAATAGAACAAAAGATTATCCAAATTAGCATTCAGTCTGTTCTTCATTTCCATCATTAAAAAGGCATTAAAAATCAAACCAATGGCTCCACAAGTGGGGACGTCGCTCTCCCTGAGTGGGTGACTGGCCCCTGGTGGTCAAACAGCATGGGGACCGCTGAACATGGGATGGTCCCTGCTGAGACCCATCGGATACTGTTGAGTCCAGTCCAGCACCATTGGCTTACAGAGACCGCAGCACCGGCACTGGAAGAAGTTCACCAGGTTCCTCACCACTCCAAAACTGTGAGAGAAGAAACCACATTAAATAAGAACGGTCACGTTTATGAATGTTAGCTACGGGAGCTTGTTTCTGCCACAGAATAAAACAATAAAAAGTTAATTGTGCATTTATATCTCACAATTCATAATTGCAATATATATAAACTCACAACTGCGAGTTATAAAATGAGAATTTGAGAGATATAAACTCGTAATTGCATGAAAACAAGACGGGTAATTGTGACTTTTTATCTCTTCATTCGGACTTGATAACTCACAATTTTGAGTTTATCTCTCACAATTCTAAAATGTGCAATTGCTGGTTTTAATTGTGATTTTATATCCCACAATTTTTAGCTTTTTCGTTTTTTACATTTACATCACACAACTGTGAAGGAAAATTCAGGGTTTTTTTCCTTCTCAGAATTATGAAATATAAACTCACAGTTGCGAGATATAAAGTGAGAATATAAAATCAAGTAATTGTGACTTTTTAATCTTACAATTTGGACTTCATAACTTGCATTTTCGAGTTTAGATCTCACAATTTTGAGAAAAAAAAAAATTGTTAATTGAGAAATTGTTAGCAGTACCGTCAGAATTGCAAGAAACAAAGCCAAAATTGTGAGATAGAAACTCGCAATAAAGTAATTCTCTCTCACATTTTGGATTTTTATAACTCGCAAAAAAACTGTCAGAATTGCAAGATATAAACTCGCAATTGCAAGGGGGAAAAAAAAGTCAGAATTGTGAGGAAAAAAAGGTCAGATTGGCAGAAGCAAGCTTCTAAACTAGTTAAAACATGCTTACTTGAATGGGTTTTGTCTGAGAGAGAAGGCTTGAGGGAGTTTTCTCTGCCTGTGCGTCAGGTTAGCTCTCTCGGCCGTCGTCAGGCCAAGGAACGCAATCTGTGAGGGAACAAAGCAAACTATAAAGAGTGTGTGTATTTGTGTGAGATCACAGGACAAAACTGACTCCCGACAGGAAGTCAGGGCATTAAGCTGGTTCCTAATGCCTCTGTGCAGGGGAACCTCACTATGTTAATCATGTGAGAACAACTTGAGAAATTCAGTCTCCTCTCCTGCTGAAACACTACAGACATATGAGGAAATCATTATTTACAGCTTTTAAAAGATTTACACAATTTTTTCATTTTAATTAAATTCAATTATACTATAAAAAAAACTATTATTAAGTGTTATTTTGGTACTATTTATAGTATTTAATATTTTGAATTAGCTTTTATTTGTATATTTTAATTTTTTTAATTTTCATTTGAGAAATATTACGTTTTTTCAAGCTTTATTTTTATTTCAGTTAGTTGCCAAGCCAACAGTTCTAATTTTCATCTACAGTTACATTTTTCCATCTAATATACATATTTTATTTGGGATGACGTTGTCGTGTTGGCCTCCTCTGCTTCAGCGTGCACTGGGGCGGTTTGAGAATCAGCACCTCCAAATCCGAGGCCATGGTTCTCAGTCGGAAAAGGGTGGCTTGCCCACTTCAGGTTAGTGGAGAGTTTCTGCCTCAGGTGGAGGAGTTCAGGTATCTGGGGTCTTGTTCACGAGTGAGGGAAGGATGGAACGGGAGTTAGACAGATGGATCGGTGCAGCTTCTGCAATAATGCGGTCAATGTACCAGTCTGTCGTGGTAAAGGAGCTGAGCTGTAAGGCGAAGCTCTCGATTTACCGGTCAATCTACGTTCCTACTCTCACCTATGGTCATGACCGAAAGGACAAGATCCCGGATACAGGTGGCCGAAATGAGCTTTCTCCACAGGGTGGCTGGGCGCTCCCTTAGAGATAGGGCTTTGCTCCTCCACATCGAGAGGAGCCAGTTGAGGTGGCTCGGGCATCTGTTTCGGATGCCTCCTGGACGCCTTCCCGGGGAGGTGTTCCAGGCATGTCCCACCGGGAGGAGGTCCCGGGGAAGACCTAGGATACGCTGAAGGGATTATGTCTCCCGGCTGGCCTGGGAACACCTCTGGATTCCCCTGGAAGAGCTGGAGGAAGTGGCTAAGGAGAGGGAAGTCTGGGCGTCTTTGCTTAGACTGTTACCCCCGCAACCCGGCCCCGGATAAGCGGAAGATAATGGATGGATGGATGGATGGATATTTGGGCTTTAATTTCAATTGTTTAATTTTGTAATCATTTTTTATGAAATTTTAATAATATTTTTGCAAATTTATCTTATGCGCTAAATTGGAATATTGCATAAATCATTCGTGAATAAAGCATAGTTTCCATCCCATGTGAACAAGAGACTTTCTCACTTTCTGGGAAATTGGCACAAAATATCTGTAATAAAAATGGAAGTTTCTGCAATCGGGGAAGAAACTGTGGCTTTTTTCCTCCATCATAAATGAGTTGCATCTCAAAGCGCGGACGAAACATAAAAAATACCGCCATGTTATCTTGGGTTGGGATGTTGGGTGTTTGTGAACGCAATAATGTGAGACGCTTCTGGGAGGGAATTAAACCAAATCATTCTGATCGCATTTCAGAATGATCAAACCAACACTTTAGATGCTGTGCGATGCGATTGGTCCACTGGTTAGTCCAGTTATCCAATCACATCCACTGTTCAGGCACTGCTCAATTCCAATGAGTTTTTTACTGTGCATTGTGGGATTTATTTGGTAAGTGCGTTTCCATTGTAGTTTATTTATCTTTTTATTGAACAAAAAATGTACACGCCTAAATTGAGCACATTATGTTTTTTATACATTTATTTTAGCTTTTTTTTTTTTTATGCGATATCCCAAAATGTGCATAAAAACAGGTGGATGGAAACATAGCTAATGATAAATATTTGTTTCTTATTATCAGTATTGGTCTGAGGTCAAAATTGGACTGATATAATAGCAGTGCATAATGTAAATAGCAAATTATTAATTTATTCTAGGTTGTAAAAGTATTAACGGTATCAAATATATTTTATTCTATTAGGATGCCTAATTTTACGCAATGTAAAATACTATGCAAAAAATGCCATTTTCTGAGCCATCAGCTAAAGTACAAAAAATATTAGATAGCTGTTCTATAAAAGTTCTAACTCCTATTGGTCCAGTAGCGCAGATATTTAGCTTAAAAGCACTGGGACATTTCACTGTTTGTAGCACATTATCAAGTCATTCACCTGATACAGCTGCAACAACAGCAGGATGGAGGCCCAGGAGGTGTGGAAGAAAGCGAAGCAGAAGATGTAAAGCACCCAGGGAGAGCAGCCCATCAGAGCGGTCACCGCCCCCCACACACCCTCCTCTGCGTAGTGCAGCGGACAGTGTTTGGACCAGTCTATACACAGAGAAACACACACACACATTTTTTTTTATCATCATTCTCTTCTGCATAATGTGAGAGTGGATATTGGTAGGCTCATTACCCTAACACCGGTCTTTATTCAACAAGGACACATTAAATTGATCTAAAGTGACTGCAAATACATTTATTTTTTCATGAATATGTTCCATTTCAAATTAAAGCTGTTCTTTTGAACTTTCTATTCAGAATCCTGAAAAAAAAAAAAATTTTGTTTCCACAAAAATATTAAGCAGCACAACTGTTGATAATAAGACCAAAAATGCAAGATGTTGTCTATTTCAATAACATGAACTACTGAAAAAATACACTACTGTTCAAAAGTTTGGGGTTTGGTCAGTAAGATTTTTTTCCTAGTAAAAGCTGTTCTTTAGAATTTTCTATCATCAGAGAATCCTGAAAAACAAAATGTATCATGGTTTCCACAAAAATAATGAGCAAATCAGCATATTCAATGATTTCTGAAGGATCATGTGACACTGAAGACTGGAGAGAAAATGCTGAAAATTCAGATTTGCATCACAGAAATAAATTGTATTTTAAAAGTTATTTTAAATTGTAACAGCACTTCACAACATTACTGTTCTACTGCCTTTCTGATCAAATAAATTTAGTATTGGTAAGCAGAAGAGACTACTTTGAAAAACAACAATCTTTCAAAATTCATACTGACCGCAAACTTTAGAATGGTAGTTTACTGTATATTTGAGCTTTAGCGGTGACTTACACTTAATACTGCCGTAGAACATCCACATGCAGAGGAAGTTCAGAGTCACCAGGAAAAGCACAAAGAACGGGTGATTTCTGGCCCCTGCGTAACAAGTTAGCATGAGCAATACATAATGAGAGAAAAAAATGAAAGAGAAAAAGGCACGTCAATAAACATCTTAGTTTGTGCATGTCATGTTACCTATGCAGCCATTGATCCACATGGAGTGGTGGTCCTGTTTAGCAACACAGGCATTACAGTAAAAGCAGTGATTGGCTCTCATTGGCTTCCTCATCTGCAAAACAAGGTTTTTAAATATTAAAAACAATACTACAGCAAAAATGTGTATGTTTTCAAACCATAGCCTAGTGCACTTCAGGGTCAGGGTCAGCCGATGGCCGACACATGCAGCCGATTTTTAGGGCTGCGATCTTAAAGTTTTCGCCTTCATTTGCATGCTAAAATGTCACACTAATAATGGATGCACAACATTTCTAAACTTAACTTCATTTATTGAACACTGACTTGAACCATCTCTCAAATCTTAATTTTGTGAACTGCACGGTATTAAAATAAAATATTTATCCAAAGTTAACCAAACAAATCAATAAACTGACCAAGTATTAATGATAAACATGACCATAAATGCCATTCCCATTCTATGAAATTAATCTATACACTATATCTAATTTGCATAGTAATGTGTTTTTAGGAAAATATGTAATGCAAAAAGATGTATAATTTTCAGAAGAATATCCAGACAAAACTGTATGCTGTCGGAGAAATTCACTAAAATATAATGTCTCTACAGAGGCCAAACCTCTATTCTGGGTGTCAGGAGGATATTTCTGTCTCGTGCAGAGTGAAACCAGCATTTATATTTAGATGTCACTTCCGAAACTTTGCAGCATGCAGTTGGCCATCGGTCCTCTTAGCAGCATGAAATCAATAGTTTCATTCAAAGGATTTTATAGACTGTATAGCCTCGAGTTTCACGAGCCTGCATTAACTGAGCACTGAATAAAAACTCGGATCACGTTCAAGAGATCTGGTTACATTACTAGCCGCTGCAAACACACATTGTAAATAGATGGCGCGCTCCAGAGCACGAACACAAATGTGCAAATCTGCCCAATCTGTTTCGCCAGTATATTATTACAGTATCAGCTGAGGGTGCTTCAGCCTTGTTTATACTTCCCGCGAGCCTCCGCTGACTGCGCGCGCGCCTCCGATCACTGCGCTCAACGCACACAACCGTCCACTCCGCGTTGACATCATTTTTACTGCGCACACCCTCGCTCGTGCAGATGCGTCGAGTATAAACAAGGCTAGCCTCTCATACACTGTTCTGGGCTGCTCCATGAGTGAGGACAGCTCTGTGTCTCACGGTCAGTGCTGTCTGTGAGCGGGCCGGAGTAACGTAGCCCTCGCCCTCAATCACGCTGCAGTGTTTGTGAGAGCCGCTGCTTTCTCCACCCCACGCACAGAGTGAAATTCTTCAACTCCGATACAGGAAAAAAAAACAAAAACAGAACTTATAACATCGGGGCTAATATGTTAGCAAACAAGCTGCTGATAGTTTTCGACTACAGTCCTTAAAGTTAACTGCAAGCATTGTAGCATTATGCCAGTTCCACCGCACCAATAACATGGGGCTGCCCGCGGACGTGCCTGACTTTAAAATCGGTGCTACTAAACACGAATATCAGCTGATGCCGATTCATTAAAAAAAAAATACAAATATCGGCCCGATATATCGGTCGACCTTTACTTAATACTTTGAGTAGGTAACACAAGTGTGAATTTATCTTGTTTCAATTCCCAATCTGGTTTGCTTCTCATCATCTCCTCTATATCTTATAAATTAATAGACGTAATAACTTACCATACATGAAGTACAAAATATCCTGGGATCCAGACAGCCCGCTTCTGCCAGAACCACAATATTCTACAGAGAGACAAGAAAGAGTGTCACAGAACCTAAAGGAATCATTATGTCAACTAATCCTAAACAGACTAATTAGATTCATTTACCAATCAGATAATTTTTTTATACATATACTGGATATATATAAAACTTGAACATACAGCTGTGTGATAAGAACTACCTAAAATGACAGAAACCATCTTTGGAAAAAATTATTTGATGTGTATTTGGGTTTCTTAGCTTGGCTCGCATCCCATTAGATTACATGGAGAAGACGGGGTTTACGACCTATACTGCAGCCAGCCACCGGGGGGGGGGCAATCAAAATGCTTTGGCTTCACTTTTCAGGACGTGTGTGGCACACTTGACTCAAACCAGTCCTTACCTTCTTCTTCTCCTCCTCGGTTGCCTTGACGATCCCAGGGTCTGTCCTGCAGGAGCGGAGGTAGTAATACAGTAAGGCTGTGATGTTGACTGTGAAGAGCATCTGGACTGTAGCGCTAGGGTCATGTGAACGGCACGTGTGTTAAGGCCTTTACGAGATGTCACTTGTATTTCCTTCAAACAATGAATTTGTCAGGACTAGATATATATTTTAGCAGTTGGCAAAGTTTTAATGGCAACAATTAGTGACATTTAAATTCATACAGCATCAACTCCCAATGATGCACTAAACAAGCATGCGTCATTAAGGTTTAAGGTGGATGTCTGACAGAAAAAAATCTTGTGTAAAACAAATGCATTTATTCTCAAGAGTTGTCAGAATAATGTGGTGGAACATGAGGTGGATATGTAAAACACATCATGGCTGGTATAAACGTGTGTATTAAAGTTTATGATTAGTTTCGTGTGCGTGATGTATAGGGGTGTCAAAATTAATCGTTCAATTCCCGCACTATATGCAGATTTAATGGAGTTCACTTCACCGAAAACAACAGATATGAGCTGCATTTTATTGATCAACAGCTAATTTCAAAATCAAAGACCGCAATATGAGCGAGCGCGGCAAAAGCACTGGTAAGATCATTCAGTTTCTTTACTTTTAATGAAGATGTGTGCGTGTTGAGCATCTGGGACTTGCTTTCGGCTTCATTTGCGGTAGTTTGTGCGCTGGCTTGATGAAGAGATACTCAGCTGCTCGTCTGCGGCGATGCATGCTTCAGTAGCGCTGTCGTATCTGGCTATAACGTGTCATATAGCCCATAATTTTTTTTCCCATTTTAGCCCATAAAAATCACACAATTTTTTAGCATTGTTGCGAGGAGTAAAATTTACATATGTGGATCAACAACCAGATGCATTTACACTTTAGTTTTGACTGTAATGCGGCCCAGACCACCACCTCCTGAAGTGGCTTTTAGTAGACTATTTGTGTATTTTTCTAAATGCTCCCGTTGTCTTCTGTGCCTAGACTTGAGTTTTGTTTCATACATTCAAGAAGCGTGTTTTCTTTGAGCAGGTAAAATTAAAGGTTCAGTTCATATCACTGACTGACAAAATTGTATACATGAGGATGCAGTGAATTGTGATGCATCGTGATATCGAATTGAACCAAATCGATGACATGATAATCGTGATCGAACCGAACTGTGAGACCAGTGAAGGTTCACACCCTTAGTGATGTATGTGTATTATAAAAGGATATCAGGCAGAAACCACAAGCCCCATGTGACCACCATCCAGAAGATAGAAGCCATGAGACTGGCTGCGGGAATCAAAGACCGTACCGCCACAGTCGACAACTGCCTACAGACACAAACAGGACAGCATTGTTAGGACACTTTCAAGAGTGGGAACAACAGCTCACCTTTTATTCCCCTGATCTTTTTGTTCTGACCTCTTACGGTCTCTGTAACATAAAAGGGATAGTTCACCCACATTTTTTAAAATTTTGTCCTCGTTTGCTCACCCTCAAGTTGTTCCAAACCTGTATGAGTTCCGTTCTTCTGTTGAACACTCTTCTTCAAAATATCTTCTTTTGTGTTTAGCAGAAGAAAGAAACTCAGAACAACCTTTAGAGTAAATGACAGACTTTTCATTTTTGGGTGAATATCCCTTTAAAATGGCACACTCAGGCTAAACAAAGCTGCTTTACGGAGCTTACGGCGCCCTCGTGAGGAACTCAATATTACTGCACACTCTTAGTTGACCAGTTCACATATTTGCATTTCCTTAAAACTGAAACCCTATTAAATTTGAATGGAGAATTGTTAATTAAAGTAGACATGAAACATAAGTTGAGATGGTCTTTTCTTCTCTATTGTGGCGTACATCAAAGCAAAACGGATTCTCAAACAAGAAAAAAAATGTAGTGTCCATTGGGAATTGATTGTATGGTTGAGGTTTGCTATTGGTGGATCTCATGTGAGTGACAGGTTGCCCCGCCCTCGCGCCAGTAAACATCATCATCAGAGAAGAGAAGAGATGTCGCTGCAAGAGGGAGGGGAAGTTATTTTAATTAGGTTATGGTTAATTAAGGTTATGAGGACACATGAATAAAATAAAAATAAAAACATCTGTTTCAATCTGTTTGTAACTTTCATCTGAATCCTTAATCCATTTGCTTAATTATATTTGCAAATTGTATCAACAGATTCAATAAGTCAAATAACTTACAAAAATTGAATCAATATTAATACTGAAATTTACATCATAATAATATTTAATAATCAATAAAGGAATCAAAATTGAATGCTAAAACAGTTGTTAGGGTATTCTAGTAGCTGCTTATTAAATTCTCCTTTAATTTCTGTCTATGTTGTTTTGTTTTTTACACCTGCTTTGCTATCATTGATCGGTTAATAACAAAATGAACAGATAAAGACCATTTCACATCTTTTCTTTTCATGCATTTGATTTTAAACTATCAATTTATTTTAAACTACCAATATGGTGTGCATAGCTTTAGCGAACAAAATGTTAGTGAATATACATTTGTGTTTAGTCACTTTAGACATTCACACTAATAGACTATTCTGTTGCATTATTTTACTTTTAACAATGTGAAGCTGCTTTGAAACAATTGGACTTGTTAAAAGCGCTATATAAATAAAGGTGATTTGATTTGATTTGACATATAATCAATGACATCATAGCCAATGCAAATACATTTGTTGTGAAAATGGTAAGTAAAGAGTTATATTGTAGCAACAGGGAATTATGAAAAATTAATCCATAAAGGCAGTGTGGTTGTTGACGGTCTTAGGGCACCTTGAAGTGAGGTTGATCACAGCCATGATGCAGGCCAGCAGCACACCCTTCAGTAACCAGGACTCACTCTTCATGTCTAATATGGCACCGATGGCTCCGACCACAACAACACTGAACGCAGACTGTAGACACACCTGAAACAGACAAGCCCGCACACAGTTACACACTCACACTCTGACTAATGAAGCCTTTTCAACGGCAATGAAAAATCAGGTTTACAGCAGAGGAATGTGGGCCAGCAAATAAGTGGAATGTTATTTTCTTGTTTAATAAAAACCTAAAAATGGAGAATTCTCTAGGGCCAAACACCCATTATGTGAGAAATTGGCTGCTTTTGTTTCTGAAAGCTTAATTCAAGGTTAAATACAGCCCTGGGATTTCATCTACTCGCCTCACGTCTTCCTTAATAAGGTTAGTGAGAGTGTTGAGTGTGAGTGTGTGTGTGTGTGTGTGTGTGTGTGTGTGTGTGTGTGTGTGTGTGTGTGTGTGTGTGTGTGTGTGTGTGAAATTCTTGTAACAAATACAAGCATAAAAACTGGAACCACAAGCAATGAAACACTATTTTTACTATTACATTTTATGTTTTACATTTTCTCAATGTCATTTAATTTTATAAATGTGAATTATTATTATGATTATTTATTTATACATTTATTCATATTTTTTCTGCTCTTTGACAATAATATCTAAATAAACATGATACTTTTAAAATAATTAAAACATACATGCATACATACCATGTCCTAACAACATACATACATTTTTTGTAATTAATAATAATGTGTAGGAAAACTGTATGGTAATTACTACTAACTAATTACTAATTTGACAAGAAATTAGAAATAGAAAATGACAACAACAATAATTTATTATTATTATTATTATTAGAGACCATATTAACATGACATAGCATCCACATCATATCCAATAATACTAATAATGCCAATAATAATAATGTATATACAAATTAAAGATTTAAATTTTATGAATTTTACTGTAATTATTAAGCATTACTAATTTTACTATACATTTTAAAATGACAATATTATTATTATTTGAGATGATGTCTATGTAACAACATCCACATATATAATAAGTATATAAATTATAATTTTATGAATTTTAGTGTAATTACTTATTACTAATTTTAAAATGAAATTTTTTATATTAAATTAACAGTATTATTTTTAATAATATAATTAAACTAAATTAACATTAAAAGATCATATCCATAACATACACATCATATTCAACAACAATATTTAATAATAAAAAAAGACAATTTTACACTTTAAAAAAAATATATATATTATTTAGAAATTTGAGTCATATATCTATAGCACAAATGCTTAATTCTATGTTAAAATTACAGATTTATTTAAATCCAAAATCCCTAAATAGACTTTAGAGCATTAAATCTACATCACAAAGTGAAAGCTGATTTTTTAAATAAATCTTTCAACTGTTATTGAAATAAGACCAACATAAAGGGGAGTAAACATGGCATGAGTGTGTCTGGGTATGGTTACCTTGTATCTACCGAGCAGTTTGAGACATGTGGAGTTGGCTTTGATTCGTTCCGTCTTCACCGCACTGAGCGTGTGAATGAGCAGAGGGCTGTGCACCTGGTGCGCCAGGTCAATGGGAGTGTGACCCTGAAAATAACACAACACCATCAGCAAAAACACTGAACACAAGCTTATGCTCAACTTACAAACTGAACGGCCAGGGCACTGCTTTAGAAGCGGTTTTACAGCCATTGTTCTGCTGGTTTAACAGCATCATTACAGCTTTGGATTTAGTGAATGGACATGTGATAACTAGCAATAAGATGTTTAAAATGTATGTGGAACGAATGCTAGTACTTTCGCATAGGAATGACTGTTAAACAGAGGTTTAAAAGAAGAACTATTATGCTTTTTACATTATCAACTTTTAGCACAAAGTCACTCCCAAAGGTAGTTATTCTCTATATCAGTGCGCACTGAAATGTCTCAATTACAGTCTTGAGTTTTCTTCCGGGAACGTACACATCACAATATTCCTCATTTAAATAATTCCGTACAAGGCATACGGGCCTGGACGAGTTGTGCTAGAAGTGTTTTATCCACCCTGGATCTAAAACGTTTATGGTATGGGGCGTGACATTTCCAAAAAGTGCTGGAAGCGGTTGACCAATCACAACACACTGGTTCAGCCGAACAAATGTCTCTGGTCTTCATAACCTCATAATTTTCAAAAATCATCAAAATGTAATAACATTCTCCCTCCTTGAAATGTAACCAAGCTGAAGGGTGTGTGAGCCCACTTACATTGGCATTCTCCAGGTCGACGCTGGCTCCAGCCTCCAGCAGGATGTGGGCCGAATCGACATTACCGGCCAGTACAGCACAGTGTAGAGGTGAGTTTCTGTTCACTTTATCGACCGCGTTCACTGAAGCGTTGCACTTTATCAGGAAGTTTGTGGGCTCAGGTCTGCATTTCAGTAAAACACAACAGCAAGGTGTGTGTGAGAGGAGAGAAATACCAGGACAGGAAAGAGTTTAAGCTCAGCCTACATCATGACAGACATTGTCAGCCAGGACACATCTGATATACTTTATGATATCTGAGCTAGACGTTTTGAGTGAAGATCCTAAAATTAATACTCGCTAAGTGGCAAATGTCAGTAAAAGATGAAAAGACGAAATAATGACAAATATTACTGACATTATTCAACCGTTTTCTATTTTTCTATATTTTAAAATGTGATTTATTCCAGTGATGTCAAAGCTGAATTTCCAGCATCATTACTCCAGTCTTCAGTGTCACATGATCCTTCAGAAATCATTCTAATATGATGATTTGCTGCTCAAAAAACATTTATGATTATCAGTGTTGAAATAAGTTGTGCTGCTTAAAATGTTCCTGAAAACGTGACACACCTTTTCAAGCTTCTTTGATAAATAAAAGTTAAAACGACCAGATTTCTTTTTGATACTGAAATAAAAGTTTTCTATAAAAAAATAAAATAAAAAACTTTTGATCAAATTGATTAAATGATAATGTTTTCAAAATGAAATAATTGACTTTTATAATTGACTTTGTTACTGTACTAACCAAAGGAAATATTATAATACAATACTGACTTTGTAATTTTAGATCGATAAATCTGAAGAAAAACTATTTTAAAATCATATAAAAAAAAAAAAATCAGAAAAAAAAAAAAACGCACGCACGCATCGCACGCACTTTTGTTCATCTTTGGAACACAAAATCTTGGAACACGCATAATCTTGTGTTAAACAGAAGATGAAGCATGTTCGCTTGATGTGCGAGAACCAATGAGGTTCATTCTCGTGTTACGTGTTTGAGCTTCTGCAAAAACCTGTTTGTGTTCCGAAGATGAATGAAAGTCTTACGGATTTGGAACGACATGAAGGTGAGGAATTAATGACAGAATGTTTTTGGGTGAACTGTCCCTTTAAAATATTGGTTGGTTAATGGTTAAATAAATAATGATTGGCAGGTGTAGTAAAAAAAAACTTGATTTCGGTCAAGTCTTACCCAATGATTTTTTGTGCCGCCAACATCAGTGGGGTCTGTCCATTTATATCTGGTGAATCCACTTCCTACAACAACACAGGAACAAGTGTATTCAACTGCATTACTCCATATTCAAACCCTTTATCATCATTTAAAATGTCACTGTGTGCGTGTGTGTCACACCTGTCCTTTGGCCATGAGGTAGGCAGCGATTGGCATATGCTGAAAGAGCACAGCCAGATGGAGACCGCGATACCCTTCACCATCTGCTAATGATGGATCAGCTCCATAACGCATCAGCTGAATGACCATAGACAAATGACCCTGTCTGTTCAGAGGTGACGAACAACAACATCGGGACATATAAAACATATTTGAATGTCCTTTGCAAGCAAATGCGGCTAGAATAAAATTTTTGCAATGACTTGGAATTTTGGTGACTTGTATGATGTATGAATGTGGATGTCAGTTCTTCTATCAACACATTAAATAGGACACGTTCCATTATGTTATGTTATTTCATTGCAAAATTATGGCTATTTCAACTGAGAATGTATCTCACCGTATGGCCCAGTGGAGTGGTGTAGAATTCAGGTCACCGCCTAGTTGGTCTATGATGGCACCTTTAGATATGTAGTATCTATGAAATACAGCATAACATATGCATACGAATAAGAACAGGTTTAATAAACTCCAGTGAAGTGATCTGAAGAGTTATACTTTTTAAAAGTTATGTATAACCTTGAACTAGAGCTGCATGATTAATCGTTAAAGGATCGCAATCTCGATTTATAAATCCATGCTATCTTATTCCTAAATGACAATGATTCGTCTATGTCTATTAAACCTTTGACATGAACGGTCACACTGGAACATTCAGATCTGTGCTGGCTCTGCCACTGACCCAGAGAGAGCAGTTATCATGTATAAGTATGACACACTTCACACTTCTTTTTAACCACATAGTAAAGTAAATTCTGTTTCAAACATTCACATTATTATACAAAAATACTGGGATAAATGTTTATAGTTCAGATATAAACACTAACGTCTACAGAATCAATAGGGTCTTTTGCACCGGGTAGTTCTAGGAACTTCCCAGAGAACTAAAAGTTCCCTGGTTGCATTCGCACTGCCAGTAGTAGAGATCGACCGATACGGGTTTTTCTATAGCCGATGCCGATTTTTAGAGGTCAGGGTCAGCCGATGGCCGACACATGCAGCCGATTTTTAGGGCTGCGATCTTAAAGTTTTCGCCTTCATTTGCATGCTAAAATGTCACACTAATAATGGATGCACAACATTTCTAAACTTAACTTCATTTATTGAACACTGACTTGAACCATCTCTCAAATCTTAATTTTGTGAACTGCACGGTATTAAAATTAAATATTTATCCAAAGTTAACCAAACAAATCAATAAACTGACCAAGTATTAATGATAAACATGACCATAAATGCCATTCCCATTCTATGAAATTAATCTATACACTATATCTAATTTGCATAGTAATGTGTTTTTAGGAAAATATGTAATGCAAAAAGATGTATAATTTTCAGAAGAATATCCAGACAAAACTGTATGCTGTCGGAGAAATTCACTAAAATATAATGTCTCTACAGAGGCCAAACCTCTATTCTGGGTGTCAGGAGGATATTTCTGTCTCGTGCAGAGTGAAACCAGCATTTATATTTAGATGTCACTTCCGAAACTTTGCAGCATGCAGTTGGCCATCGGTCCTCTTAGCAGCATGAAATCAATAGTTTTATTCAAAGGATTTTATAGACTGTATAGCCTCGAGTTTCACGAGCCTGCATTAACTGAGCACTGAATAAAAACTCTGATCACGTTCAAGAGATCTGGTTACATTACTCGCCGCTGCAAACACACATTGTAAATAGATGGCGCGCTCCAGAGCACGAACACAAATGTGCAAATCTGCCCAATCTGTTTCGCCAGTATATTATTACAGTATCAGCTGAGGGTGCTTCAGCCTTGTTTATACTTCCCGCGAGCCTCCGCTGACTGCGCGCGCGCCTCCGATCACTGCGCTCAACGCACACAACCGTCCACTCCGCGTTGACATCATTTTTACTGCGCACACCCTCGCTCGTGCAGATGCGTCGAGTATAAACAAGGCTAGCCTCTCATACACTGTTCTGGGCTGCTCCATGAGTGAGGACAGCTCTGTGTCTCACGGTCAGTGCTGTCTGTGAGCGGGGCGGAGTAACGTAGCCCTCGCCCTCAATCCCGCTGCAGTGTTTGTGAGAGCCGCTGCTTTCTCCACCCCACGCACAGAGTGAAATTCTTCAACCCCGATACAGGAAAGAAAAAAAAAACAGAACTTATAACATCGGGGCTAATATGTTAGCAAACAAGCTGCTGATAGTTTTCGACTACAGTCTTTAAAGTTAACTGCAAGCATTGTAGCATTATGCCAGTTCCACCGCACCAATAACGCGGGGCTGCCCGCAGACGTGCCTGACTTTAAATCGGAGCTACTAAACACGGATATCGGCTGATGCTGATTCATTAAAAAAAAAAAAGACAAATATCGGCCCGACATATCGGTCGACCTCTAGCCAGTAGGAAGTGTTGTAAGCCAAGCTTCTTGTTGTGACCTATTTTAATGGAACGCCGGACCTTTATTTTGACGGCGCTGAGAACACCAGTGCTTGAGCACACAGTGCTCCCACTCTCCTTCTTCACTAGTTTACGATCGGTTTAACAGTCCTGTCTAATATGTTATTAGATAGAACTGTTATACAAAGAAAGTAGACAGTATATGAAAAAGCATTAGTGTTTGCCGTGTGGTTGATGTCCAATGTCGCAAGCTGAGCAGAAACGCCTAATCATGTTTCGCTCGTTCCCCTCAAAGTTGCGCAGCATTTTCTCTTTAGTGTAAAGTTTGAGAGGTCCATCTATCACTGTTTTCCATGTTCGTAGTTAGCTTCTGGAGTAAATATATAGGCTATAATCTGTGGGTGTAGACCGCTTTTTTTTTTTTTAAATGGCGGGTGCTGGTGTTTTAAGTGCGTACGGCCAATCAGCGTACACTTACGTCACTGGTAGTTTCCTATTCTTCTGGGTTAGACCCTACTCTGAAGTAGGAGCTAAATTAGTTCCCCCCAAAAGGAGCTCCTAGAACTAAAATCATTCCTAGTTCCTGAGGTGCGAACACGCCAGAATCCGGGTACTTACACCAATAGTTCTAGGAACTATGAAAAGGTTCCTCTGGTGTGAAAGCCCCAAATAAAAACAGAGTAAAATCACAACTTGACATTTCAAATAAAGATTGTTTCAAAAAAATTGTTACGCCAGTAGGGGGCGACAAGTGGCTGTTTAAAAAATGTATTTGTCATTGAATCATTCATTCAAGAGATTCGTTCAAAAAACACAGATCAAAACAGGAAGCAAAACAAATTAGTGAATCATTCACTCAACCCATTTAAAAAAAAAAAAAAAAAAAAAATATTCAAATTCATTTAATATCTTTAAAAGCAGCAATAAAACTTGTGTCAGAACCTCTAGTAAATCACCTTATTTTGTTTAGTTGTCTATTCAGAATTGTGTGAGAATTGTGATCTCTAGTTTAAAAATCAATTTATCAAGATTCGTGCAGCTTCCAATCCTTAGACTTTAACCTAAATCAACTTATAACTTCATGAAAAAGGCATGAAACAACAGAAACAGAAACGGACAAATCTTACTTGACAACATCTGCTCGATTGTTGATGGCGGCCCAATGGAGCAGTGTAACATTCTCCTTGTCGGGCTGCCTGACATCATAACCAGCCTCTATAAGTTCTTTACACCTCTCAAGAGCACCAAACCTACAATTTAATGGAAAAAATGTGTTTATTTTTGCATTGTGTGTATACCCACATACACATCAGGTTCTCTGCCTGAACAAGTGGTAAAAAGATATGCATCCTCTAATGGAGATGAACTATTTGAGCAGTGTGAAGCATGCAGGTGAGACAACAAGTATGAACAGCACTTGAGTTAATAGAAACCCAGATATTACAAAAGCACAATCGGATCCTGTATTTGTACTCTATAATATCACTCATGTTTAGTCTGCTTCCTTTGATTATGAATTTTTCTACTCACTACTGAACAGCTAGATCTCAAAGTTAGATCAAAAACATATTTTTGATAAACATGTTTACTGGACGCTTGAAATGCCACTAAAATGTTTAAAGCGGGAATCTCACAAAGACTGTCAATAACACACTTTCAGGACCGTTTCGATATTTTGCATTGTCAATAAAACACTTGTCAATTAAGCACAATTAATCTCCAATAACTATTATTGCAATGAAAAAAGAAAATCCTGTAAAAGAGTGGATAAAAGTATTAATTTATTTAAAAAAAAATCTTACTGAGCCTAAAGTTTTGAATGGTAGCAGATGGCTTTAGGGTCTGTAAGATTTTTTTTAAAAGAAATGAATATTTTTATTAACTAAGGGTGCACTAAATTGATCAAAAGTGGTAAAGACTTTTATAATTTACAAAAGATTTCTATATCAAATAAATGCCATTTCAAATTTTCTATTTATTAAAAATGCATCAAAGTTTTCACAAAAATATTAAGGGGAACAACCGTTTTCAACATTTATAAATGCAGCTTTGACGAGAATAAGAGACTTCTTTCAAAAACATTAAAAAAATATTACCAACCCTTAACTTTTAAACAGTAGTGTATGTACAATATATAAAATATACGTTTTATATTATAATGATGCAATACTTAAATTGCAAAATATTGTGTACATCATGGCAGCATTTGTTATGCTGCCTTTATGCTTAATTTTTAAAATTACAATTATTGTGCAATTCTCAGTCCACAGTTGTGCCCAAAACTTCTCCAGGGCATTGTTGAATACGGAAGGCGGTCTGCCGCAAGCTAGATATTTTACTTTATAAGTGAAAAATGTATAAGTGTTAAATATGGATATGACATTTTTCTTATACAAACCCATCGATTCGATTTCTTTATTAACCCCCCGGAGCCGCGTGGATTACTTTTATAATGGATGGATGTGCTTTTCTGAGCTTCAAATTTTGGACTACCATTCACTGCCATTCAGGACATTTTTTAATATAACTATGATTGTATTCGTCTGAAAGAAGAATGTCATACACACCTAGGATGGTCATAGGGTGAGTAAATTATGGGATAATTTTTGGGTGAACTATCCCTTTAATAACACCACCAGCTGTTAAATATTCCTGGTGATGCTAAAGTGTAATCCCATTATCCCTTTCAAGGGAAAAAGTCTTACTGTGTTGCTTTGACGATATCCCAGGAACTGCTATCCTCCGGGTGTGAGATCTTCCTCGGCTGCTGTGTGGAATCAAGAGGTCCCGGGCCATGCGGGCCCTGGAAGCTGCCGGGCATGAATCCACCAAAGGCAGGACCTCCATGACCGTGGCTGTGGGAGTGGCCACCGCCGTGTCCATGGCAACTGTCACCCATGTGACCATGAGAGTGGCACTGTAAAACATTACAATAGGCTATTTCTGTCTGATTTTAAGGTTAACAGGAAATGCAATTGGTTAATTAATAATAAGTTTGCAAGTTCTGTCATTCATATTAATAGTAGTTGTTATAGTAACAAATAACAAGTGCATGACAAGGCTGGTCATGTGATATCAACATGGCAGTGCCCATGAGGGAGAGACCCTCTCCATGCAAAATAAAACACTGATAGGTCTGGAGTCTTTACGTCGTGTGTGCTTAATTTTATTTAATTACTTTTCTTTATGTGTAAAACTTTTTAAATGAGCAAAAATTATGAAGTGCACATTTAAATAACAGACAGCAACTTCGTTCAATTCAGCACATATTGTTAGCAAACAACTTCAATCTAATGATGGTTTGAACTTTGAATCTGACGATTTAACCTGTCAGTGCAGCTAACAACTGCATAACCGATGTTCAATATTTAGCCCAGTAATCGCTTATTAAAGGCAATGGTCATGGTACGGTTTGTTTAACAGGTCAAATCTAGTCATCAGACATATGCACATGATTCAGAGTGTCGAATCGATCAGCACGTACACACGTAGACACAGGTGATCAGTTAGCAGAGGATGCTAAGTTAGCTTAACCGTGCTTATACATCCATCTAACGACGAAACAACAGAGAATATAGAATCTGTCTCTCTTACTCCGTCTCCTTCTGACCAGTCCATCACGTCTGAGCGAGGTTATCCGTGACTGTTCATGAAGAATTTACCCTGACAGATACTGAAGTCGGGCGTGCATTCATCGCATCTTCCACTTCCTCGAATCGACACAAGTGTCAAATCCTGCACTCTGATTGGCCCCTTTGCCTCAGTGACGTTACTCCGGTTTATCTTATTTGCTTTTCCTGTCATAAGAGCGCATTCCGACAGGGACAGTAACCATTGTCAGAAATGCAGATTATCACTTACATCAAGTTTTACACTGCTTGTGTGTCACATACCATCTAAACAGGCTGTTCCAGTTCAGTTTGTGAAACACTGTGAAAGCTATGAATTAGATTTTTCTTTAAATTATATTCAGGCATTGTATGATTGTTTTTTTTTTCAAATTAAAATAAATTTGGCTATTCCATATTCCAGCTGTCTGCATAGCTCAGGGGTTTTCAAACTTTATGATGCCAAGGGCCCCCAAATATGATGAACCTTTATGGGGAACCCCCTTCCTAAAATCCATCTATATATTTTTATGTATGGGAAAAAAAAAAAAACAGGGGTCGAACAGGAGGGGTTACATTGGTGCCGTGACCCGGATGAGAGTGAGGTTTAGGGGGGTGAGTGTAACGGAGGCCAGCTAGTAGTTGCTGTGCGAGTAAACCTCACTCCTCTGATCTCAAGAGAGGCTCTGGCGACTGATGCTAGAGGTTGCAGCCTTTAGCCTCCTTGTTAGAGTGTCCGACTCTCATGCCCGGATTCGAGTCCCGCTTGGAGCGGGTGGGTCGAACAGGAGGGGTTACATTAGCAGTAAAAGTTAGTAGTAATTGTTAGCAGTAACTGTTAGCAGTAACTCTTAGTAGTGATAAGTAGTAAGTGTGACATTATAAATACAACATATTGTTTCCAAAATTAAATCGGCTATGCTTAATGTTGGATGTATAAACCTGAAGAAGAACGTTTTCAATGAAATATTATTTGTATAAGCAACTTTCACAATAAATGTATGTAAGCAGCTTGCGTTGCATTAAGAATACTGCCTTACAACCCCAGCGAGCAAGATAAAGGGGGCTATAGTGAGATAAACTCACTAGAAAGATACAAAGCAAACGTATACAATTCTGGAAAGAAAGGAGAGAAACGTTTAGAAATTAAATGGTTAAAAGGTTTGGTAGACTTTATCCATTTTTGCTTTGTCTTTTAATTCTCAGAAATTTTCTGGGGACCCCTTAGAACCTTCTGGAGGGCACCGGACCCCAGTTTGAAAACCCCTGGCACAGCTAACAAAACATGTCATGGAACGGAATGCTATTTTAGTACATTATACCATACAAAAGGCTACATCGTTGGATATTACCATGGCATTACAATGTTTAGGCTATTATTATTATTATTATTATTGGAAGCACAATGAGGTTTTTTGAAGCAGCCAACATTTAAGTAGCTTTCATTCAATTAATTGAATTAAATAGCCTATCCCAAACCCTAACACTAACTAAAACTTGTATTTTTATAATATATAACCTACATAATGTCCTCAAAGTATAAACATATATAATTATATTGTATATCTGTGTATATTTGCCTACAATTTACATATGCTTCACTCTTGCATTTGAATTGTCATTTTTAAAGAAAACAAAAACCAAACAAACACAGTGTGATTGGTGTTAGGACTATCTCATGCTGACTGAATCTGGGGCAGGTCAACTATCAGCTCAACTAAAAGTTGCAGTGTGGCTCCAGTTTTGATGAGACAATTAAGGTCTTGAGAAACAATTGATGACCTGTTGTTACGGATCATTCATTAAATAACTTACAATGTACTGTAAGTAGCCTATAACAATGCTATTTTTAGAACACTTGTGTGGATGTTATGAGAGGATTTTTGTCTTCTTTTTTTGTGAACTGTGAGTTCATAAGTAAATTGATATAAACAATTCATTCCGAGATCATGGACCTATAGTGATCACTAGATGGCAGCATATCCTTTAAGTTACTAACGGAAGCGCCTCGGCCAGGAAAAACCCTCACAGCATTTTGCTGCCAGTACAGTATTATTGATTATGTTGCCACAGATCAATCAAAGCCTGAAGAGATCCATCACTTCACACTCCTGTGAACTACTGACCAAACCACATTCAACTGGAAATGAACCAGGAAAAGAGATCTATCTATCTATCTATCTATCTATCTATCTATCTATCTATCTATCTATCTATCTATCTATCTATCTATCTATCTATCTATCTATCTATCTATCTATCTATCTATCTATCTATCTATCTATCTATCTATCTATCTATCTATCTATCTATCTATCATTGTCTGTCTATCATTGTCTGTCTATCTGTCTTTCTATCTATCATTGTCTGTCTGTCTGTCTGTCTATCATTGTCTGTCTATCTAGCTATTCTCTCTCTCTCTCTCTCTCTCTCTCTCTCTCTCTCTCTCTCTCTCTCTCTCTCTATCTATCTATGATCTATGTCTGTCTGTCTGTCTGTCTGTCTGTCTGTCTATCTATCTCATCTGTCTGTCTGTCTGTCTGTCTGTCTCTCTATCTATCATCTGTCTGTCTGTCTGTCTATCATCTGTCTGTCTGTCTATCATCTGTCTGTCTGTCTGTCTGTCTGTCTAGCTATCTATCATCTGTCTGTCTGTCTGTCTGTCTCTCTATCTATCTATCATCTGTCTGTCTGTCTGTCTCTCTATCTATCATCTGTCTGTCTGTCTGTCTCTCTATCTATCATCTGTCTGTCTGTCTATCATCTGTCTGTCTGTCTGTCTGTCTGTCTGTCTGTCTCTATATCTATCTATCATCTGTCTGTCTGTCTATCTATCTATCATTGTCTGTCTATCTGTCTGTCTATCTATCAATCATCTGTCTGTCTGTCTGTCTGTCTGTCTGTCTGTCTGTCTGTCTATCTATCTATCATCTGTCTGTCTGTCTGTCTGTCTCTCTCTCTATCTATCATTGTCTGTCTATCTATCTATCTATCTATCTATCTATCTATCTATCTATCTATCTATCTATCTATCTATCTATCTATCTATCTATCTATCTATCTATCTATCTATCTATCTATCTATCTATCTATCTATCTATCTATCTATCTATCTATCTATCTATCTATCTATCTATCTATCTATCTATCTATCTATCTATCTATCTATCTATCTATATCTATCTCTATCTATCTATCGTCTGTATGTATGTCTGTCTGTCTGTCTGTCTGTCTGTCTGTCTGTGTGTTCTTATGTAAATGTCAAATGTACTGATATTTAAATGAAAGAATCTAATTGGAAGACCAAATGAACTGTTGAATTGTAGGCATCTTCAAAAACCTGTTTATGAGGTTGATTTCAGAGTTGGAGTAAGTATAGTAGTCACTCTTCATATATACAGCTCATTAATACCTATGGGAGACCAACAGTTTATTAGCATAATTAATTTAATCAGCAGGGGCTCCATGTAATCTCTCTCTTTTTTATTCCAGGGCTGAGAGGACATAATTACATTGACGAGATTGATGTATTTACATTGTTCTCCAGCCTCATTAACGGTAATGTATGCGAGCCAGCATTCAAACCATTGTGAAATATCTCTGAAGTCAAGGCCCTTTTGTCATAAAGGATATATGTATTATGGATTTATGAGAGCCTTAGGACTAGGAGAGCAGCCATATTGAAATGACAAAACACACACAGTATGGATGACATCTATGTAGCCATGCACAACTCCTGTAATACAACAAAACCATATTAGTTTCTTGCAGCAGACATATTACTCCCCTTCACACTTTTCTAATCCTCCCAAAACCAGCACAGTTCATATAATCTCATTAGTATGTAATGGCAGTACAGAGGGGTTAAAGATGTCGGCAGGCATGATGCTGAGCTTTTGTCTCCATCTGTCTAGTGTGTATTTAGGGCTCTTACATGAGCATGTGGTACGGCGGACATCATGAACTAATGAGCTTAAAAATTGTGGGCCGCCACACTTTGAACTTTTTGTATTCCATCACACATTTCTCTTTAAGCTTACATAATATGCTTCATAATAATTTGTGGCGGGGTTTGTAATTAAAAATTGTTATTAACATGCAAAAAAAATACACTGTACACCATGATTTCTTTTGTTTTTGGTGACAGATTTCAAACTGAATGTGAGTGATAACCTCAAGCTTGAGCTATATATATATATATATATATATATATATATATATATATATATATATATATATATATATATATATATATATATAAAGACACTCTGCTATCAGAAGAGATTTGTTTTTATTTATGAGAGGCGCATAAGCAAACAAACAGATATACACGCATGCACACGAAACGATCCGTCTCAGCTTAGTGTTTGTGTGCATCTGTATCCTTGATGGCTGATGTATCATCCCTCTTCATTCATACTTCACCATAATCAGCCGGTGATCCATTTTATGTGGAATGGAGTTTTGTGTGGGCTGTGCTGGTTTGATAAAAGGGGACACACATAACTCTGGGCAATTTGCCCAGACATCAAAATCAATATTTGAAGGCCATTTGGTATGGACTTGAAAATAAAAAATGTCAAGGCCTCCCAAAGCTGCAATAAGGTTTCAAGTGCCCCCCCACCCCACCAAGTTCTTCTCAAGTTCAAAAGCTTTTTTGTTTTGTTTGTTTGTTAAAAAATGTAGTTGTTCCTGATGATTTCCTCACTCATTAACTCAACATAAGATAAACTGATCATTAGGACATTATTCATTCATGGGGACCCAAAATCACATCAAGACCAAACATCCATACTGAATCTACTGAAACATTAGATAATTGCGACTTTTTTTCTCATAATTTTGAGCTTATAACTGGCCATTCTTTTTATTTCTGAGAATAGTGAGATATAAGCTCGCAATTGCGAGTTGTAAAGTCCAATTCTGAGGGGAAAAAACACTGACTTTTTTTTCAGAATTACGATTTTTTTTCTCGCAATTGAGATAAAAAGTCAGAATTGCGAGATGTAAACTTGCAATTGCATAAGAAAAAGTCAGAATTTGTGGGATAAAAAGTCACAATTACCTTTTTTTATTTTGTGGTGGAAACAAGCTTCCATACATTAAAGGGATAGTTCACCCAAAAATGATCCCATAATTTACTCACCCTCAAACCATCCTAGGTGCATATGACATTCTTCTTTCAGACGAATGCAGCCCAAAATTTTAAGACCAAAAAAGTGTATCCATTCATTATAAAAGTAATCCACCAGGCTCCGGGAGGTTGATAAAGGCCTTCGGAAGCGAAGCGATGCATTTGTGTAAGAAAAATATCCATATTTAAAACTTTATAAATTAAAATATCTAGCTTCCGCCAGACCGCTTTCCATATTCAACTTACGAAGAAAGTGTAACGCCTCTCGCAGTTCAAAACGCTTACGTTATACCAAGTACACACAAACGATATTAATTTAATTGTTAATTGTGCATAATAATTCTAATTTGGCATAATGTAATTTCTTATTAACATAAATGCAATAGCACACCTCTTCTCAACATTTGGTGCAGGATGAGTTATAAACTGTGATACTTCAGGACAAGGGTTTGTTCTAATCTCAAACCCCAATCACCCCTAATAAGAAACATATCCAGCTGAATGTTAAATGACTGAATGTATACCATCAGCATTCACCGCTATCCAGACATGCTTGTGGGGAGAAGGGCAGTAAAGCTCATTCATCAATCCATTAAAGAAGGTAGTATTCCCTGGTATTTCAGCATGTCCGTCAAGAAGACATCAACTCCCAGAGGACGAGCGCTCTCTCTCTCTTCACTAGGAAGGGAGCCTCTTGACTCTTAAAGGTTCCAGTATGCCAAAAATTACTATTGACATTTCAATTTGGGGTAGATTTTTCAGACCGGCCCCCACAACCTCCCACCCTCCTCCACACCCCCAGAGAAAGGAAGGAAATTTACATTTGAATAAGCCAGACAAAACATAGAGAGACATTTTCATGTGTGGCACTTTGGGCCGTCCATTCATCGACTGCAATCTCTGACGGTGTCAAGGAATACAGATGCCTAAACATCACTATGCTATGCATGTTATGTTATTGCTTCTTTTTATATCTGTTTTAGTACTAAATTTTCCACATTTGTTTAAAATATCTGGTCGTCATTTCACTGTAAAAGCCCCATTTCTGGTCATAAATCTCTGTTGAAGGGATCAGATTAAAGCAAAAAAAAACAACTCAACCAGTACCGTAATGACATTTCTGCCAATATTTATCTTTATGGAGAAAGAAAACCTCAGACATGCAAATAGTCTGCTACAAGACCTCTTGGTGTGAGAGGTATTAGCTAGTTTTTGACATTTCTAGGCAAAGCAAATAAAGTTGCAATATACATTTACATTTAGCAAATGCTTTTATCCAAAGCTACTAACAAATAAATAAAATATTATATGGGTTTGGAATAAATGATTACAGACCTTTGGCAAAGTCCCTTTCAAGGAAAGTCTACTCACTCGGCGGCCATATTTGCAAGGCCTCCGGGCAGCTAATTTGGGCATCCAAGAACAAGGCCCAATCCCTAAACAAGTCATTTTTGTTTAATTTTTTATAAATTGTTGTTAAATTGTATACGTTTCATAATTTCAATTGATTAGACATGCTTTTTGATTACTAAAATTGAATGTAACTATTAAAATGGAGTCCAAAAAATTAAAACTGAAAAAACTGAATTTGGGAAAAATAAAACGGAATTCATAGGGTCCTAAACATGGCTGCCCAAGTGAACAAGGGGAGTATGTTTTGGCATGAATCTGTCAAATAGTTTTATGTTAGAAATGGGACAATCATTCAATCCTGTGTTCCTATTTACGGTCATGTTCTTGTGATAAACACCGGCACATCTTCTTTGACATAGGAGCTAGCAACAATGTATGATGACGTGTAATGGTACAGCCGGTGTCCCATTTCTTAGGGGAATATTTTCACCCCTACCCCTTGCCACTCTGTTTCAAGGGGCAAGTGGAAGGTATAGGCGTAGGGGTATAAAATAGAATTGGGATTGGGCCTTATCTATTTGAATGGTGGGATCCTGCAATCTCAAATTGTCCCATAAATGTTGTTTCTTATGCTCAAATAACGCTAAAGAAGCTTATTTTCAGGCTAGTCCAGCCAATGTGCATGTGCAGTCCTAAGCGCAAGTCTCAGGTTTCTATAGGAACCTTTACCAATCAGCGACTGGCTCTTTTATTTAGAAGGCAAAACAATTCCGCCATATTGTGCACTGCAGTTTCTCCCATTCAAGTCTGTCTTTGTATATCTATATGGTGCATCCGAAATTGCATACTGTCTGTGTAGGTATTACATTTGAATTTGAACTTACTTTGCGGCCGTTAAAAAAAGTATGTTCTATAGTATGAATGTGTGTAGTATGAATGTAATCCGGACATACTTCATTTGCCATGCTGTCATTGTCATGTGACCTAGCGGCATCAGTTGCGTCCCTTCACCTCCATTTATAAATCCTCTCCCATGGCCTCATGGGATAGTAAAGTGTCCATCGAATGCACGCTTCAGAATCTCACCAGAAATAGTAGGACATCCGGGGACTTTTCGCCTACTGTTTTTTTAATACTATGAATTTGGATATACTACTCTGTTGGTGTACTGTTTGTCTCACACTATATAGTAGGCAAGTATTCAATTTCAGAGATGGTTTTCCTTTGGTTGAACATTTATTGTGATTTGACTTGATTTTAAACTTTTGCTTTCCAATAGATTTAAACCTTTTAGAACAAATGAAAACATGCCTACAGTGAAATACACTTGCATGTGGTAACGCCTCTTTCCCAAAGCTAACAGGCTTTCATGCATGCTAATTTGGAATGGCTATGGGATTTTAGCCTGCTACACCACAGGACACACTCACTTGATTCAGACACCTGTTTAAATAATAAATAACGGCTAATGCCTACTTAATCTCTTTGTGGATCGCAGACATAAAATTTAAGGTCTTCACACTGAATTTCTCCTTCCCATGCCCTGGCCAAGGTTACTGAGAACAATGCTAGTTAAACTTTCATGCATCTTCATTGATGCCATTCTCCTGTTACTTCAGCACACAATGTGAAGAAACGCAAAAAAAGATTTCACTAGATTTAAGGTAAATGATTGCACAAAATGTTTATCTTTTCTTGCTGATACAGGCATAATTGAACAATATATTATTATTATTATTATTATTATATTTTGACAGTTATGAGTGAAGTGAGCAAATCTTACACACATGAGGCTATTGGCCTTTTTTCAACTTACATTGCTAACTTGTATATTACAAATGAATTCACATCATACAGAATGTTAAAATGAATAGATTTATAATTAGCTCTCAGGTACTAATGTAGTTAGAAAATGGCTCTTGCTTGCTGCACAGTTGAGCAATAAATGAGAAACTTCTAATTGTGAACAATCATTGGCTTAGTAAGAACGAACACTATTTTTTCTAGGTAGAAAATTTCATCAAGTTAGTTTTTTAAGCATTTTACATTAATTTCAAAATAATTACTAAAGGTAGTACAAATTAAAATATTATGTAAGGAATAATTGTTGACGGGCTGTTGAATTATTAGAAAAATAATGCACACCCGACCCGAGGTGGTAATGCGGTCACGGCGCAAAGCGCTACACCCCGGGTGTAAAGGCCCGGTGTCAATTATTCTGCTTATACTACGGTTACCACACCTCAAAACATTGTTTAGATGATTTATTTCAAGACATTTGTCAGGTTTTGTCCTTAAACGATTGTGTGTGCACAACTAATTTCTTATGCATCTAAACCCAAGCCTCCGTTGCTAATTCCAAAACATAATTTTAGAGCTAGTAACGGAGGCTTCAGCCACTGATAGCAGACTAATGCAGTTATTAATGCAGTTATTAGAGAGAGAGAGGGTATATGTGAATTACCTAAGTCTGTTGACTCGTTCATCAGTATTCGGCAGCAGCATCTACTAATGCGAAACTGTAAGAACAGTACCTTTATTACATCGCTAGTGAGAAATGTCATGTAGCTTTTAAGTTGCTAAACTATTGTACTGAAAAAATCGTCAGAGCCGCGCTGACAACATGTTTCTGCGCGAGTGTGTGTCTTCACTGTATGTGTGTGCGTTTAAGTGGGAGAGAGAGCGGGAGAAAGAGAGTATGTGCTTTCCGTACATAATAAAATGTAATTTTGTGGCAAAAAAACATGGAAATAATTTGTCATTTTTATCCTATTGTTCACTATATTTATTTGCTTGGTCAGTGTCGTTGTGGGTTTTCGTTCTTTTGCTGTTGTAAACTGTAAGCACCTTTGAAATAATTGAAATCATTTGGCGAAGTGATATGGAACTGTAATGCAGTCAAGACCTGCCTGGAACTACTTTTGCCATGCATTTCCGTGAAAATAATTGCACATCTTAGAACGTTCATCAACCAATCAGATTCAAGCATTCAACAGCCCAGTAATATAAATTTTATTTGTGAACTGATGTTCAGCTGTTATTTTTAATAGTCAACTTATTTTCATCAGTCATCAAGCTTGTAAACACTAGTCACAGACACGAAGATGTAACTTTAATTTCACCAAGCTGACTGCTCACTAAAAATCCCCACAGCCATCATGTTTTCAGGTCATTTCAAGTTTGATTTTGATGTGATATAAAGCGGTGACATCTAAGTTGCTGAGCTGTTTACATACTTTTGAATTAGTCTTCCCATTAACGCCATCATTTTGTTCATTCAGACTGATTTGCGAACACAGAACACACACAAAAACAAGAGGCGGGATTTATCGAGTGAACCAAATCATAACTAATCATATCCAATCATAGTGCGATGACTCACATGACTTTTCCCCATTCATTCTCAATTACCCCCCACTAAACCCAGTGCACGCTTTAGGGGGTCTGTTAAAAGTCAATGGGCTCAGGGGAGGAAAGAGACGCAACATCACGCTGTAACTTTACTTACTAGTGTCGCTGTTGGACAGTGTTCCTCTGAAAAAAAAAGGGATTTAAAAACTTAGTAATATTATTTTGCCTTTGAGGAGGCACTGCCTCTCTTGAAATATATATATATATATATATATATAAAAGTGCATTTATATATAGGAGTACATTTAGCTATTATTGACAGAGTGCATTTTAGCATTTGCACAAGTTAGAGGGGAAAAAAAGGAAAGAGCAGTGATCTTTCAATTTTTACACACCGTCTCAAGGTTTAAAGTGCTTCTTTTCCATTATGAAGCTGCATTAATGCTCTGCGTTTGGGTAATTAGCAGAAAGTCAATTCCCATTACTGGTTAGGCCCATTGACCAGCTGCTTACTTTAATAAAAAGGCATGTCCCCTACATTTTGAGTGGGAAAGAATCAATACCCAGGATGCATTTAAAGAACCTGCCTCCTGACAACAGGCCGCCAACCCATAACACGAGAACCTTGCACTCTCAGAGATTCACCTATTCAGAACTCACCTCTCCTCTTCTGAGGAAGTGAACTCTGCACTCAGGCTTTCATGAATCCATTCCCTTTTCTATCTTTCTTGCTTTTCATTACTTCGATCTCTTTTTAAAACTCACAATTCCTAGCCTTGTAGAGAGCAGCCATTGAAAAAAAGGATGTTAAGTCTGGGGTGATATAAAGTAGCACGAACACGAACATGAAAAATCTATTTGGAAAAACTATAGTATGTCTTCATTTGGACTTCTGTAAAGACTGCTGGAAAACATGGAAGGCTTTGTACATAAGATAAAAAAGAAGCAGGTGTTCAAGAAGCCAAAGGGCATAGGTCGTATCTTAGGCCTCCGTAGTCCAACTCAGTCAGGAAATAAAAGCCTGATGACACTGCTATAAAAACAGTACAAAATCCAGATACGGTTTTACAGGTCCATTTACAACCCTAGAAATTGTCCCTAGAATGAAATGGTCTGTTTTTGCCTTATTTGTAAGGGTCATGAATAATAATGTTGAGTTCTGCTCTGATTGGCTCATTTCAGTAGCTCACACAAGTGCAGTTATTCACCAAACACAATCACAAACAGCACAAGCGACAGAACACAGAACGACTGAATGACACTTTAAGCAGAAAATCTCAAATGGAGATGCTGAAATGCAGCTTAAGTTACTTGTTTATTGGTGTTTTCAGATCATCCGCATATGCGCGAGAGAGCGTTGCACATGGTTGCCAGATTGCACGTTTAGTAAAACACAGGACTTTTAACAGAAAAACTCTGATTGGGGGATTTAAATGACTGAAATCTGGCATGAATGCTCGAACGCTCCTCTTTCTCTCCCCGACAAAACCAAAGAGTGCTACTACAGCTTTCCTGTAGCTCAAACAATAAGAGTGTGGCACTAGCAACGCCAAGGTCATGGGTTCGATTCCCAGGGAAAGCAAGAACTGACAAAATGTAAAAAAAAGTGTACCTTGAATACAATGTAAGTTGCTTTGGATAAAAGCGCCTGCCAAATGCGTAAATGTAATGTAAATTTTAGTCTCGTTTTTTTTAGTCAACGATATTGTATGTTTATATAGTCACAATGATCTTTTTCAAGCACAAGATTTACATATGAAGGAGGAAACAATGGTGTTTGAGGCTCATGATATGTTAGTTCCATGTACTGAACTCTTATTATTCAACTATGCCAAGGTAAATACAGCTTTCCATTCTAGGGCACCTTATGTTAAATGGGATCTATTATGATTGGGGTCTACTAGAATAGGTTTTCATGCTTGAATTTTCAGAAACACATTATTTTTCACGTTTTACATTGTTCCAGCACCTCTCTTCCCTGTTTGTCAGTAACACTAGTTCCTGTCTCTATGAAGCCCCTCCTTCCGAAAAGCACAGTGTGCTCTGATTGGTTGGCTGGAGAAGTGAGTTGTGATTGGTCAGCCACTTCAAGTATGTTTTGTAAATGTCACTATGTGCACTTTTATCTATGGTAAACAAGACACGGAATAGCCAAGACCACACTAGTGGTGCTAGCGGGCTAAAGCTAGTAGCGATATCAAAGCACAGATTGTCGATATAAATACTATCAGGGATATGTTCACCCACTGTAAAAAGAGAAAATAATAGAGGAAAACCGAGGATTAAGACTTAATGGAGCTCCAACTCAAACCATGCGGCAGCAACAAACATGAAGTGACGTATAGTGAAACTGGGTGAAGTAAGAACGTAATTCACCATCTAGCACGTTTACACAGAAAAACATGTTGCGCCCCAATTCACCTACTTATACTTCGACCTAAAAGTATGTACTCTTTTTGTGAAGAAAAAGTACATACTTTTAAGTGTGTAGCAGAAAAGTATGCTAGCTTTGGAACATACTACTTCGTCATCTATACAACAGACTCTGTTGCTTAGTTACGTGCATCCCATCACCGTTTAAACTGTCCTGTCAATCATCCTCACAGTTAAAATCCTCCACATTCCATTTAATTTCCTATCATATCGGAGAGAAATGTAGTAGATCTGCCAGTTGTGGGTCTTTAATGCATTGACTCTCCTCATGTGTTTGCAGTTTAAATATAATGATGATGCATTTTAAAGCTAATGGCCAAACGTATCATTACAAAAGTTCACAATGCTGCTGCAGGTGAAATATAATGTGGATAACATTGAATAAATATCTTTTTGTCAGGTTAAATACTGATAATTGATCACTCAAATCTCTTAATCGAAACCTCTCTACTTAACCGTTTGACTCGCACATCCGTTATGTTTGTAGTTTTTTAACACTTTTTACCCGTGTTTGTAGTTCTAATCGAATCCTCGTCCATCTCGCAATGGGTTGTGGGCAATATCAGCCGTTAGAGTGCGTGTCGATCTGCACTTCGAATTCTGACCGGAACTAGTAGACCATAGCTGTGTCCCAAATCATGTACTTGTACACTATTCTATAACGTTTTTAAGTATAAATAGTATAAGTATAATAGTATAATAGTATAAGTAGCGTGTTCACACTGAAAATTCCAAAAAGAAAAAGTGTACTATAAATACCCGGATGATGCACTAAATTAATGGAAAAAACTAAGTGTGGAATGTTGGACACTTCATGCACTCAACTGTTGCAGCTTTAATTATGTAGTGGAGGGGGAGGGGCTACCAGATTCCGATGTTGAATGACAAAATAACCATGTAAAGTTCATACACTACACGGTTGAGTACATGGTGCATAAGTGCATAATGTATAGTGCGTCATTTGGGACACAGCTCAGGTATCTTTGGAATACTCTTCAACATACTACGATTTGGGACATATACCAATTCTATTTTCGAATACTATTTAGGACGGATAGTATGCGAATTGGGACGCAGCACAAGTGTAGAATGCTGGACACTTCATGCACTCAACTGTCCAGCTTTAATTACATAGCAGAGGGGGAGGGGCTTTAGACTCTGACAGTGAATGACAAAATAACCGTATAAAATTCATATCCTACATGCTCATACAGTGCTTAAGTACATAGGGCCAGATTTACTAAACAGGGCAAATTAACTTCCACAAACGAAATTCCACAAAAGCGACAATGGGAATGGAAAGTTATGTGCATGATGACAATGACGACACGCAAATTAAAGAACACAGACCCGCAGCCGGATCATTTCCATAATGACCAACGCAATCTACCAAGAGCAGCGCAAATTAAATCTGGTTTAGGACATGCTTTTTTGGGCGGTAAATAATGGCGCTAATACCAGTAAATTGCCTAGCGTGATTCATTTAAATACTCTCCTCCCTTATGAAAAATAACCATGGTTATGATTACCATTTATGTAACCACAGTTTTACCACAAATACCATGGTTAAACTATGGTTAGATTAGCAAAACCATGGTTAATTTGTGGTTACCATGGTTTAACTACAATAACCATGTTTTTTGGTTTTATTTGTAGTAAAACCATGGTTCATTTTCATAAGGGCTCCCATAAATTTTGCATCTAGGTAAATAGTGCATAAGGTCAGCCACAAAAATAACTTTGTCCACGCTTTTAGTAAATCCTGACAGTAGTTTTTTAACGCCAAAAGAGGGTTTGCGTTATATCACAAGCTGTTAGTAAATCTGGCCCTTAGTGTATAGTGCATCATTTGGGATGCAACTACAGACATTTTATACTTTTTTAAAATGATAAAATAATAATTTCAACTTAAATCAAGACTGCACATTATCCCTAATAACTCTATAAAGAATGACAAGACTTATGGAGAAATATATGGATAAACCATGTTTTCTATGGATGCCATCTTTGAAGGGATTAAAGCAAGTGCACATATATTCACATAGGAATTGTTGTGAGCTCTTCCTCTCACTCTGGAGTGTGAGTGTTTGTTTCGTCCCTGTATCTTTTATCTGTCACACTGGTCTGTGGACACTGGATTACAGCTTTGAGATCTGCCAACTTTTTTTCCTGCCTGTCTGTGGCTCAAGCATTTCTGATTCTCTGCCACCTCCTAAAATTTATACATGTATTTGCTCCCTCTCTCTCTCTGGAATCAGACGATATATGTGGCTGTCTTCCTCTGATTATAGTGATCCAGTGGAACGGAGAGATAGCTGCAGGGATGAAGAGAGAGGGAGGAGGGGAGAGATGTGTCAGTGTGAGGAAAAACATCAGACCCAGAGTGTCTTCATATGCACTCAGCATTCAAAAGTGAACATGGCTGCTGAGGAACTGTGGGCAAAAGGATTATCGGTGCTAAGATTTCAGAATCTCTGAAAGATTCACATAGTCTGTTTGTGTTAAAGGCAGAACATGCTGTCGTTAAAGCTCAAGTGTGTAATTTCAATGGCATTGAATGAAATTGTAAAAATTACTGTTTTCAAACAGGTTTCCCTCTGTCTACCTTTGTGTCATGTTTGGGCTGAGGAAGAAGACGAGGTAGATCTCATTGCAGTGATACTTTATTATACAAAGCAAAAGACAATATCTACAACGAGAATAGGTGAATGTAACAAAAGAGTGTGTAAAGCACAGTCAACAACAGAGAAACTGAGGGCAATATATAAAGGGTGAACTCAATGTACAAAACAAGCGACAGGTGAGTGAATTCAATGTAGCATTAAGTAACTATGACGACAAATTAAAACATGCTTTGTAACTATGACAACCAATGAAACAAAGGAACAACCGTTATCAACTAAAACCTTTTTATGCGTTTTTATGCCGTTCATTTACACGAAAAACGCAACCTTTTGAAGACGGGTTTCAAAGTTTTTGGGAAAATTTCAGTTATCATCTCCATATAAACAACAAAGACATGAATTTCTGAAAATGGTGACTATAGGCGCTTAGTGTTTCTTTACAAGGTGACATCGCCAACTACTGGCCTGGCATGAATAATACAGCATTTTTAGTTGTTTTCATCCGTGTGAAAAGAGATCGTTTTACAACATTTTCATCTGTACGCAAAAAAAAAAGAGAAAATCTTGTTTTTACTACACTATTGTCTCATAAACATACAAGATCATGTAAATGAAACTAAAACCATAACAGGATGTTACACACTGTTTTTGGGAGACCAGCCCTTAATTTTAGTAATTTCTGCATGTTAAGTTGGGAAAACTTGTCTTTTACTTCAAAAAAAAAAAAAAGCAAAATTAGAAATCATAGTACAAAAATATTCCAAAATGCAATTTTAGCTTGTCACAAGGTCAGTAAAACAGTTCTTCAGAGTGTGTCTAAATATGGACTTTTATAGATTCAAAACTATTTTATTTACAATCACATTTCTGCCTGAAATTCTCATCACTGTAATGGAAATAAAAAGATGACATTATTTGATGATAAAAGCCATTATACATAATTGTAGTGTTTATGTAACTACTTTTAATTGAATTTATTAAAAAAATTTTTTTAAACAAAACAAATACTATACTTTGTATTATATTTAAAGCTGTTGTGAGGGTGTTTCTAATACAGCAGCTATGGGAGGGACGGTAAAGTTGACATCTTTCTCTCTTCTGACTGCCGTTATCAATCTCTATTTTCCCCTCTCTTTGAAAGGTGTGAAAACACTATTGTGGACTTTTTCGTTTGTTATTTGAGCAAATGGGAACACAAAAAATATATATTCAATGTAGTCTCTCATTCACCGCTATAGAACTTTAGCCAACTATGATGACTTCTGCTTCTGAGAAACTGGACATGTGAATAGGGTCAATAAGGAGATTCTAATGAGAAGAACCATTTAGAATCATTGGAATTGTTTAAAAAAATTAAAATAAAAACACCCCACAAAATTAAAATGTCTGATGCATTAAAATAATGTGAATTTAGGGAATTGTGTTTAATTGTCATGAAAAATGTTAAATAAATAAATAACTAAATGCAAATATTATAAATATTTATACCAAATATAATTTCTGATATTTTCCTTTTGATTTCAGGGTGAAATGTGACCTTGACCTGAGATTTACCCATAGACCTGAAAAATACACAATGCTGATCTGATATTAAAAAAATATATTAGATTTCACATAACAGTTATGTACTTACAGGGACATAAAAAGGGGTTTAAGGCGAAGTGAGCGTCTTGTTTTTGTTAAAGTGTTTTTCTTATTTCTACAAACTTGTTTTGAAGCTGTAACATTAATTTAAAGAGTGTCTGCACTGTACTGTTCGGCTGTGGAAAGCAGCTGGCATATCAAACAATCTCATCTCAAAGCTTCCTGGATCCCCTGCAATGATTCTAGTGTGAAAGATTAATACAGAGGAAATGTAGTTCAATACAAATGTCATTTTACTACCGCAGAGATGAAAGAAAGAGGGGAAGAGAGCGAGGATGAGGGAGAGAGACTCCTGGTATGACTTTAATCGCATGTACATGATGAGCAACTCTTACAAATGGAGGAAAGCATCTCCTGCTGTTTTGCCCCACTTTCTCTCTCTCCCCTCATCAACAGCCTTGATTAGCAGTGCTTTAATTAGACAGAGAACAAAAGGAACGTGATACTCATGTATGGAGCGATCATCCATCACCCATCACCCCTTTTCCCTACCAGCAGAAACCCTGACAACCAATACACCACAGCAATCAGTGTTAACATAAACCCTGCACAACAGCACTGAAATAAGAACATGTTTACACTTTATCATCAAACACATCCAGGGGTCTTGAATCATGTCTGGCTTAATGTATGTTCCACAGATAAAGCAGAATGTCAGACACTTTCTGTACAACAGAGTTATATGAGGTGTAGAGGAAAATATATCTATTTTTTCAAGATATGAAGAGGTAACACAATGCTAGTGTGTTGTGGGTGGTCGCCAAGGTGGTGCTATGCGATTGCTAGGGTGTTCTGGGTGGTTTCAGGGTTGCCAGGATGTTTCTAAAAGTGGTCATTTCAAGCCCAAGGTGTTGCTATGCAGTAGCTTGGGGTTTTTGAGTGGTTCCAGGGTTGACAGGATGTTTCCTGGTGCTTGTAAGATAGTTCTGAGTTGTTGCAAAGGTGTTGCTATGCGATTGCTATGGTGTTTCTGAGTGGTTTCAGGGTTGCCAGGGTGTATTTTGGGGTTAGAGAGTTCTGAGATGTTACCAGGGTGTTTCTATGCAGTTGCTAGGATGTTCTGGGTAATTCCAGGGTTGCCAGGATGTTTCTGAGTGGTCATTTCAAGTCTAAGGTGTTGATATGCAGTTACTAGGGTGTTCTGAGTGGTTCCAGGATATTTCCCGGTGGTTGTAAGAGAGTTTTGAGTTGTTGCCAAGGTGTTGCTATGCAATTGCTAAGGTGTACTGAGTGGTTCCAGGGTTGCCAGGATGTATTTTGGAGGTCTTGAGAGAGTTCTGAGTTGTTACCAGGGTGTTTCTATGCAGTTGCTAGGATGTTCTGGGTGGTTTCAGAGTTTACCAGGATTTTTCTAAGTGGTCAATTCAAGTCCAAGGTGTTGTTATGCGGTTGCTAGGGTGTCCCGAATGGTTCAAGGGTTCCCAGGATGTTTCCTGGTGGTTATAAGAGAGTTCTGAGTTGCTGCCAAGGTATTGCTATGTGATTGCTAGGGTGTTCCGAGTGGTTCCAGGGTTGCCAGGGTGGATTTTGGTAGGCGTTAGAGAGTTCTGAGTTGTTACCAAGGTGTTTCTATGCAGTTGCTAGGATGTTCTGGGTGGTTGCCTGGGGGTTCTGGGTGGTTTCAGGGTTGCCAGGATGTTTCTAAGTGGTCATTTAAAGTCCACGGTGTTGCTATGCAGTTGCTAGAGTATTCTGAGTGGTTCCAGGGTTGCCAGGGTGTATCTTGGAGGTCTTTAGAGAGTTCTGAGATGTTCCTAGGGTGTTTCTATGCAGTTGCTGGGGTGCTTTAGGTGGCTGCCAGGGCGTTGCAATGAAGTTACTATTTATTATACTATATACTAGTTATTTGGGTGGTTACCAGGTCGCTGTTATGTTGTCACTAAGTTGTTCTGAACGGTTGCCAGGGTGTTGCTATGCGGTTGTGTTCTGAGTGGTTCCAGGGTTTTTAATAATAAAAAAATTTTTTTATTTTGTGCATATTTGACCCAAATTTGGGTTGAAACAACTCAGCATTTTTTAGAGTGAAGGTGGTCATTGCATGGTCGGTAGAGTGTTCTGGTTGGTTTCCAGGGCATTGCTTTTCAGTCACTACTGAAAAGCAGTCACTACTTTGTACCAAAGTTTAATAATGATTGGGTTTTTTTACATATATGAGCATAAGTGAGGATTTGCGTACACCATTACTAATTACCCACATGCCCCAGCTGGAGGACAAAGATGAGGAGCAAGAAATAAAAGCAGCTGCTATGCTGTCACTTTACATTCACGATAACTATAATTACAATGAGGGTCAGTCAATTAAATAAGGCCTGCTTAAATGTCCTCAATTATGCAGAAAAATAAATTAATTGTAATTAACCGATTGGACCTTCATCCATTAACAGAAAAGAAAAGACAAAGGCAAATGAGAGGAGAGCATAAAAGTCTCAAAATGCAATTAATGTACCTGTCCAACTCACTATGACCAAAATTTCAAACAGTTTTATTAATTATATATATTTTTTTGATTTGTGTGACTTGACATCCTTTAATTTAAGTCAATTTTGGGTTCAGGAATTAAAGCAGTTTCATCCTTGCAAAAACATTATGCTCACAATGTTAAAAAGAGTTTACATGAGCTCCAAATTGCTACTTATAAAAAAGCTGCTACTAAAAATCTTGAACTTTAGATAGAATCTGTACAATGTTGCACAACCAGCACAAGCAAAAGCTCAATATGAAAGTTTTGCAACACTGCTATCTATTCTCCTGATGCACACAATGCATTCTCTACAGTGAATATATTTCATTTGGACATCTCGATTATCTCCGTGGACAGTGCCAACAGCAGCAGCTGTGGGGATGGAAAACCAGAGGATGTGATGTTGTGGCGCCACTTAGTCGTCATATGCTAGGCACTAATTCCCAAATCAACAGCAGCTATTAAATCAACTGATTTGCACTTGTGTTCTACTGTGAGATGCAAGAGCCACGATTTATACCACACAAGTGTTGCAGATGATGGAGGATTCTGGAACAGTGCAATAGTTACAATGTGTCAGTGACTCAGAGATGGTTTGAAAAAACGCCTTATTCTATAGTGAAAATGGGCCGTTTTACACCTGGTATTTGTATATATTTGGCAAATCCGATCACCAAGTGTAAAACTGATATATTCTTTGTGCTGGAAGACATGCAGTAACACTGTCACAATAAGTAGTCAAAAAATCAGAGATCGTCCTCTCAACAAAATCTAATCACAGGAGGTCAAAGGAGATGCATTTGAGATGGATGTTAATACCTGGTGTAAACGAGGCCTAAGTGTCTATTGATTTTACCCAACACAATCTGAGATACTATCCTCCTATAAAGTAAGCTTTTTTCCATAAGAATCTTTACACACACACACACACACGCTGGTTCTGATAGAAAGGTGTCAGAATACACAGCTGGGGCCTCCCACCTTGAGCCCCAGCCCCTGTAAGTGAAAGTGCCCTTTTTGACCGTACTGCAGTGCCCCCGTAACACCCCCTGGAATGCGATTTCAACCAAAGGACCACAGAGCAATGGAAGAAGGTGACCTGGTCTGATGAATCACCTTTTCTTTTACATCACGTGGATGGCCGGGTGCGTGTGCCTTGCTTACCTGGGGAACACATGGCACCAGGATGCACTATGGGAAGAAGGCAAGCTGGTGGAGGCAGAGTGATGCTTTGGGCAATGTTCTGCTGGGAAACCTTGGGTCCTGCCATCCATGTAGATGTTACTTTGACACGCACCACCTACCTAAGCATTGTTGCAGACCATGTACACCCTTTCATGGAAACGGAATTCCCTGTTCAGCAGGATAATGCGCCCTGCCACAAAGCAAAAATTGTTCAGGAATGGTTTGAGGAGCACAACAGCGAGTTTGAGGTGTTGACTTGGCCTCCAAATTCCCCAGATCTCAATCCAATCGAGCATCTGTGGGGTGTGCTGAACAAACAAGTCCCCACCTTGCAACTTACAGGACTTAAAGGATCTGCAGCTAACATCTCGGTGCCAGATAGCACAGCACACCTTCAGGGGTCTAGCGGAGTCCATGCCTCAACGGGTCAGAGCTGTTTTGGCAGCAAAAGGGGGACCAACACAATATTAGGAAGGTGGTCATTTTATATATATATATATATATATATATATATATATATATATATATATATATATATATATATATATATATATTATTCATACTGGTAATCTTATAAATAATAATATTACACATAGAATTTACTTATGATGCGACTTCTCAAATGGGAGTATTTTTACATATAAGATCACATATCAAAATGTAAATAAATTTAAATGTCAAACTAATATTTATTTAGCTGCTGTTTGTACTTGTTGACATACCAGTTCAAAATAAGATTTTGCATATAAAATTATCAATTAAGCTCTGTTCAGTCTAACAAGGCAGTGTGATGTAAGATGTTCATAATTAAGATAATTTGTTTCTGATTTTTCAGGGGGTAGAAATTAATGTAAACTAAATAAGTGCCAATTATCATCCAATCTGTACAAACTGCCATGATGAATTCAAACTAGATTCAGACACGTTCCACAATTCTAAGATAGTCTTGATTATCCGTAATCTTCATCTCGACACAGTCCTGTGTACTTCAGCCCGTCGTCTCATAATCAGACTGCGATGTGGTTGAGCTATTGTTTCTGCATCACAGGTTTTCATGTGATGTGTGTGATTACAGCGCCATTGAAAACAACTATAAGACTCATCAAATCATCAGAACTCAGCCTGGTAATAATTGGCACTTGACGCACAAAACCAGCCTTTGTGAGTTGTATGGAATTCTGAGAAATACTGAAACAAAACTTTCATTAAAAAGGCATACACAAATGAACTGCTCTTCCTTCAAATATCAATATATAAATATCTAAAAATTTAAGTTTCATGACATTTATTTGAATATACTTTAACTAATACTAAGCATGCTAATGTTGTTAAGCATTATATACTTCAATAATGTTTGTTGATATCATTACTGAGAATTGATGTTATCTGAAATAAAACATATTTTTAAAAATACAGACACATTATTACTACGAATTGTGAAATGTTATCTGATATTAAAACAATAAAAATATAAGATTTATGCAAAAATACATTATTACTGAAATGCAGTGAATAATTTAATGAAATTAAAAATATAAAAATATATTTATGCAACACACACACACACGCACATGTTGTGTTTTCATGTTTTATGGGGACATTCCATAGACGTAATGGTTTTTATACCATACAAACTGTATATTCTATCCCCCTACACTGCCCCTACCCCTAAACCTACCCATCACAGGAAACATTCTGCATTTTTACATTTTCAAAAAACATCCCTTAGTATGCATTAATAAGATGTTTTCCTCATGGGGACCAAAAAAATGTCCCCACAAGGACAATGATTTCGGATATCGCTATCTTTGTGGGGACATTTTGTCCCCATAATATAGGGTTTACCAGGACACACACACACACACACACACAAAGAGACAGAAACATTTTCTATTCTTTGTCATCAACAACATGAAATGCATTAAGCTTCGAAGGCATTAAAAAATTTGGTGTCATGACGGTCATTGCTTTTGTTTCTAATGTATAAAGACTGAGTGAACTGCATTTAGCTCTATTCACTTTGTTGTGAGTGGATAAGTGTATGAGAAAAGGAGGGTGAATAGTTCATCTTGACACATCAAGAGAAGAAATGTACTGTCGCTCAAAATAGTGATGCATTTATCACAGAAATCCTTGGAGAGTCATTTTTCTAATGTAATGAGGGCATGTAATGTCTCTTAGCATCAGAGAGGCTATGTGGGACAATTCTGAGCTGGTGTTGTTTTCATTTCTCCAGCCCAGCTATGGCTAATATTTTAATAATAATTGAAACAATAAAATAATATTACAGTCATTTCTTTGATAATTCGCAAAACACATGGAAAACGAGGACCCAACACTTCTCTTCTTACCCCAGATTTTACTTCATTATTTCATGGGTGAGTCAAGTGGGGCCCAAATGAAATCCAGATTACAATAACAGCAGGGCTGGGTTAAATTAGGAGAGTGTAAACACTCCATACTGGGCTCCCGGCAGCACAGTCAGACTTATACACCTTTACATAAACACATACACAGTAATATGTAGGCCTACATGGAAACTACACGTGCAGAAAGATCTATAGATATCCACAGAATAGGAACTTACCTCATTCATAAATGTCTATCCCTGCTTCCCGCATGTTTGTTTATTAAATATTTTGGCTAATTTTATCATGCCTTAAAGGTAGGTTTGGGTTTTTTTTCCCGGAGAGGCTAGCAATAGCCAGCTAGCTTTGAAAACGTCTCGGTTACGTATGGTAACCCTCGTTCCCTGAAGGAGGGAACGGAGACGTACGTCAGACGTCACCGACGAATTGGGATCACTTCAGGGAGCCCCTATCAGCTTCGAGATTTAGAGAACAGGCCAATGAGAATTGGCGTGCGAGATTTGCATCTCGCGCCCCCCGCGCAGTGCGGGTATAAACGGAAGCGAAATGCAGCGCACCTTTGTTTTTCACTGAGGAGCCGAACTATTGACTCGGCCTGCAGTGATGGTACAGCAATTGTGGCGACGGGACGTACGTCTCCGTTCCCTCCTTCAGGGAACGAGGGTTACCATACGTAACCGAGACGTTCCCTTTCAGTCGGTCACGTTCGACGTCGTCGGACGTCACCGACGAAATTGGGATCCCTTTGGAACACGCCACAGTTGCTACCACTTCCAGCGCCCTGGGAAAGCCCCTCAGACCCCGGCTGTTCCGGGCGGGGAAATTCACGCAGGGAGAGTCAGCTGCTGTTCCGCAAGACCCACTCAGCCGACTATTGGATAACGCTGGGAAAGCGTGCCCCGGGGGGCCGCTGCGGAAGCCACATCATGCCCGGAGGGAGTTACCATGTGGAGAATACACGTATGGACTGGCCGCGGGGGTCCACACCACACTGAGACGGCAGAGAGGGAAAGACACGAGCTCGCCGAAGGGAGACTTACCGTGGAGAATACACATATGGGACCGCCGTGGGGGTCACAACATATGGAACCCAGCCTAACACAAGTTCCACCAAATGCATACGAGCGTTAGGCCTGGCGTCGGACGCTCCGCCACGTCCGACTGCCGAGGGCTGCGAGGAGGACTCGACAGGGTTCGCCATACTGGGGAACTCGACTGAGCATATAAGCGCATCGTATCCGCTCCATGGGGAAGGGAGTGGCGCAGCAAGCCGACACTTTAGAACGGGCACTTCGGTGTTACTGACTATGGGAAGTGAGCACACAGGAAGATACCGCTCTCTACGTAGGGTATAGAACCTAGCGAACATGTTAGGTGTCGCCCAGCCCGCAGCCCTACAAATATCTGCCAGCGAGGCGCCACGAGCCAGCGCCCAGGAAGAAGCTACACCCCTGGTGGAGTGGGCTCTTAACCTGAGCGGGCAGGGCACATCTTGGGTTTCATACGCCAAGACGATGGCATCCACTATCCAGTGGGCCATCCTCTGCTTGGAGACAGCCTTTCCCTTCTGCTGTCCTCCATAACAGACGAAGAGCTGTTCTGAGGTCCTGAAGCTTTGCGTTCTGTCCACGTAAGTCCGCAGCGCGGACGGGACAGAGAAAAGCTAGGGCTGGGTCTGCCTCCTCCGAAGGCAGCGCTTGCAGGCTCACCACCTGGTCCCGGAAAGGAGTGGTGGGAACCTTGGGCACATATCCAGGCCAGGGTCTCAGGATTACGTGAGAGTTACCAGGCCCGAATTCCAGGCACGATTCGTCGACCGAAAATGCCTGCAGGTCCCCTACCCTCTTGATGGAGGCCAATGCAGTCAGGAGTACTGTCTTCAGAGACAGAATTTTTAACTCAGCTGACTGCAAAGGCTCAAAGGGAGGCCTCTGCAGTGCGGTCAGCACCAGAGACAGGTCCCAAGAGGGTATAGAGGGAGGGCGAGGCGGATTCAGTCTCCTCGCCCCCCTCAGGAGCCTGACGATCAGATCGTGCTTCCCTAAGGACTTTCCGCCTACGTAGTCATGATTGGCGGCGATGGCGGCCACATAAACTTTGAGGGTGGAGGGAGACAGCCTTCACTCCAACCCGTCTTGTAGGAAGGAAAGCACAGAACTGACCGAACACCTTCGGGGGTCTATCTCCATCCCGAGAAAAGAGATCCTCTGCGAGGGGCAGAGTTTGCTCTTCTCCCAGTTGACCTGAAGCCCCAACCGGCAAAGGTGACGGAGCACCAAGTCCCTGTGTTCGCACAACTGCTCTCGCGACTGGGCAAGGATCAGCCAGTCGTCGAGGTAGTTGAGAATGCGAACACCACGCTCTCTCATGGGAGCAATGGCCGCCTCCGCGACTTTCGTGAAGACACGGGGCGACAGGGCCAGCCTGAAGGGTAGGACCTTGTACTGATATGCTCGTTCGTCGAATGCAAAGCGTAGGAACGGTCTGTGTCGAGGGAGAATCGAGACATGAAAGTACACGTCCTTCAGGTCGATCGCTGCAAACCAATCTTGGGGACGGACGAATGCTGAAGATGCATTTCTGCGTTAACATCCTGAACAGCAGCCTGGGGACTGGTACAGAAGTCACAGAACCAAGATCGGCCGTAACCCGCCGCTCTTCTTGGGCACAATGAAGTACGGGCTGTAGAAGCCGTTCTTCATATCGGCTGGAGGGACCGGCTCTATCGCATCCTTCGCCAGTAGGACCGCGATCTCCGCCTGAAGCACAGGGGCATTCTCCTTCGACACGGAGGCGGCGGATGCCCCTGAACTTGGGGGCGCCCGCCGGGCGAACCGAATCGCATAGCCGAGTCTGATGGTACGGATGAGTCAGCAAGACGGGCTGGAGCGCTAGGCAGGCTCCCAAGAACCGTGCAAGCGGGACCAACGGCACCACAGACGTGCCCGCAGCGGGCAGCGCAGCGGCATGCAGGGACCCAACACGGACGACATGGGAGCGGCCCAAGGTGGGGTCTGAGTGTGCTGTGCAACACTTACCTGCTTCCGCTGAGGGGGTGCACGAGTGTGGGGAGGCCACTTGTGTGTGTCCCAGACACAGCCGGCACCCCCTGCTGGCGATAGGAGAGGCGCCTGAGGGTGACGAGGCATGGAAGCGCCGAACACCGCCGAGCACACTCTCCTGGCACCCAGGGTATTGGAACTGCTCTTTAGAATTTGGGTACCACTGGTTGTATTTGACAGTGGCGGAACAGAATTTACCAATGAATCTCCTCCCGGCCCTCCTCCGGGGAAGAGCAGCTCTTAACCAAATCCGGGTGCCCATGGCGACGAGCAGACTTTCTGGACATCGCCTGGCCGAGGGCCAGCGCTGTGACTTTAAATATAAAAGCCACTGTGCGCAGCTCAACCTCAGCTCAGAACTACCCTTATGCACGAAGAGTGCTGGGCGGAGGCAGCCTGCCAGTGGCACTGCCACCCCACCTGATGAGGGTAGTGAGAGAGAGGAAAACTTTATACAGGCTATGGCCCCTTTGGCGTTCCATTTTCTGGTGCCAAGCGGTTCCACACTGCTAAAGCCTTCCAATGCACATCCGGGAAAAAGGCAAGGGGGCGGGCAAGGCGATTTATGCGTTGCGCTATGCCCCAGCCACCCGGGGAAGCATGACTGTCAAGTATGAATCTGATTCAGCATGAAACATCCACTATTATAGTGGGAATCTCAGCCCAATCTTCATTTTCAACACATAACAGTCCTCTCTCCGATGCAGCGATTGACATCTGTCCTCTGCTAGAGCCCCAAATGAGACGCTAGGTCCCTTTATTTATTTTTTATTTATTTTATTTGTTAAATTTTTTTTTTTTTTGGACCAGCAATCCCATTTGTAAGCTACCAGCAGGCATGCAAGATAGTGAGCGTGGCCGTGAGACGGCACACGGCGCGCTGAACACTAAAACACTTATGAAAAGGGTAAAATGAACAACGCGCCGACGTGGTCATGCTCTCATGAGAGAACATTAACCACCCACGAACACAGTCTCAGCATGCTGCGATGCGCTAGAGGAGGGGGGGGCCCACGGAGATGTGCTCGGCAGGGAAGCCCCACTGTAATCCTCAGATCACCCAGGCTTATCAGCCAGTAGCCCCTTTTCTGGTGCACCAGAAAAGACACTAGATCGGGGTATAAGCGAAGGGACTCGACCCCGTTTGAGGTTTCATAGTCTCGACCGCGCATCTAGAGCGCCGAGTGACGCGCGCTGGGTTGCCGTGACAACCCGCGCTGTCAGCGGCAGCGCTGAACACTCAAACCCTCACGGGGAAGGCGAGACGAACAGCGCGCCGACGTGATCCCGTTCTCCTGAGAGTACATGGACCACCCACGAACGCAAATCTCAACATAGTTATGCGAGAGGGCTCGTGGCCGTCAATAAGGACAGAAACAACCGCACCCAGAAACGCACGGGTGGAATGACGTCTTGAAAAAGACGCAGTGTCACACCCGCTGCTGCTTTTTAGAAGAAAATGTGCTCTTTTAAATGTGCTGAAGCACCCAGGAACGACGCGGCAAAACACAGGAGAGTAGTGCAGCCTGTGTATGCACTCACCATTGGGAACGCCCTCACCGAACCAACAGACCAAACAGTGCTGTGAAAACAGCAGTTTATCACTGTATCAGGGAGCTCGTGGCCGCCGCTGATCGTGCCATCCCACTCAGCACTCAAAGAAGGTTCTTCTGTCGTTCTCTCTTTCTCTCTGCTGAAGCAGGAACAGTCTTCTTCATCAACACCGTGTTCGGCTCCGAAGTGAATGACAAAGGTGCGCTGCATTTCGCTTCCGTTTATACCCGCACTGCGGGCGGAGCGCGAGATGCAAATCTCGCACGCCAATTCTCATTGGCCTGTTCTCTAAATCTCGAAGCTGATAGGGGCTCCCTGAAGTGATCCCAATTCGTCGGTGACGTCCGACATACGTCGAACGTGACCGACTGAAAGGGAACATAAGATCTCACCCTCCCATCAGAGCATCTCTAAAGCCACGCCTCTGGGAACAAAGAAAAGCGTCATGAGAGACGGCGTTAAACTACCTCACGTCTCAAAGCACATAACATTACAATAATAATGAACATAAGCAACTTAAAGACCTGTACCACCTGGCTGCTGCAGGTTAATTTCAGCGTTGATAGTGTTCCCATTGAAATGCATGAATTCGAATCATGACGTCATTGACAGGCGACGCAATGACACAGGCTGTTACACTGGTTAAAAATGCCGATTTCTCTGGATTTAAACATTGTTGGAAACATTTGGGATAACACAAGTAAAATTGCTCTAGTGGTTTTTGTATATTTTAATCCAACAATCTTTCATATTGTGCCTTTAAATCTATTCCAAATGTCCCCCCAAACCCACAGAAAATGCAAACACACACACACACGCACGCATGCACGCACACACACACACACACACAAAAACACAATTTGGACATATAACATCATAATATATAACATCAAACACATATAATTGGCATAAACTCCACAATTTTGAGAATGTATGATCCACAAAAGGTAGGCTACTTCCTGTTAACGTAGTCTATATTAGAGGTAATAGGAAAAAATAACCATGTGAAAACTTTTTGTAACAAACATGGCAAAAATACAAATACAAAATAAAGTTCCTTTCAAGCTAAACCTTACCTTATATTCTGTGTAGCACTATGTATACACACACACACACACGCACAATCTCTCATGTGGTAACGGTGGGTATTAGCCTTCAGAGTTGTGCGTCATCCATCACAGTGGCACGAAGGCTAAGTTGACAAATTTCCAATATTAATAGAAGCTGTCGGGGCGTCGTAGGGTAATAGCTGTCCCTGTCACGGGCACCTATTAAGGCCTGGCCCCTGCTGCAGGACGAGGTAATTAATACACTCACACATGCTCCCAACGCAATTTAGATTGACATACACACTTTCACCTTCATTTGCGGGAGGGACAGCAGGCAGAGAGAGAAAAGCTTGATGCTTTATAGCTTACAGCTAATGGCTACTCAAGCTGTGTACTTTTATGAATAGTTAAGCTACATTAAAACTATGCCTTTGAAAGCAATACGTTTGATTAATACACATGAGGAATGGTATTTCAGTCCAATGAGAATTAATTGTGGATGTGGCTACCTGATGTAAAAGAGTGCAACAGTTCACGGCCACCTTTTTCTGTGGCGTTGGTTCCAAATATATTTTTTCCATAGGGATTTTTAAAAAGTATTTGTTAAATAGTCATGATGCTTCTCATGAACCAAATCAACCAGCTAGGAGGTGAATAAGATAAATAAATTAATAAATAAATGAAAGGTTTAAAACTGTGTACTTAATGGCTGTAATAATGCAAATGAAAATCTAATTAAAAACTGCAGGAATAAAACTATTAAAGACTATTTCTATCAATTTAAAATTTTTGACATTTTATGTTTACTGTGTATGCAGTGGTGAGGGGTCCCCAGGACAGGTTTGAGAACCACTGAGCTAGATCAATATGAGGCATGGTAAAACATGGTACTCGTGGTAAATCAAGAAAACGAGATTTAAACAATAAGACTAACTGTGTTGAGCGATATAACAACGATTAGTTTTTGTTGATGAATGTATCCAAACATAGATTTCTCACCTGTCTAATAAAACACATAATATATTAAAGGTGCCCTAGAATGAGTTGAAACAATATTTTAAATTGTTCTCTGATATCTACATAGAGGGTATGTGGCTTATTTAAGGTCAAAACCTGTCCAGATACGGTTTTACAGGTCCATTTACAACCCTAGAAATTGTCCCTAGAATGAAATGGTCTGTTTTTGCCTTATTTGTAAGGGTCATGAATAATAATGTTAAGCTCTGCTCTGATTGGCTCATTTCAGTAGCTCACACAAGTTCACCAAACACAATCGCAAACAGCACAAGCGACAGAACACAGAACGACTGAATGACACTTTAAGCAGAAAATCTCAAATGAAGATGCTGAAATGCAACTTAAGTTACTTGTTGCCAGACAAGCGAGATACAATACCTCATCTTCACAATACCTGCAGAACTTCTGTTAATTCGGTGCAGGTCCACCTTAATACTGCCTGGCCTTGAACACGGGCTGGTTATATGCAAATTTGGGGAGGTGTAAATATTAATGATCCTGACGGTTACGTCACAGTCGGTGTTATGTTGGGATTCGCCCGTTTTTCAGTGGTCTTTTTCTAGCACAAGATTTACATATGAAGGAGGAAACAATGGTGTTTGAGGCTAATGATATGTTAGTTCCATGTACTGAACTCTTATTATTCAACTATGCCATGGTAAATACAGCTTTCCATTCTAGGGCACCTTTAAAGCGTCTCTGGTGTTTCCATGGTTTCTACAAAATAAAACTGGAAATCGAGGGTAACGCGGGTATGATGTCATTGATAGGCGACGCACAGACACGTTTCCTGTCCTGGTTAAAATTGCTTATTTCTCATAAACACACGTTTAAACATTCTTGGAAACATTTGGGATAATGCAAGTACAGAAGTCAACAAAATCTATAACATTGTTCTAGTGGTTTTTGGATATTTTAATCCAAAAATCTTACATACTGTGCCTTTAAGAGGTGGTCACACTACACTTTTTGTTGCTGAATGCGTCAGAGTGGAAACTCAAGCTCACACGAAAAGTTTCACATTGCACTGTGTTCATAGTTCAAGTGTGGTGAACTCTGAGCTGGAAATTCGCATGTGACCATTAGAAGACTGATATGTCACGGTGTGATCTCTTGGTTGAATTAAAAGAACAATATTTTTGCAGTAAAGTCGAGTAGATTTTTTTTTTTTTTTTTTACATATTGAGTGTATTTCTATTTGTTATATGTTGAATTCATGTTTATAAAAAAGACGCTGCAGAGCATGATGTCATATCACAAGCCTTGCGGTGTCCGAAGAGATTTCGCATGCTCAAAATCTAGTGTGATCGCCGCTTGAGGAAGCTGAATCCATGACATTTGCAGTGCTTCATGGGAATGGACAGGCGCAAAGAGTTTTGCCATGATATGATTGGCTGCATTTAACTCCATTTTTAACCACACATACACTCACAAACTTCCCTAAGCACTTCCCCCTCAGAGGGTTCCCCGCCGCCATTTTGATGTGCATTCAACTTCTCCTCAATTTCCCTTTCGACCGAGGGAGCAAGTCTACTCAATATGTACACTTAAGGCAGATCCATAGACCAATGCAACATGATTGTAACATAACAGCTGATAGTTTGTTGATTTTCGTTTGTGTAATTTTTTATATTTTGTCCAACAGCCCAAGCATACATACAGGCCTATAGAATGGTGCGTAAAACAAAATCATAAGGAAAAAACTAAATCCAGTTATCAACGGCTTAGGGTGTTCCATTTAAACCCATTGCAAGGGCTCCGCCAGTAGTGGGCACTCATGCAGCTTAAGTAATGACATACACCCGAGTGAACAAGACGAGGGAAATTAGCAATTGGACTTAAACGCAGCCTTTGTTCTGATTGGTGGAGATTTCATTGCAGAATCATGGATGGGTAATATAGTGCATATACCAGTGGCCTCGGCGCTCACAGTAAGTCTTATCTTTAAGGTTCGTAAGTTATCGTTAAATTCAATTCCCCAATGGAGAAAATTAATGGGATTTTTACTTCCAGAACACAACTGTTGCAGTTTATTTGATTGTTTGACAGAATCATGGGTAATGTAGATTTTGACCAGGAATTACACCAAAACTAAGTTAAAATAATGTGGACTGACAGCTTCAACAAAAGCATATACCATCGATTTATAACCTCCTAGCTCACAGGCAAGTCTTTAAGGTTCATAAGTTATCATTAAAAATCAATTAACCTTTAGAGAAAATGAATGGGATTGACTTGCACTCGAAAATGTAATGCTGATCATTGGTTGTTGCCATCATGGCTGGTTAGGACAAAAACCCAGATGAACACAGAAGAGAAATGTTTTAGAGCTCATCACATTTAGATAGCACACGGTGTAAGGTTGTGTGAGCAAAATAATTAGACAAAAAACACCAATATAGCATATTGTGTATAGTGTAGCACCAACAAAGCTACACTATTTTGATTGCAGCTATGCTAATGTAGCTAAATGCTAACAGCATTACTTTCATCTAGTTATCCTTCAACTAATTTTGAGGGTGCTTGTTTGATGATTGTTACTTCCTATAGCAACAATTCTACAGAAATATATTTTGAATCAGGTGTCTAAGCAACTTAATATGCTAAAATCCTCTCAGAAAAAATTAGCAACTGCATAGCAAAATGCCAGAATTCATTCATAACCTAAGGTGACCAGATTTCTGAAATGGAAACCAGGGACATTTCCTATTTGAGTGGCCAAAATATCACTAAAAATCTCATTTGTTTTTATCTATTAATTACGGGGACAATATATTTTTAATGTTTTTTGGTGTTGTGGGCTCCCTATATTATTATTATTAACATTAATAATTATTATGATTTAGTTTGATTAAGATTTTTGGTCTGGTTTTAATACGGTTCACAGCACCTGGGAAAAACAAAAAAACAATGAAACCAGTTAATAGTAACCATTGTAAATCACAAGCCGTTCAAAACAATATTATAACGTGACTTAAAAACACAAAAATAAAACAACATAAATATGATATGATGAATAAAACTATTTAACAAATATAATTGCATTTTATACTTCCATTATCAACAAGTTTATACTGTATAAATTAGCCTACTTTTTTCACTTCAAATGTTTTGTTACGTTTGTGCTTGAAAATAACTCTTATCTTTAATTGGTCTTGTTATTTTGCATTTTAAAATAGGCTTATTTTAAGCATTTGTTAAGTGTCAGTACACATTAAGTATGTGTATTCTGCACATGTAAGTTAGTGTAATTGTTTAGGTTTTGTATAGTTCAGATGTGTGGTAATCACTGCGTTGTGACTGCGGAACTTTTTGGGACAAAACGATCCCGCACCCTGTCGAGGCTCTCAACAGTATTACTTTAATTTAACATGAATAGTTACTACCTTGAAAAGCGGTAAAGATGTTTCTTTTGATATTTGACGATAATGGCGCTCTGCTCTCGGTTACTGAAGTAGTAGCGGCGCGCATGAAGTGTGTAGAGCCAGCGTTTCTCACAGCGCCATCTGCTGGTGAAAATAATCACTACACGATTGCTCTTATAATCAGCAGCTGCTGTATGTTGGTAAGGGTGCTTTTTTTGCAAAGTATCTGCTGGTTGTTTTGAACGAGCTGTAAAATGGGGACAGAACAGCAAAAACCGGCTGGTCACCCTATCATAACCTGGCGTTGTGGTGGCGAATTTTGCATGGGTAGTACCGCAATTTCTTGAGAAACTACAAAAGGTAGTATATTAGCATTGTCCGTTGAAAGCACAGATACTGGTGCTTCTATAAATGGGGTTTGAGAAAACAAAAGTGTCAGTGCCAGGCTGCCAGCTCACAGGGTTACACTAATATGATTATGTGGATTATGCCAACGAGCTGGTCCGGGGCTATATTTCATGCTCTTGTTTGGGGGAAGTGTTAATTGGTTTGGAGCCTTTGATGTGACTGCTGGTAAGCCGGATGGGGGAGAGGGTTATTATGTGAGTGTGGAAAAGTGTGTTTTTTTGGCCTTGGAGGGATTCAAATTGACGAAAAGAGATCCCACTTTGACTCTGCTGCTGCTTTTCTTTCTCTTAGCATACCTCTGGCTCATGTGTATCTCAAATTGGATTACAGACAGATAAATGTGAATGAGGTTTCTGTGAGCGTGAAAATTTACATTCACTGGAGGTCTTTTTAGAAGACACTGCATGGAGGAAAAATCTTTTCAGGCTTCATATTGAGGAAAGCGGTTGGAAAAATTTAAACTCCAACCTCGATTGAAACGGGGCCTAAAAACACGAACTTTTGAAAACGGGTTTCAAAGGGTACGTTTTTGAAAACGATACCGTTATCATCTCCGTGTAAACTACAGAAACACAATTTAGTGAAAACAGTGACATCATGCACATCCATGTTACGTGTTCAGTCTACAGGCGCGTAGTGTTTCTTCACAAAGTGACATCGCCAACTACTGGCCTGGCATGAATAATACAGCATTTTAGTCGTTTTCACGGATCTGTGTGAACTGGGATCATTTTGACAATGCTGTCGCCTGTACATTTTGACAATGCTGTTGCTTGTACTGTACTAAAAAACTTTTCCATTTTTAGAACTTGGCTGTAGTGTAAACGCACCCTTAACTCTTGTTTTAAAAAGTTGTTTTAAAAAGTTGCCAGCCACCGCCAGCGTTTTTGACCCTTTTCACAAAAATTCCCAGAATATTTTGTTATATGAATATCTGAACATGCAATATATGAAAAGAAAGAACAGAACCTCTGCTTTTTTATTCTAGCTTCATGCATTCTTTTTTTACCAACACTTGAATGTCGTTAAGTTTCATAAAAAACAAACAAACATTTTGAGCAAAAAGCTGAGAAAATCACTACATCCAGATTGGATTCAGAACGATGATCAAAACATAGATGGAGTAGATCGAGTCCATCAACACCCCTAAAGCTTCACAGTCCTAAACCTCGTCCTGGGTCGACATTTCATTCAGTAACATTAGGCCATTTTGATTCATATGCTGTTTAATGTTGGTGATCGCATTATTTTACATAAGCATATGATATCACTTGTTTCTGCAACTTCTTCACCTATGTTGCGACCCGAAGATTTCTATACTCTTTCAGAAGATGCGTAATAGCGTCCCCTACTGTATAACAGTGAAAACATGGAAAGCCGGAAAATTCTGTCAATGGCGGAGAAGCGTACAACTTCGTTTTGTTGAAATAGTAAAAACCTGCAGAATTCGACTGCACAAAGGCATACTTGAGGCTAGAATGAACCAAACAAAACATTTAGAAGTAAAAATCTTGCAATTTTATTTGCATATAAAGGCAGCTAAATATATCACAATGAAACCTGAAGAAAAAAAAAAAAAAAGAAAAAACGTATCTAAACTTTTCCAGGAATGAGACCGTAACTGAAAGAAAAGCAGAGGCATTTACAAATGGCAAGAGTTGAAACAACTATTGGCAACATTTTTTTGTGCTAGCAAGACTGCATTTACACAGTGCAAAATTACAAAAAGAAAAAGAGAAAAACAAAAACTATCATACGCAAGATATCAAAGGACAACTGAACCTGGTTTCGGCAGGTTCGGAGAAGAAAGAAGAAAGAAAAAAAACAACCTTTGAGATTGTACATTAAAATAATTTCAACTCGAGTACTCGTTTATTGTATGGAACAATACGCCGTAAAGTAGGAACATTTCATGAAAACAGAAAAGAGCATGTGTGCGCTTTACGCACATTTAAGTCATCACTTACAGGCAAAATGAGATTCTTCAAGAGGCTTAGAACGAACACAATTTTAGTTAGAGATTTTACAGCTTACACACATACATATAGATATACTCATATTTTAAGACATTTTCCAATTTCTATGCAGAATGAGGCGCTCCAGAATATACATGAGTTAAAATGCATCCATGTCTTCCCTGCGCTTGTAAGAAAGTGTTCTTTGAATGCAAAAAAAAAAAAAAAATCCCCTTCGTTTTGGATAAAAACAATAAATATGATGCTTTCTCTTCGCTAGCAGAAAGAAAGGGCTCCAGCTGGGGGAACTTAAAGCTAGTTTAAGGCATTATATCCCTGTCAGCTAAAAGAAAGCTTAATTATCCTGAAAAAATAATATACAAAATGAACAATGGCATCCCATACCAACATAATTCGAATATTGACAAAAAAAAAGACAATTTTACAAATTCACAAAGCTTATTATCTTACAGATTTAATCAGATCTTTTCATAAGATTGTTCACCACTTCTGTACGTAAAACACCCCGCATGATCCCATCCGTCATCAGAAACTTCCACTGAATCTTTTAGCAAAAGACTGGCGATTTCCAAAGAAACATTCAACTATTTTTTTTTTTTTTTTTCAAAGTACTGTCAGAAAACATAAGGAAAGAAAAGGAGAATATGGCAAAGCACACAGGCGTCTCAAGAGCTTGGGGGGTTCGGGAGGTCGAACACGATGGGAGGGTTGGTGGGTTGAAAGCTGACTGTACAGGTAGAGGCGTTGATGAATGTCGTGTACCCGTCTGTCATAATGCCGTAACCTAGAGAAAGGGAGAGTCAACATTCAAATGCCAAACCTAAAGGAACAATTTATCCATAAATTAACTTGTTTTCTTACATTAAACACAAATTTCTGGTGTTTTTTAAAGAGGTAAGGTGTTAATCGCTTTTTAACTGCCAATGTGTGAATAGCTTGTAACGAAACAAGACCTTTCCTGACTTCCTAGGTTATATATGAAATCCTGTAGACTGATTCTTATATGAATGACCCAGGATGTTTGGCCGGGAAAATTATGAAAAAAGAACGCGTAGAGCCTCTCGCCGTTCAAAACGCTTATGCCATGTCATACATAATACGTCGCGTCAGTTATGCCTTTTCCGTGAGTTCAATACGGAAGGCAGTCTGGTGGAAGCTATAGATATTTTACTTTATAACGTGTTAAATATGGATATGGATTTTTCTTACACAAGCGCATCGCTTCACTTCAGAAGGCCTTTATTAATCTCCTGGAGCCATATGGATTACTTTTATAATGGATGGATGCACTTTTTTGGGCTTCAAACTCTTGGCCCCTGTACACTGCCATTATAAAGCTGGGAAGCATCAGGATATTTATTAATATAACTCCGATTGTGTTCATCAGAAAGAAGAAAGTCATATACACCTATGATGGCTTGAGTAAATCTTGGGGTAATTTTAATACATTTTAAAGTGAACTAATGCTTTAAAGGGATAGTTCACCCAAAAATGAAAATTTGATCTTTATCTGCTTACCCCCCAGATGCCCAGATCACATTGGACAAAAGAATTAGCTAAATAAATGTACACTACTGTTCAAAAGTTTGAGGTTGGTCAGATTTTTTAAATGTTTTTGAAAGAAGCCTTGCTTCCAAGGGTGCATTTATTTGATCAAAAAGTGCAGTTAAAACAGTAATATTGTGAAATATTATTACAATTTAGCTTTGCTCATTTAAAGTATATTGCATTTAAACTTAAGCTTTATATTTCTATATACCCTAATCATTGTTAACAGCATGTATTCTTATTTCACATAGCCCATTGTCTGTGCCTTAATTTATTTTTATATTGATTAATAATACAATGTTAGCTAATTGTGTGCTCTGTATATGTACATTTCTGAAATGCATAACTTGGACACAGTCTCCTCTGATAACAAACCACTTCAAATTGTAATGTAGACACATGCATTTTCTGTGAAGCTGCTTTGAAACGATATGTACTGTGAAAAGCCATTTTCAGACATGTGTTGGCATGTGTTTAAATAGAGTCAAAGGCTATATTCACACTGTCAGTCCAAATCTGATTATTTGTGTATCCGATTGGAATCTGATCTAAAATGATTGACTGTCCACACTCTGTATCGCAACGGTTCAGATCCGATTTGTGTGTTCCGGAATATCTGCATTGGTTTCTATGGCAATGATGTTGCGTTGGTAGGCATATGCCAAAAACAGCAACATGGAGGGGTTTCCACTCTTGAATTATTTGCTATTCACACTTGATAAATATGATCGGATTCCAATCACATATGCACAAAAATTGGATTTGGACTTAGGCTAAAGAATTATATATATATATATATATATATATATATATATATATATATATATATAATCATGAGTTTGCCCACTGACTGAAGTGTGTGTGTGTGCGCATATACAAAAACATTGAGTAAACACAATAAACAGTACAAGGCCTTTCCTCGACTGGAGCTCTTGTCTAAATGAGCCCATGGGCTCAGAAACCCTTCTCTCTTAAACATGTTTAATTAAACTAATAATAATAATAATAATAATAATAAAAAGCCTCAAAAGCTGGAAGAGGAAGAGAGGATGTAGCACATCTGGTGAACAGAGTCTCAAGTTTAACTCAAAGGCAGATCTCTCTGATCCCTCTTTCCAGGAAAATGCAACCCATATCCATATATATTTATATCCTGACTGCGTATGTTTGTGCTGATGCAGCTAATGCTGTTCTGATTCACTACAGGAAGGAACAATCCATTTCATTTACAAATACAACATGATATACTTTAGTGTATTATTTGACTTTTGGATATTAAATGAGGCCATTCACAATTTGGGATTAAGATTAAAACTAAATTTAAAGAAATTAAAACTTTTATTCAGCAGAGATGCATTCAATTTATCAAAATTGACAGTAAAGCCATTTACAATGTTAATAAAAGCTTTATATTTCAGATAATCATATCTTATTTTCAGATATTCATCACATCACTAAATCCTGCAAAATATGTATCCACAAAAATATTAAGCAGCACAACGGATTTCAACATTGATAATAATAATAAATGTTTCTTGAGCAGCAAATCAGCATATTAGAATGATTTATGAAGGATCATGAAGACTGGAGGAATGATGCTGAAGCCCTCAAATAACTTCTGACTGCTACATCAAATCCAGTTTACAATATTTTTGGCCTCTTTCCTATACTATTGTGATTATTATTAAAGGTGCAGTTAGCGATTTCTGAGAAACGTTGTTGAAAAGTGGATCGGACCGAGTACCACAACACACTCGTAGCCAAACAGCAGTAGGGGGCGTGTCCACTCATGATGGAGGAGGAGAGAGAGTGAGCAATAGGGAGATTCGAAGAAAGACTGTAGAAAGAGAGGTGGCTGAGAGACATTACAAAAGAGAGAAGGTCAGAGGAATATCAATGGAAAAAGAAGGGTTATGATCAGGCAAGGACTTTAGGACCCGCATTAATATTAAACATAGTTCTAAGTGAATGAAAACATCCTGCAAAGTTTTAAATCTGAAAGTGCAGCGTATATAAAGTTACTGTCTTCGTTTTTTAAACAAGTCTTAAGCCATTTCGTTGTGATGTCACGGTGAAACATAAGCATTTGTTTTTGTGAATTGTGGGGACATTCCATAGGGGTAATGGTTTTTATACCGTACAAACTTTATTTTGTATCCTCCTACACTACCCCTACCCCTAAACCTACCCATCACAGGAAACTGCACATTTTTACTTTCTCCCCAAAAAACTTTTGAAAAATGGGGACATGGGTAATGTAAGTCACTCTCTCCTTGTAATACCTATGTCATACACATGTCATTATACACATTTGTGTCCTAATATGTCACAAAATTGCGCGCACACACACACACACACACACACACACATTAATGCTGATGGTGAGGAATTATAACTGAAACATAATGTACCTCAAACTGAGTAGGATCACTCAGAAACATCCTGCTCAAGGATCGGGGTTGAATAACTAGTTCACATATAACTATGCGTTTCATCAATTCGGACTTGCGCTGGGATTGTGTAAAATCGATGTTCCCGTACTGCCTTTACAGTGTGTACAATCCAAGCCTCCGGACGGAGCTGGAGTTCAGTTATGGTAAAGGCCGTTACATACTCCGCAAGAACAGAGAAGAAAAGTTCTCGCAGCCCTGGTTTAGGAGTTCTCGCAGCTTGTTCTCGACACATCGTCTGAGCAGAACTTTTTTCTTGTGGGTGTCCAAGAACTATTGTATGATTGGTCAGAAATTTAAAGTGGGCGGGGTTAATGCAGAGAAACAGAGATGTTTGGCACCTGCTTTTCTCATGAAGTATGGAATTTACTGGCCAGAATTAACTTTGTTCTTGTTCTTGCCACCTCAAGAAAACAAAAAATGTCTTTGTTCTTGCAAAGTATGTACCAAGCTTAATGCATGATTGTTTCCGAAATACTTGCTGTACGCAGTAGACCAATCACAACAGACTGGGCCATCTGACCAATCAGAGCAGAGCAGGCTCGTGGAAAGGAGGGATTTAGAGAGACTGATTCATCCATCGAGTCGTTTGAGAATCATTGAACATTGTGGTGATGTGCAATGTATATTATAAGAAAATGTAAGTGTTTTTTGACCTTTGATGCGTGTAAACATGTTGTTGGAGACCTCCAAAACGAAATTAGGAAACTTTAAAATAGCATAATAGGGGCACATTAAAGCTTTCCAGTGCAGGAGAGACCAAAGCAGGAAGGCCTGAAAACAGATGCTGAGGTTGTGTTGTTTCTGCTCCATACGTGAGTAATACTGGTTTTTGCTAAGTTTCACAAAACCAAGACATGCTGTTGTTGTAATGTTAGCTCAAATAACACGACAGTTTTGAGTGTCATTGTTTGTATGGAGCTGCTGGCTTTTTTATGGCAGTGCCGATTTGTGTTTGAACCCACCTTCATGGATTCCTCCGAAGACGTGGAGTTTGGGCCGGACTCTCCTCTGGACTGTGTTTAACAGCTCTACACACCCAACTCTTTGCAGCTCCTTCGGTACCCAGTCCCTAAAACCTACACACACACACATACACACAAACACTCTAAATCAGTTTCTAATCTCCAATGAAGAACAGCTCATGTCAAATCATTTGTGGTTTTTTACCTAAAGCTTCGAAAAAAAAGACAATCAGTCAGAAAAGGCGGTTTATTTTATTATCATATTAATACCATTATAGCTTTTGTTAATATTTTGAATTAGATTTTTTTTTTT